>JADMNL010000035.1:106855000-107205000 GCA_016271365.2 Neoceratodus forsteri
CAGATCAGGTGAGTGCTAGTACAGAATCGGTACAGTATCCTGTTGTCTCTACGCTGTCCTGCCAATCCTGTAGGACCTAGGTATCTCCCTCCAAACACATGGTATATTCTGTCCCTATATTGCTAGTGGGGAGACTTCCTCCCCATCAAATATTATGCAGCCTGGCCTCAGATGGTAATAAAATACATCTCTCCTTACACATTGCAAATCCTCCATCCCTATTGAAAACAACAGCCCTCTAACACTCATTGTTCCCTGTCAAAGTGGGTTTATTAAGTGCACAAGTGGGTGGGTGAGTAGAACTAGCACTGATGATTCAGCAGAGGTACTGGGTTCGGTCAGGGTCAGGGTTGTGTGGACTGGGTCTCCTGTGTGTCTGCGGGGCATGTTCAACACCGGGGAGGAGATGATGAGTGTTGAGGGGACTGCAATGTTTGGGGAGGGCTGTTTTGTGCACCAGGGATGGGGCTGCAATGTGTGGGGATTGAGGCTGTTGTTTTGTGCATAGAGATACTGGGCTGCAAATTGTGGGAGTGGGACTGTTGTTTTGTATATATGGGGTTGGGGCTGTAAAGTGCTGGGAGGGGGTTGTTGTTTGTACATACAAGAATGGGGACGACATGTGTGGGGGTGTTTGCATTGGCAATGTGGGGACAGGGCTGCCTTGTGTTGAGGAGGCTCAGCAGTCCCGGGTGGCTACAGCACACACAAGTGCTCAGCCAGGGGTCCTCTAGTCTAATGGGCAGGCTGCATGGGTCCTGGAGCCTGCATTGGCTATTCAAGCACCCAAACCCATGTCTACCCACGTAAGAGATCTGCTCAGGGACACTGGACAGGCATCCAATTGGATGCCCACCTGAGTCTGCTACTCCACCCTGACCACCCTGCACAGTCCTGCATGCCAGAGGGTGGGGCTGCAGACATGGTGTCCTGCAGGAGCATGCAATAGTTCATACCATGCACCTGCACCTGTCCAGGGCGGTGGAGCTACCAGGCGGTACTAGCCTCTGGTGCGTGCTACCGCCAGTTCATACATAGCCTCCTATGTTTGTGAATGTTATGTGTAAATCACTATGTGTAACCTGTAGTTTGTATCTTTTGTACTGTTTTTATTGACTGCTGTAAACTTTTTCTTAATGTTTGTGCTAATGCACAGGTCATACCTGTAAAGGGCATTTTTGCCAGTGTACTTACCAGTTATCAAATTTAAAATAAAATAAACTGAGTTCATGAACTTGTTCCACTAAGGTTCATCATGTTGATGGATCTGTAGTGCCTGCTATCTACTTCCAACAAGCGCTAATCCTTCCTGTACAACCCTGCCTGCTCCTCTATTGTTGCACTTACTACTTTCTGCCAACTACAAAATTCCAGCTGCTCTTCTGTTACTATCCCTAGGTAGGTTTAGATTGTCTAGTGCGAATGATTGCTGTCTTTGTTGTTATGCTCTATTTACTGTGAAACTGTTGTATTGTCCTACACCTTAGTTGTGACACTGTTGTCATTATTAGTTTTGTTACATGCAGGTCCGTCTTGTAAATTAGTTCTTCTCAATGGTATTTCCCTGGATAAATATAGACTTGATTGATTGACTAATGAACTTTGATTAACTCTTGAATATTATGAATTTTAATGAACCATGCTGAACTCCTGCTGTCTATTTTCTATGTATTTAATGAATATAATGTAATATTTAAATATAAAATAAAGCAATGTTACATTGACCATTAAGCCTTATTTCCAATTTGTCACAAAAATCGGAAATTATTTATTTTGTTTTCCACTGGGAACAGAATTTTCTAGGATGCAAGGTGGGGTGTGTGAAAGGTAAGGTTAAAAGGCCAGATGTAAAGGTATAATTTACAGCACCAAACTCCTGCAGCAGCCATGGACCCAAAGAAGGATCCCTGGCCCCCCAGCCTGAACCCTCGGATTGAAGTCCCTCCATTTTCTTGTTTTTTGTAACTGCATCCTCTTTCTTGAAGCCCCCTTCATTGTAGCACCCTTCCTGTTTCTTTGCAGATGCTTTTTCATAGCCCCTCCTCTTTCTCAGTATCAGTTGCCATATCATGTCACCCATGTTCTCTTTGAAGTCCCTCTTCATAGAAGCCACTTTCTGTTTCTATATAGCCTCCCATTTCATTGCACCCCTCTTCTCATTCCCACCCCCCACCCCCACACTTTTTTTTTTGCAGGGACTCTCCTCCCTAAGACTCCATAGTCCTGTTTCACAGGTTTCCCTATGAGCATGCATGTACTAAAGTATTTCATTCCCTCCCAGTCAGTTTGTACCCTTTGACCCTCCTGCACACACATCATCTTGGGAACAGAAAAGCTGATTATATCACAATAAGACTATCACTTCTAGCACCCATTCTCAACACACACATTTAAAACATTGTCTCTGTATAGATGGCCAGACAGACACATAGATGTATTTGTGTGTTCTGTTCCTGTTTCTCATACCCTTTCTTCAGCTGAGGGGAGGCACTAACTACTGTATCCCTCCAAGAGCTGAAAATGCAGATGTCTACCTCAAGTATGTGTTGATTATCTAAAAGGAGACTGTTTGCATTGCATGGGTTGAAATCTATACACCTGACCCTGTAGGCAAATCCAGCCCTCACCTGCCTGGGCTGTGGAAATTACAATCTGGTGTTGGACCCTGGCACTGCTGTCATGCCACCAGACAGATGTGTGTTTTACACATTCAGAGTCTATCACTGATGTCACTGGTGGCACCAGCTACAGTTGTGCTACAATCCATTTAATTGAAATCAAAAACTGTGAAACTGAGGCAGAGCATTAGTGTAAATCCACCACGTTCAAAATCCAGAATCACATATGTATCCTGTGCCAAAAATATAACTGCACAGCATACATACTGATAAGCAGCTCCCTCACAACACCTCTGGTCATGAGTGTGTGCACCGTGCACTTTATGTGTAGTTTTTGGTGCAGGTTATTTAATATACGTGATTCTGGATTCTAAACAAGTGATTTGAATTACATGTAATTTGCAATGATTCTCTTTCTCAGTGTCACTATGTTTGATTCCCAGCAGAGTGCAGCACAACTGTGTTCCTGTGCTGTTTTTTCCCTGGGCTGGTAACCACTGTGATGTTCACCTGTCCCTGCAGTGAGCACATACTGTATCTTCTGTTCTTGGCCCCAGCTCCAGCAGTTCATGAAATAGCACCCACAACCCTTTTTGACAAGCTGTCTCCCAATGCAGGCTGCATCAGGTCATTCTTTCTCAACAGTACATGTGACTGGAAATATAGTCACCTTGATGATTTGCTTTCATATGCAACAGAGCCACTGGAACCAAAGGGTGATGCATCCTGCATCTGGGACTAGCTGCTGCTGGTAACTATGTATGGCATATTCTCTGCATTTCTGCTTCATTGTGCTTGGAGGAGATGAATGGTAGTCACTAACGGAGGTGTATGGAGGATGAGGATCTCAAATACTTTCAGAGAGGTTATGAAGGAGGTGAAGGCTTAAGGAGTTGGGTGGGGTGCTATGAAGAAATAATGTGGCAGGGATAAGGGTTATCAGGTTTTTCAACCCAACAAATCCCACCTGGGTTTAACCAAACATGACCACGAATGTGGTTTCTCTCTGGTGGTCTTTGCTGCCTCTGTTCCCTCAACTGGAACTAAACTAAGCCCTTCTGGGCTTTCTTTTTAACAAAACAGCCATGATGGGGCTTACTAGCATAGGCACAGGTGTACTGTCTGCTTGGCAGTCCTGACCACCCAATTTCCTCCTCGGCAGGAGCTATTCTACCTCGGTGAGGATCTGACTATGGTACCATGTTCAACTATGGTTGAGAGTAGTTGACCATGCTTTGACTGTGGTTGATGACTATGGTAAAAAAGAACATTGTCAATCCAGCATGGTCAGACCATGGTCACTACGGTCATTTTACTCACACTTAACTATAGTCATTCTGCAGCCACTGGTTTAATTAACTGAACACAATAATTTTAATCTTGAAGTTAAAATAAAGAACATTGCCTATATATTTCTAATTTGTTTAGTCTACCTATAAGGTTAAATAATGTCAAAGGCATCATCTGTAGGTGAAAATAATTATCTTTAAGCAAAAAATCATAATTTTGAAAACAGCTGAATGCAATGTATTTTATACCGTGGCAACTTATGTTTCCATACACTTAGTTGGCAGACTAAAGGATTCCCGCAATTACTGGGAGGTCAAAGGTCAAATTCTAAAAGTCACTCATGTAGGCCGATTGTTTTCAGCTGGTTTACAAGGAGGAAATTATACGATTTATATGTCCCTGAGGGCCAGGGTGCACTAAGGAGATAGTGCCTCAGCTAAGCATTTTAAAATTTATATGTTTGTGATTATCCTAATCCCCCAAATTTCCACTGCTTGAGTGAACAGTATTGATTGTAAACATACTGCACAATTTAGAGTGCTGTATGTTTCATTATTAAATATCTCCATAGCAACGAAGCAACAGTCTTCTAGGACCAGTTGCCCCCTCTTAGAATGGCCAGTTGCTATGTTTGTAGTTAAATTTTACAAACACTATTTTAAACAAGTCTAGTCAGTGCAAGCACACTAGGTAGAGCACTGCCAGGTCCACCTTCATAAAAGCGCCCTTGTAAGCAGTGCCAAGCTGCAAGAGGAGGCAATGTGTGCACAGGCAAGCATGTCAGTTGGGACAGAAGAGACACAGGGATATGAAATTTTGATGTTCAATATAAGAACAACATATTATACTTACATATTTGAAAAACTGAAAGAATCATTCCTAGGGATCACATATTACGAATCTTTTCACAAATGAAAAAACAAAACATTTTATCTAAGGGTATGTTATCCTAACCTCTTCCCTTTGAACTGCACTGTCATACAGTCCTACATTATCCTCTCTAATACAGTCTCACGCCACATTCATCCAGAGGTCTTTCTGTAGCACTCCACATTGCCAATGGGATTCATCACAAATGGGTAATGTGCAACCCTGAGGCGAAATGACACAGACCAAGGCAGTAATCAGCCTAAAATCCTGGGTACATGAACATTCTGGACAGCAGCAACTCATCAGTCTTTGCTGGGCCACGGAAGGGAAGCAGCATAGGAATTTCTCTGAAGATCCTTTTTCCCCGGTGTTTTCTTTCTGGAACTGTGATTCTGCAGAATGGGTTGGGGATACCTAGTGATAGGGAGCACCCTACATTTAAAATCATGCCTGTTAAGCTGCAGCTTTCTAATTGGCTAACCTACCCTTTTCCTCATTTCCATTGTCTGTTTGTGCTTGGATTGGGGCCGTCTGCCACACTGGCTAAAGGGTGTATATATATTTTAAGGAGGTCTCCGATTTCTTCTGTCATGATGTCTCAAGTTAGTACCTGTCCTTGGGGTTACTCTTAGAATCTAGATTTTAGGGTGTTCCTGTGCCTCTTTTCTGTCTAGTTTGATATTGGTCCCTCCCCCAGGACCTTAGGGTGCTATGTGTGTGTGTGTGTGTGTATGTTTTATTTTTTCCTTCAGTGCAGGTGCTTTTCAGTGCTTACAGGTAGGGGTTACTTTTCCCTTCTCTCTTAGTTGCATTTAGAAAAAGTCAAAAAGGAGAGAAATTCAGCTCAGAGCCTTTTGCAGGCTGTTTTCAAGGGGCTCATTTTCTACAGTTGGTGGTGTTTTCTTAACGTCTCTCTTGAGCTGCTTGGCTTCCCACCTTTTTCTGAGTCCCTAGCCATTGGGCTCTGCACTGCATTTTTCTCTAGGCCTCTCTGAGCCTAAGCATGTCCTTTTCATTCACCTGTACTTGGGCATGTACCCCCACAATTGTGTGCTGACTTTATGCCCAGCATCATGACATCACACATGCACTCATCTTCACAGGTGCAGTGCATCACCACTTTTCCAAGTGCTAGACATGGCAGCTGTGCTTTTCTTTCAGCTGTTCCTGCTGGCTGGGTGCAATCATTACTACTACAGCCTTTGCAGTTTGTGAGCTGGCAGGAACACCAATGTATGTGTTTTTTCCTGCAGAGGGACATGGTGATCGTAGCAGTGTTATGTTATTTTATTTATAACAGTGGCAACTCCATACCTTTTCTTCATTATATTCTTTGTTCTGAACTAGTGCTTTGGCACCATGGTTTATTGGAGACCTCTAGTGTTCAAATGATGTAAGACCTGCAAAGAGTAATGCAACCCTCTCCACTGGGTTCCTACTGCCCCTTTGTGCTACTCAAACTAATATGTATCTTACAGTACCTCCACTTGAAACTCTGAGCTGGGGGTGCACCTAACAGTAGCAAAGCAGAATTACATATATCTTTGTGGTTGCTGTTAGGAGAGCTATAGAGCCCCTGATGTTATGCAGGAAATTCCTTTAGACACACACATTATGCAGGAAATTCCTTTAGACACACGCAACCACAAGTCGGGCCCCTTATGTTGGGGAGGCACACAGGCATGTCCAGGTGCACTGGAGCAGGACAAGGTGCTAATATGGATCTGCACGCATACCCTGACTATGACCATACAGAGGGTCACTACAAGGATGTCGGGGATCTTGGAGAAAATCCTGACCTAAACAGGTTACTTGAGGATGATGAGGATGACCCTCTGAGGAGGAAGAGGAAGGAAAGTGGACAAAGAGAAAAAGGAAGATTCCTATCCTTCCTTGTTTGATACCACATCCTTGTCCTATCTGATAACTGAGGCTTTAGAACATTACTGCTGAAGGAGGTGAAATCAATTGAGGCCTTAGATGTGAATCCTATCCTGTCCACATCTTCTTGTGCTCCAAAGAGTTTCCAAATTTTATTCACTGTGACCAGATTATTGAACAAGAATGGAAAGTGCGGACCAAAGAAAATATGTGCCAAAATGCATGGCACTGTGTTTCACTTTATGGTGCAAAATACCCGATGTGAGAAACACCTCCCTGGCTGATAGAGCTGTACATAATTCCATATGGCACACAACTACTCGCAACTGAAGGATCTTGGCCTTAGCCAATACATACAACAAGTGAGTGGATGCTTTGTGCAGAAGATCCTTCTTCTCCAATGGCACCTCCTGCCTCCTATGCTTCCTTTATTGTTGCCAGAGCTTTAAATGTGTGGGTTTCAATGCTGAATAGTTTCACTACCCCAGATTCTGAGGGGAGCATTTTGCAGTTGGTATCCATGGTGTCCACATTTCTAGTGGATGCTACAGTGGAGAACATACACATGTCAGCTGACTCTGCCTATCACATTGTGTCCCTTATGTGAAGGGTGTGGATTTGGCATTGAGTCACTGACTGGATGTGAAGACCAAGTTGTTTAACTTAGCCTTTGAGGGAGGATTTATTGTTTGGCTCAGGCCAAGATAACATTTTGAAGGATATCCAGGATAAAAGGGTGACCTTCCAGTGTCAAAACAACAGCAAAGACCAGTCAGCTTTGAAAGATCAAGGAGGCAGTTGACAGAGCCAGTATTGAGGGTGTTTGTCCCTTTCAAATTTCAGGAACCAGAGGAGTAAAGATCCTATTCTGGTTTCAGGAGCAATAGTAGCAGAGGCCCTTGTCTGAAGATACAACTGAGGCCCAGGGCGAAGGGTGGCACTTCACAATGAGGGTACATGGGCCCATCTCTGCCTCCCTTTCCTTGGTGGAAGACTGCACAATTTTTACACAAGATGGGCCCAGATAACTTCAGATGCTTGGGTTCCGAGACTGGCTTTAGGTTATGCAATGAGTTTTCAACAATTCCCCAAAGGTACATTTCTGCCATCCTCTATACCAAAGGACCCTTGAAAAAGCAAGCAGTGTTGCAGACATTGGGTCACTTCACATAGATTGGGGCTATGTGCAGGTGCCTACCGGTATACAAGGCTAAAGATCCTACTTGATTCATTTTGTGGTTCCCAAGACATTGGGGGTTTCAGAAATATTCTGGATCTGAAACACCTTAACAAGTTTGTTCACCACACAAGCTTCAGGATGGAGGCCTTATGATCAATTATCTGGGCTGTCTAGTCAGGGATTATCTAGCATCCATAGACCTGAATGATGCGTATCTCCACATTCCCATCTGGCAGTCTTATCAGAGGTTCCTCAGGTTCAGGTCCTGGCACAACACTTCCAGTACAGAGTTCTCTTATTTGGGCTGGCAACAGCTCTGAGAATGTGCTCAAAGGTGCTCATAGTACTGGTGGCTCAGCTGTGAAAGGAGGGACATTATATTTATCTCTACTTGGATGACTTACTCATCTGAATGATGTCTGCTCTACTGGTGAGGAAATCAGTGACCAGGACTCTGGAGGCTTTGGAGTGCCACAGTTGTATAGTAAATTGGGAGAAAAACTTTCTTGATCCATCACACACCATGAAGCACCTAGAAGGGGTGTACAAGATGGATGAGGGATGGTCTTCTTCTCATCAGCCAGGAAGTAGACCCAGTTGAAAGAGGTTCAGTGTCTGAGGAGCCAATTGCTGGCTTTGGCTCACAGCCTACTGTGGAATCTTGGCCTCATGATGGTGATAATAGAGCTGGTTCTGTGGGCTCACCTTCACATGAGACCCCTCCAGATTGGGTTGGTGTTGGCCTGGGATACGACCTCAGAGAACTATCAGGCCAGGATTCTGATTTCCCTCTTTTGCAGCAGTCCTTGAGTTGGTGAGTTAGTTTAAAAATCTAAGAAAGGGTCTACCTTGAAGTCCTCCCAGAGTTGATTCTGACAACTGATGCTAGCCTGTCAGGTTGGGGGGCAGTGCTGGGTCACATTCCCATTCAGAGGACTTGGTTGGGAAGGAACAGCACCTACACATCAACATCCTGGAGATGAGGGCTGTGCGCCTAGCTCTCCTTCATTTTCAAAATCAGGTGCAGTCTCCTTCAGTACAGCGAGGTTGCTTTCACCTCACCCCACTTTAGTGTTTTGTTGGTCCAGTTTTCTTACATATCTTCTCTGTTTCTTGCTTAAGCAAGTTTCATTAGAAGAGCACACTTCAGAAAGTTGTCAAGCGCATCAGACATAAAACCAAGCTCCTTCCTTCGTCTCCCCACCACAATATTTTCTTTGTTACAAGCATTTGACTGCTGTAAACAGTTGTCAGAGCAATCAGTCAGGTGTCAAGAAAAGTTCTGTCACCACAAACCATTATATCTGACCATGCTGCAGGAAGCTGAAAAAGGCAAGGCAAGACAATTTTATTTATAAGCCCAATCCCAGAGGCTCTGGGTGCCAAACATAACGAGAACATTCAACATAATATAACCTTGCTTAAAACCATAACAGGATTTAAAATCTAACTAAATGGAGGTGTACAAAAGTCAGACTTCAAGGAACTGGCCAAAACTAAGGTTGGTATCAGCAGTCAAAGGCCAGGCTGAAGAGCTGACCTAGCCTCCTAAATACCTCAATTGAGAAGCCTCCAAGACTACAGGTGGAAGCAAGTTCCACAGGGGTTGGCCCAAGACACTAAAGCACAATCTCCCAAGGTCTTGAGCCAAACCCTGGGAACATTCAGGAGGCTCCTCAGGAGGATGGAGGGATCAAGCTGAGGACACCAATTTCAGGAGCTCTGACAGATAACCAGGACCCAGCCCATATAGAGCCATAAAGGTTAGAAGACCCACCTTGAAAAGAACCCTCCATCTGACTGGCAGCCAGTGCAGAGCACACAGAACTGGAGTCATGTGACCAGACCCCGAAGGCTCATCAGTAACCGGCCACTGCATTCTGCACTAGCTGCAGCCTGTGAAGGTCCCTCCCATGACCCCAAAGAACAGAGCATTGCAGTAGTTGAGCCTAGAAGTCACAAAGGCATGTACTAGTGTTGGCAGGTCCTTAGGAGGAATAAGGGGCTTAATCCGAGCAGTGCTCCACAAGTGGTAGAAATCACTGCTGACTACAGCTGACACCTGATCTTCACAGGTCAATCTGCAATCAAGGATCATGCCCAGATTTTGCACCCTCGGAGAAACCACCAATGGAGTAGACCCCAGAACAAGTCCAGAGTCAACCCCAGTGGCAGCCCATCACGCCATGACCAGGCTCAATCACCAACACCTCAGTCTTAGCCGGGCTGAGTCCCAGCCAGCTGGAAGCCATCCAGTCATTGATTTTAGCCAGACAGATTTTAAGCACATCAACCACTCCCAATGTTCCAGGTGCAAAAAACAAATACAGTTGGGTGTCATCTGCATAGCACTGAAACTCCAAACCATATTGTCGAATGATCTTGCCCAGGGCAGCATGTACACTGTGAACAACATCAGCTACAAGATCAAACCCGAGGTACTCCACAAGACAGAGGCATTGAGGAAGAGGAGAATTTCCCATCACCACCCACTGCACTCTGTCTGAGAGATAGGACTCAAACCATTTGATGAAGGTGCCAGCGAGTCCACAGAGTCAATCAAGAAGCATGACGTGATCCACAGCATCAAAGGCTGAGGAGAGATCTAGGAGCACAAGAACTGACCTGTCTCCTCTATCTCTAGCCCTAAGCAGATCATTATGCACTCTCACTAGAGCAGTTTTGGTGCTGTTTCTGGCCCAAAATCCCGACTGAAACTGTTCAGTAGATATCCAAGGACACCAGGTGATCCTCAAGCTGATGTGCCACCAATTTCTCAACAACCTTTCTCAAAAATGGCAGGTTGGAGATCGGACAGTAATTAGCGCAGGATGTCTGGGTCAAGGGATGATCTCTTTTGTCGTTGCCTGAGCTTAGCACAATTTAGATGGCTGACACCACATTCCCTGTATGAGTGACCCTCTCCTCTCTGTTGCCTCCCCTTCACCCACCACTGTAAACTTCGGTCTCTGCCTTTTTTCCACCCACATTTCCCATTGCTCTCACCTCCCTCTTATCCTGATCAGCTGCTCTCCATGCCTTACCACTGCCTCTCTTCCGCATACTGTTGATTACCCAAACTCCACTGTCCTGATCTCCTCTCTCCTGAACCTTGCCTATCCTGGTAGATTCCTGGTCTACTTGTAACCCTACTACATACTATCAGTACTTCCCAGATCACCTCACCTACCCTGATATAGTTCCTTATCAGCAGCAGTGTCTCTCCATTCTGTGCATATGTGCACTATGCCAATACTTTTCTCTCTTGAAATTCTCCTATGTACGCACATGTATGTATGCATGTTCAGATGTATATGTTCTACATGTATATATATATAAAATATGTTGTCATTTTGCTGATATTGATGATTTTGCTCATCACCATGTTATGTTGTGCTACAACTGTATTTGCTGTTTGTGTGTATTGTTTTGTAAATGTATTGCACATCTTTGCCTCAGGACCTCCTTATAAATGAGCCTGCTCAATGGAGTTAATCCCTGCCAATAAACTTTGACTTTAGGAGGGCTTCACCAGTGCATCTTTCAAAGCAACTGGAAGCTCCCTCCACCATCAAGCACCTGGAAATCTTGAAAACACAGGGCCAATGGCATCAGCACATCCCATTAAGAGACACGTCGGTGCTGGGTCCAGTTCACAAAGGTGTGCTTGCCCAAGATCACCATAGTAACTTCAGATAGCAATGAAGTAAAGCAGACAGTAATAAGGAAAACAAATCTTGGGGTCACTTTTTCTGTCTGTCTCTCTCTCTCTCTCTCTCTCTCTCTCTCTCTCATTTCCTTTCTATTACCCCTTTCAATGTTTCACCTCACTGTGTCAATCTGACCACACCACAGAAAGTTGCCAGAATGGGTGATCAGACATAAATCCAAGCTCCAATTTCACTGAGACAGAGTTCTCTCTCTCTCTCTCTCTCTCTCTCTCTCTCTCTCGCTGCCAAGCCCTTTCCATTGACCTGTTACAAAACTACTACACATTCATTCCCTACAAGCTACCAATATCAGCAGTCAGGATGGCTGTTTCAAAGGAATGCCTGAAAGTGACTGTAAATTGTCAGGTAGTGAGACAAGGGTCATCACCAAAAATGAAAGCCAGACACCCTTTTTCCTTTGGATGTCTGCTGCTAGCTGCCCTTCAGCTGCAGCAGTAGTCAACATTCCTCTGCTCACACCACGGAACATACTTTCAGTATAAAGCTGCAGCACAAGAGGAAAAAAAGGGGTCTGATTTAAATGAAAGAAATCTCCTAAATGTTTAAATGTTGAAAAATCTTCCCTACAAATATATGGTTTACAAATATGATGCAAATCAGTAACAAATTAGACCTTTTCATTTGCAAGAGCTCAGCCTGACCCATTCGTCATTCATTTACTTTTTGGGCACTGTCTTTTTAGGGCTGTGGGTGGAGCCTACAACTTATTGAGATTAGATTGTGGTTCTAAAATGGCTGATCATGGAACTCCTTTCTGGACATTTGAAGTATTCCTCCACAGTTGCAAAATAGTGCACCCCTCTGATTTTGCTATTTGCTGCTCCATGTTAAAGGCATCTGAATGGGGGATGCTACTGTATGTTCTTCTGAACTTCTCAGGATATTAACAAAAATAAACTTTTAAACTGTTGTTTCTAGCCCCAATTGAACCTTTGCAAGGCTGCAGATTGAGCATCTGTCCAGCTCAGTCTAATACATTTATTCTATTTCTTTCAGCAACCTAGGAGTTAACTCATTATCTGTTGTACTGGAATTTATTGAAGCTCTGAAACAGTCAGGCAAACTACAATGTCAGATTACAGACAGCTGCAGCTATGTTCTACAACTGTCTCGCCTTACTGAAAAACTTAAGTTTTACCCTAGTTCCTATGGGCATTTATTGGGATCTGAGACCATTTTCTTCTGATTTTTTTTACATTTTTCTATTCAACCTTTGTATATTTTCTATCCAGTGCAAGTGAAAGGTAGGGACTTACAACACCTGTATTTATCCACAGAATCAGGTCCACTGCTGACGTATGCTCATACAAGGTACAGTTGAGATAGCACTAGATGGCAAACTAAGCTCTTTGTTTATCCACAGGGTCAGGCACTGTGCAGCCCCCAACTCAGATGAATTTAGTGCTGGTAAAAGTAGATAAAGCCCTCAGTTTATCCATAGGCACAGTACCATATGGGGCAGGCTCAGTGCAAACTTACCCACTCTGTGATGGATTAAGTGCTGGTTAGAGGTAAGGACTGAACCACTTGGGCTTTAAACCCTTGGATAATCCACAGAGACAGCTACAGTGTGGGGCAGGGTAAGAGTTTGGTTTCACACTGTTTGCATTTAGTCCTGGTAAATGGTGAGAGACTGCCAGAACTGGGTACTATAGCATTTTGTTTATCTATAGTCATAGGTTGCATGCACACATACACACATGCACACACAGTAGCATATACTCTGACTAAATAAATTCAAGAGAACTGAATTAGCAGAATGCCAGTTTTGATGATTGTGACTGAACAGTACTATACCGTGCCAACAAGAAAATAATAAATTGCTATCTGGTGGAATGGTATTGACAACCACCAAGCAGGAAAGAGACCTGGGAGTAATCATATTGGATGTTCTAAAAGTGACCAGGCAGTGTGACTAGGCAGTAGAGAGGGCTAGTGGGATGCTGGGCTCTACAGGAGGAGTATCACAAGCAGAAAGAGGAGGTGGTGTTGCCCTGTATAGATAGCTGGTAAAACCCCACCTAGAGTACTGTGTCCAGTTCTTGAAACCACATCTCTGGAAGGACATAGACAGAGTGGAGGTAGACCTCTTTATATGTGTGATCTGGCAATGTTACCATGCCAAATTAGGTGGCCAGTCGAATGTTTTGAAATTATTCTTTGAGTTATGTCAGTCACCTATGTGCCACTTCCCAATAAGGATTACATTCTAGTTTTAGCTGCTGCTGAGATGATGAACTAGAATCACCACCACAGCCAGCACCACCACCTTGTCCAGCATTACTGTCCTGATCACCACTACTCAAGTCATTATCATCACCTCCATCACTACCTATGCCACAGCCACCACCACTGTCACCACCATGACTGGCCTTGCTGTGTTGGGTTGTTATAGTGGAAGATGTCATATAATGTTGAGGGCAGTGACCACGCTAGCGATGCACCCAGAGGAAAAAGATGCGTGTTTCTATTTTAGGCATGTTTCTACAGTATGAGCACATCCACCAGAACATGCTTTGTGTTGGTACACCTTCACTGAGACTAAGACTGCATGCCATGGCCATTGAAGCTGGACAGTGGGGCGTTGGTGTTGTGGGAAAAACATTTTTCAGGAAAAAAGGATAGAAGAATGTGATTGGTGGACCAGAGACTGCTGAGGTTTGTTCCACTAATCACCTCAATTTATGGGCCATCTCTAAGCTTCCTCATGCTAAGTGTGCTAGTGGCATGTGTGCACGCGCCATTTTCCATCTTTTCAGTCAAACTTTGAGTAGTTCAGAGGTCTCCAAGGTTTGATCAGGAAAACAGTGGATGGAAGAATGGTAGAAGGTGGACTCAAGAGGACTACCATCTGTTCTATCCTTTCTAAGCCATTCTCATTCTGCTGCCTTGTAGAAATGCTTGAGACCCATCACACAAACAGGCAGTCGCTGCATTGGTATTAATAACTGAGGTAAGTCTGTGCTGGACTGGTGGTCCCATCTCACATGGTGTTTTGTCCATCATGTACTGTTATCTCTCTCTCTCTCTCTCAGCAAAGTGTAAATTAATATTATCAGGCAGGGCAGGCCAAGCAGGTTTTAAAAGTATGTGCATCTCCAACTCCAATAAGTCCACTGCCAGTCAAGTAAACCTGAAGAATTGCACAGAAGAACTGCACGCTTTGTGATTATTCAGATTTACTGTGCAATTCTTCTGGCTTTCCTGTCTAGCAGTGGATCCATTCGGTAGTAGAGTGACTTCACTGAGCAACATTTCTTGGGCCTTCTTTCGACAGTTTGACTTAAAGTTTACTATACTGTGTATGTGTAATATGTGCCTTTGCAGGATGGGGAGAGCGGGACCTCACCCGACTCCGAGTTTGGAGGGTTGGGATGCTGGCGATCACTCCTGTCTGAGTCTCCAACTCTCGAGAGTCCATCTCGATGGAATGACTGATAGGCAGCAGGCACAGCAGTGGCCCCACCTCCATACCTAATATGGCTGCTGGTGGAGAGAAAATGGACCATTCTGTATGTCTGTGACCACTGACTGACTGCAAGGGCAAGGGATGGGCTGTGGCTTAAATGTGGTGGAGCACTGGCAGTAGGGGCCATCCTCGGGTGATTAAATTTCAGAGAATGGTGGCACTGCATGCTCCTCCTGAGGTGAGGTATTCCTATCAACCTCACTAGCTCCATCTCAATCCCAACTCCTTGGGCAGGGGCTTCTCAAGGAGGGCTTCATGAGGCAGGAATGGTTCTAATCCCTTCCCACCAAGCACAAGCAGCACGGTTTGTTTGCAGCAGCAGTCAGGTCAGTATCATCTCTCTGCAGCACAGAACTGTGATTAATTGATGTGACTCTTGCGATCTTCAAATTGAGCAGAGATTCAGACATGGTGGAAAAGTTGCCAGCTAGGATGGTCTCTGAGAATGAGTAATAAGAAATTGCTGAAGGAACCTGAATGCCCTGAGCAGTGAGGAAGTAATTTTTATTTGTTGATATGAAAGCGATGAGAAATTGAGAATGATCTATGGTGAGATTTGTTTTGGTTTTGGCACTAGTGTTGTGTACCTGACTTAGTGTAAGTGCTGGGTTTAAAATTATTGAACTCTTGTGACATTTCTACTGTTAATGTGAGACCACCCCTCAGCATATTACCCTATGGTTGTGCTGCAACACGGTGCTGATAGGTGGTGGTGCCATTTTAAAACAGTTACATGCTACATGCCAATATATCACTCAAGCACCATCACCATGGTAGCCCCGCTGGCTGCTGCCAAGGCATTCTGAGGTGCGTAATCACTAGATGATCTGGGTGCCATGCTGACTCAGTCAGTTCATGTATATTTTGACACTCCCAGGCTGTGTGGTGGGAAGAGATTCATTGATAGCTGAACAGGCTGCCTAGCTGGGTGAGTCATATCCTAACCAGGCTGGCTATAGTGGTTCTGTTTTATTTATTGAAATGCTGAACAATAAGTTGCTCATCTTCCAGTGTGACCTAGGGGGTGTACAAGTAGATAAAACAGTGTTTTACATACAGTCTCATTTAACAAACATGGGTGAATAGGTACAGAATAAAACAGCAATATCACCAACACATTGGTGGATTAGCATTACAATTAAGCACAGGTAAAACAGTTAATTTAGACAATATATAAACAAGTGAAGTGCTAAAGAGGGGTAGAGAAAGAGGGAACAGAGGACAGCTAGATGAAGGTGAGGCAAAAATACAGTGGGTACTAGATCGTTAACCAGTAACAGAACTAAGCACAGAGGAAGGAGGTAGTTAGAACTAATTGAGGGGGGCTGAGTTAGCAGTACAGAGTGGCAATTGTATGGCTTGGCCATGTGGGGAGGAAAATAAGTGCAATGGGGTACAAAGGCAAAATTAAGAGGGGCAGGGGAGTGGTGAGGACAGGAAAAGGAGGGAGTTTAAGCTCATCTGGCACCTCCAGGATGCTGAAGAACCCTGCCAGGAGTAGAACAAGGTGCAGGCATTTAAGGAGCAAAGAATATAAGGAGGCGGGACAAGGTGTGCCTAAGTTTACCCCTCCAGGATGTTGAGAACCCTGCCATGGGCTGAACTGGGTGAAGATGAAAAGGGTGAGAAAGAAGGGGTGGGATAAGGGATTTACAGTGGGATAGAAGGAAGGAGAGTAGGTAGGTAAGGGGAATAAAAGCATGCTAGGACTTGCACTCCAGGGTGCTGAGATCCCTGCAAAGGGGAAGCACTCTTAGCAAGGGTAAATTAGTCAGCAGAGAAAGGGGAGGGGTGCAAGAGAAGCCAGAGAAATGCAAGTGAGGCATTAAGGGTAGGGGATTAGATATGGACCTAGGGGACAATTGCAAGGAGAGAACTTTAAGGAGCAGTGAAGCAGGAGCAGCTAGAGGTGAGGTAATTCTGTAAGGCAGAGGCGAGGAGAGGAGGAGGAGGGGTGCCTATGTGGGGTAGGGAATTCCAGATATACGGGAAGTGATAGGAGAAACCATTCTGTCAAGTCCAAGTGGAGTGGTAGGTTACCAATAAGGTCCGAGTTTCGGATCGGAGGGAGTGAGAGGGAGGGAGGGTGAAAGAGAAGATGATTGGTAAGGGGAGTTCCCCAGCCAAAATTTTGAAGTGAGCTTAGCACAGTGTTCAGTGCACCTATTTGCAAGCAGTGGGAAGGACACTGGGTAGAGGTTGCAGTGATGAGAACGAGATGGGGCATCTAGGGCAAAAGACAGAAAGAGATAAAGAGAGAGTCCAATCTGGTCAGGAGGATTTGGGAGTGGCACCATAGACTACATCACAGGAGTCGAAAATGAGGAGAATAATTTTCTAAACCAGTTCATGCCATGCTGTAGGAGGGATGTAACCACGGTTCCTGCAAAAGGCACCAAGTTTGGGTTGCAGTTTTCAGGATGGTATCAATGTGGCCAGTGAAGTTGAGGTGCTGGTTCAAATAAACCCTAAGGTATCTGAATGAGGAGGTGTCCTCAAGGGTAGTCCCATCCAAGATGTGGAAAGAGGCTACAGGAAGAAGACTAGAAAGTCTCTGCCTGGTACCAAAGATCATTGAGACGGTCTCCTTGGCATTGAGGAATAACTGATGTGAAGCAATCCAGAGCTGAACCTTGTGAAAGTCAATCTGTAGGGTGGTTGCTACATCAGCAGTGGCATATGCCAGAGGTAAACACAGGGCTCGGTCCTGGGTCCAATCCTGTTTAATGCATACATATCAGACATCAGGGATGGTATAGGTGTGAAATGAGTCTCTTCATGGATGACTCCAAGATGGGAGCAGTAGTTGAGGGAGAAGAGGGAGGTTGGCCCTGCAAGGGACCTGGACACCCTGGAAAGCTGGGCTCACACATGGAAATTAAATTTCAATATCACCAAGTGCAAGGTGTTGCATCTTGGTCGGAAACCCTAAACACAGGTACACCCTGGGAGGGCAGGTGCTGGAAGCCTCAACAGGGAAAAAGACCTAGGGGTCATGGTGGATACATGTATGAATAACACTGAGCAGTGCAGGAGGCAGCTAGCAAGGCAAACAGGATGTTGGGATGCATCGTATGGGGATCACTCTAGGAGCAAGGGAAGTGATTCTGCCACTGTACAATGGACTGGTTAGACTACACCTGAGTACTGTGTACAGTACTGGAGACCACACTTGAAGAGGGACATACAGCTCCTGGAGAGGGTACAGAGGAGGGCAACAAAGATGATACGAGGGCTAGGATTTGACTTACGAGGACAGACTTGAGGAGCTCTGCCTGTTTTCATTGGAGGAGAGGAGAGACAGGGGGACATGATTGAGGTCTTCAAGTACCTCAAGGGAATAAATAGGGTAAACATGGAGGATCTTTAGACTAAAGCAGGAGGCATCACCAGAGGGCATGGTTTGAAGTTGGAAGGTGGAAGGTGAGGGGAAAAGAGGAGGTTTTCACTGAGAGGGTGGTGGACCCTTGGAATGCTCTGCCTGGTGAGCTGGTTCAGAGATCCACAGTGGAGAGCTTTAAGAGGGTGGGACAGACACAGAAAGTGGATGTATCAGATGATGGCCTGTCCCGGGGTGGGGATGGATGATAGGGTTTCTGGAGCACAAGGGATGGAGGGTCTCGCACCCAACTAAGGATCTAGGTTCGAGCAGACTTGATAGACCATAAGGCCTAATCTGCTGGCAAATAGTATGTAAACAAGACAGTGTCATTGGCATACATAAGGATAGAGAAGGGGGGCAGACTGAGGCCAAATCATTGACGAAGACGGAGAAAAGAATAGGACTAATGCAGAGCCCTGGGGACTCCTGCATTGATAAGGAGGGAAGGAAGACTGTATCCTGAATCCTGAATGATTGCGTTCATCCTGTGACATATGCTCTGAACCAGTCAGGAGCAGGAGAAGACAAGTCAGCAGCCATGAGGAGTCAAGGAGCAGGGCATGAGAGACTGTGTTGAAAGCTTTGGTGAGGTGACTGAATGTGTAGTGGCAGCCAATTCACACATGGAAGTGGTTTGGCTCTGAATTTTTCTAATTAGATAAATTGGGTGGTGATCACAGAGGGCATCTAGAAGGATGCCAGATTTGATGACGGTATGGTAGGAGGTGAGAGCACAGTCTATCAGGGAGTGGTTTAGGTTTTATCATTTAGGTGAGTGGGTTCTAGTATGAGTTGGAGAGATTCAGGCAGTAATGTCATTGCATATTTTGGAAGTGGAGGTGGCCAACCAGTTTAAATTTACATCGCCCAGGATGTATGATTCACCAGTATGAGAGAGAGGTGATATTGGTAATGAGATTGAGTGTATCAGAGGGCTTGATTGTGGGTCAACAGTAGATACCGCTATGAAAACTGGGATGGAGAAAGGCAGGGTAATGTTAAGAACAAGGGCCTCATAGGCAGAGAGGAGTGAGGAGGAGAGAATGGTTGTGTATTGAAAAGACCGGATATACATGGCCACGCTGCCTCCTCAGCCAGCCCTATCCTGCCTGATTAAAAAGTGTTAGTAGTGTAGTGCTAGGGTTGCACGTTTTGGGAGGAATAATCATTTATTTAAAGGATACCTAAACAAGCAGTTTTAAAACTGCAAACTCCAAAATCTGGCTTCATGTGAGGTAAAGTAAAGGCTACTGTTTACATTTATGCTAAAACTGTATTTAAGTAAATAACATGAATGCAGTTTCATAGCTTTTGAAAATGTACAGTAAACATCAGTCTTTCACTTACAAAAACAGCCTTGCCATCTCCCTAAGATGTCCGCAACTGTGTTAAGTGATGAGTCATGATGACATCATCAGAGCCAAAGCCAGAGACCAATATATATTCCTATAGGCTAACTAGTTCTTCCTTCCCTCTTTGTTTTGAATTGTTTTACCAGAATGATCAACACCATGTGTTAACATGTGGATTATTTTGATCAGTACACGTTTGGCTATGATTTTGTTCATTTTATTTACTTTACCTTGCTGAAAAAGTTTTGCAGTCTAGCTGACTTTCTCTTTGGCAAACTGCAGAACAGTACAACACTTCAAATACCTGATGATCTAGTGGTTATGTAATGCCCTGAATATATTTTTTGTTAACCAGGAGAGACACACTATGCTGAAACCTTGTTTACAGATGTGGCCTGGCAGCACAAGGAAGTTAAGTGACTTGTTCAGGGTCACACAGTGAAGTACGGTCTGGTCCAATTCAAGCTCATGCATTCTTGTTAATCCACAAAAAGTTTCCATTGTAATCTTTTCCAAGTGAACCCTTTGCACCTAGCCTGGCTTCTGTTGAACACCCCACCATACATACCCTGTCCTTAGTACTGCCTGGGGCTGCATATGAGCTTGCGGTCTCATGAGGAGAATTATCACACCTCAGGCTGTAATCGTATACCTCAGAGAGTTGTGCATACCTACACCATATGGATCATCAGCTGGCACTGTTAAAAAATACCTCCCAAATCACACTTAAGGTCACTTATTCAGTGTCTGACTTCTGCTCCACAGTAAACATTGAGTGGATCACCACCCTTCTGCACAGTGAAGGCAGTATGCACAGTTCCCCTGTTATGTTTTTGTCCTGCCTCATTAACCAGCAATTGGGTCTTCATGGAGGACCAAGCAATAAGCCTCAGGACTCACCAGAAAACTGCTGTTCATGCCCTCATAAGGCTGTACTTACTATGGATAACAATATTATTAGCAGGAGAGGCATTCTAATACCTTGAGCAAATCCACCAGACGTCCAGTGTCAGTCTACTCCTTTACTGGTGATCTGCAGAACCCCGCAGGACAGTTCCCTGCAAATCTTCTCCAGTACTTTTTAGTGCCTTACTCCACAATGCAAGCTGGTTGGCTACCACCTTCTAAATCTTGAATGATCTATTCACAGCTCTCTCAATACTGTCCTAACATACGTCAACACCCCCAACCTGAGGGTAATCTCCTACACTGAATTCAAATAATACTTTAAGTGCAGCCCTACCACTGAGTATTCGTCATCACTGGCACTGTCATTCACAGTCAGGTACTGATCATGGTGCTGGCAGCCCTACATTTCAGATCTACAATGATCACCTAAACATCCCCTTCCTGTCTTCCCTAACCTGAATATAGCTGTACCCTGCTGGAATGGCCTCTTCAGTCCCTCTCTGGCATTCATTCTTCTCTTCTGCTCCCCACACCAAAACTGGTGAGCTCACTACCTTTCTGCATCATGAATGTGGTTAGTATAGTCGCGTGTCATTTTTACATATTGATAATAAACATGATCTTCTGGCAAGCCAGGCTGATAGCAGCTGGGCACAAAGGAAACATAGGCATTCCTACCCATATAAGATGTAATCCACCTATAATTAGGCACTATTGAATGACATGCATAATGATGTGCATGCCCATCATTTAATAGTTTGTTTGTTTAGTTTTTGTTGACCGGCTAAGTGCACTAGACAAATCCTACCTATTTTCAGGCATGACCCGGGAGGGGATACAGATGAATGCCAACTAACCTTAAACCAGATTAAGCTGTTGGTGATATTTTTCGTGAATGGAGGAAATTTGGCCATTGCACTGGGAAATTCCCTGCTTTTTGAAAAGTGCCATGGGATCTTTAACATCCACCTGAACTACCACCAGAACAGGTAGATGAGACCTGGTTTTAAAGTCTCATCTGAGACGGCACCTAAGGAGTCCAGCAACCCCTCATGCTGCACTACAGTGTCAGTACTGGGATATTAACTCAAGTACCTGGTGTGCGGACAGAACCCACAGCCTACCTGATCTCCCAGTCTCAGAGGTGAGTGTGTTGCCTGCTGAGCCACTGACACTGTCAATGCCTAATCAAAGGTAGCCTAGATCTTTTAAGGCTAGAAAAGCTATAATTTCCTTGTCCCCTGCTGCTATCAGCCTGACTTACTGGAAAGATTTGTTTATTTTGATATATCAAAAACCTGGGACTGTACTACTTACATTCATGATGCACAAGAGTGATGAGCTCACCAGTTTTGGTATGAGGAGAAGTAGTGAGAAAGAATACCAGAGGGGACCAGAAGGTCACTCCTGCAAGGTACTGCTATATTCAGGGAAGGGGAAGACAGAAGGGAAGAAATGTGAGCGGATCACTGTGAGAAATAAGATGTGGGGCATGCTAGCACCATGATCGCTACCTGACCCTATTGTCCTGGCCAACATTCTCCTTCCCATAAAACCAGTTCATGCAATTGTCCAAGGCTGTGTGTGTATTAATGTGCAAATTGGCTGCCACCACACATTCAGTCACTTCACTACCAGTAAAGCACTTTGGGATACAATGTGCATGAAAGCACTATATAAATGTTGATTCTTATTATTATTTCCATGGAAAAGATGAGAAGACAAGACAAGCATATTTTTATTTCCAAGAAAGTATGAACTCTGGCATTGGACTACAGAAGAACTTTGCTACAAACAAGTGGTGGATCTATGGGTGGTGAGAAGGGTGAGGCTGTAACCCTCCACCCATTGTAACTTACTTGCTTGCTGCTGCTGCTGCATTTCACTTTGTTGAAGAAGTCTGATTTATTGATTGTACAAATGTTTGCATTCAAAATATGGATTACATTTGTAGTTTCAGTCAAAGACATACTAGAAAAGCATAATAGCAGAAAATATAGAGGTTTCATAAAACTGTTAAAAGTGCATATCAAGTATGCACACTCCCACACCCCTCCCCATTGTAGAATCCTGGATCCGCCATAACCACTAGACTGCCAGGTTATTCAAGATGTGTACTGCACTGTGGTTTGCCAAAGAGAAAGTTAGTTGCTTTAAAACACAATTTCAACATGTTAAAGTAAACAAAACAAGCATTTGTCAATGCCGAATGTTTGCTTGCTGGCACTGGCATTGGTAGAGTAGAAGTTACAGAGCTGCATAATAGGCATGGCAGGAAGTATTGAATGAAGCCAACCCCACCACCACCCTGCAGAGAGTGACAGGCATTGGGGTGTGCCTTTGGGTAATCAGGCATAACGACATGCCATTTCACCACAGCCCACCCTGCAGACACTGACAAGTGTCACGGTGTGCCTTGGGGTCTTTGGCCCTTATCGCACCCCATTCCATCAGGAAATACAGTGAGATGGGTGAGATATAGGAGAATGGGATGAACTTTGGGCTCGAAGGGTCAAGGCACACCTTCGATGCCTCTCACTGGCTGCAGGGTGTGGGTGGGGGGTGGAATGGTACAAGCATGACAGGCAAGAGTCCCAGGTCACACCCCTGATGCCTGTCATTCTCTACAGGGTTGGGTGTCATGGTGGAAACCCTAACGCCTCAGGCATTCATTGGTATTTCACTCCAAATTTTCAACATGTTTTTTGTGACCCCACCTCATGAACAGGGCAATATCAGTTTCTTAGCTGAAAAGCTGCTTTTGCACAGTGACTATGGCATTTGGCACCACAGGTGCAAAACACATTCAAACAGGATGTGAAAATGACAGCAGTACTGTTCATGGGGAGGTGTAAAGAATGGCAATGTTGAAAATCTGCTGTAAAATCTTAAAAAACTGGTGAAGTCCGAAGCGTGCGTGAGAAACTGTGCAACGCACACCCATAATATAACTAGTTTGGGGATTTTTTCAGCAGATTGTTAACACAGGCATTTTGGGACCTCCGATCATGAACAGTGTCAGTGTGATTTTCTTTATCTGTCCTGAACAATGATTTCCTGCAGCGACCACACATTTCTGTGCTGAAAGTGTGAAAACACATTTGGCCATGTTGTGAAAATGACAGCTGTACTGTTCATAAGGAGGTGTGGAAAATGCCACTGGTGAAAAGCTGGACTGAAAATATTACAAATTCATGAACTTACAAGGGTGTGTGGAAACTGCACAATGCTCACTAGTAACCCAGTCATTTTATGGAGGTTTGTCACCAAATTTTCAACATAGCCATTTTAAGACCTCTGCTCATGACCAGTGTCACTCTGATTTTCTTAATCTGTCCCAAACATTGTTTCTTTACCGACTGTACCATTATGCGCTACATGTGCGGAAAACATTTTAGGCAGATGTGAAAAATGGTAGCTGTACTGCTCATAAGGAGGTGTGGTAAAATGGCAATGTTGAAAATCTGGAGTGAAAATATTGAAAATTTGTGAAACTTACTGCGCATGCAGGGAACTGCGCAACGACGCCAGAAACAGTCATTTTAGAATTTTTTCACCAAATTTTCAACATAGCCATTTTAAGATCTCTGCTCATGAACAGTGTCACTGTGATTTTCTTAATGTGTCCCATACATTGATTTTGCATACCGACTGCGCCATTGTAAGCGCTACAGTGGAAACACATTTGTGGTGAGATGTGAAAATGACAATGTACTGCTCATAAGAAGAGTGGGGTAAAATGGCAATGTTGAAAATCTGGAGTAAAATAATCTAAACTACAGACTCTGTAGGAACTGTGCAATGCAGCTCGTAAAACAGTCATTTTGAATTTTTCCACCAATTTTCAAAATAGGCTTTTGAGAGCCCCACTACGAACACTGGCAGTGTCATTTCATTAATCATTCCAGAAAGGTGATTTTGCACGTGGCTTTGAAATCACCCTTCAGGCCGAGTAATGCCATGACAGTGACAGCATTCATGAGAAGGGGTCCCAAAAACCCCATGTTGAAAATTGTGCAAAAATCAAAAATGCCTGAGATATGCAATAAAATTGAAAAAACCCTATCTATTCCATTATACAGCTTACCGCATTTCCTCAGTTCGCGGTAAGCTTTGAAAAGTGCAGACGTGTTCCCAGTCCGCCGAAGATCATCGCGCTGAGCTCTGAGGTAAGTATGGGGTGGGGAGGCAGGGTGCGCAGTGGGTGAGTGCGGGTTGTGGGAGGGGCAGGGAGAAGCGACGAGGGACAGTTTTATATTTACAGGTTTCTTTTATTTTACAAGACGACGAGCGTTTGCCACGCTGGGGTGGGCTCCCAGCATGGCAGCTGGAAGGGTGTTGGTGGGGGCAGGAGCCGACAGGAGATTGGGCACCCCATCGGCCATAACATCATTTTGCAATGCTGGGGTGGGCTCCAGCATGGCACCTGGATGTCGGGGGCATGCAGACGGGCATTAGGCACCCGTCATCCATTACAGTGTGGGGAGGAGGAGGAAGAGGCGCATGAGCACGCAGCGCGTGTGCGCGTGTGGGGAGAGCTCTGCTCACTCAAGGAGCTCTCCTTTCAACTGTATGCCACTGCATTTTCAGCTGTCATAGATAGCGGGAGCAGTGATTGGTGCACTGTGACCGCGCTGCAAACACACTGACTGAATTGGAAGAGGCTGACACACCTCTGAAAACTCCAATGATGGCACTATGTTTCTTGCACATGCATGCAAGCAAACATAATGAACAAACCATAGCCTAACATGCGTGTTGATCTAAATATTGTACATGGTTTTGACCATTTTGGTGAAACAATTCTATACAAAGGAAAAAATAACTAGTCAGCAATATAGAGCCATATAGCTCACTGACTTTGGCTTTTATGATGTCATCACTTAACACATTTGGTTGGCATTTTAAGAAGCAGGTAAGACAGTTGTTTTGAAATTGAAGGCTGATTTTACATGTTTCAAATGCTTTGGAACCACATTTAGGTAACTTACAGAAATGTAGTTTTAGCATTAACAAATTCAGCAGCCTTTCCTTTAGTCCTGTTTGAGGTCAGATTTTGAAATGTTTGTTGTCAACATGTTGTTTAGGTATCCTTTAAGTCATAAAAACTTGATAGATGAGCAGCACGCAACAGCCGGTAATGAAACTCCTGACAGGACTACTCGGAGTGGCGGAATAGTGATGATGACACATGGTGTCTGCCACTATGTCACTGCCTGGCTGCATTAATTGAAAAGAATTGCCTCTGGCCCCCACCCCACATTAGCCCCGACCACGCGTTGTTGTGTAGTAGCTTGCCACTAGTCAGCCACTTCTTGAGGGTGGGAGGGGGACTGGATTAGTATTTATTATTTTATCAAGAAAGAGCAGATTTTTATGTGAGATCAGCCGTTATGTATTGCTCAATGCTAGTGGACTCAGTCTTGCTTATTGCAATTACAACTCTTTTTGTCTTTATTTTTGGTTGTGCTCCTCAGCTGATATGTATTTTTTCTGAAGCAGCAACACTCACATCAGTCAGGAAGCCAAAGTCACGAGGTGGATGACTTGCTGGTAACTGTGCTGCCAGGCACAATGAAAGACAGCAAGTAAGTACTCTAGTCTCTACCTCTCCACTGTCTGTGTGAAATCAAACTGCAAGTATACACACTGTTGGTCACCCAATGACAGTCTCTAGTTAGTATACTGTACTTAGTGTACTACTTGTCTTAAAGGTCGGTGAGTGTTGTCCATGATATTTATCCTTTTGGGAGAGCGGGAGGGGCTGCGATGGTTTGTTGTATTTGTATTGTAATTTGTAAATGTTGATTGACAATTTGGCAGGCAGTGCAACGACAAGTTTGCAACTTTATCTGCATGACAGTGACACTGTGAGCATGAGCAGACTGGGTCACGGTCTCACCACTTGACTGAGACTGAGTGAGGGACAGTATTTTACGAGTCTCGGCTCCGAGTCCTCCAGCTCAGACAGAGTGTGATATAGCCAAGATAAGTACCGGCAACAGTCACACTGCAGTACAGCAAGGAAGGGACGAGAACATTAACAGCGTTTTAATTATATAGTATTTTTGAATTAGTTATTTTTGTATTTAAACCCTTAGGCTGCTGACAGAATTACAACATATAGGAATTCTGGACTGATATATCAGTCCATGGCACAGCAAGGGTTAAATTCTCCTGTCCTGATCCAGACCCTACTGCTTCCCACGGCCCCCTTCCAACTTAACATCCCAAGGAGTCCTACCCTGCCCCTGTCACTCAGTTCTCGTGACTTGTTTATAGCTCGCAGCCTCCCAGACTTTTGGCATTCATCCAGTCACTGTTGTGAAGCCTGCAACGGTCGATGAGGATGGGTGGTCCTCATTATGCCGCTGGGGAGGGCCCCACTATTTCTCCCCTTAAGGCATGGCTAGACACAGATGATGATCGATGTATTGTAGGTGGCAGCTGCCACTGTCACATGCATAATGGCAGTGGCACCGGAGATGATCCACCCACCAGCACCCACACAGAGACTAGCTAGCCATCCCATCTTCTCCGATGCTACCATCGCTCTCCACCAGTGGCAGCCAAGTTACATGTTTTGGGTATTTTAATTGCTGCTGCCTTGTTGCCATATTTAACTAGTGCTAGTACTGTTTGTGTTAGTATAAATGAATGAGATGTGATTGTATGACTAAGTATGTCATTTTGTTTCAGGTGTTGTATCATACGTTTGCAGTGGAAGCAGCATCAGACACCATCAGTCTGGTGACAGTCTTCAGAACAGAAGATCCTGGCCTGTAATGGAAGACAAAAGGTATGAACTCCTCATTTTATTTTCAAGTTTTTTTTGTTTGTTTTAGGATTGACCTTGAGGCTTGAGGACGGATTCGGATAGGAGGATTGTTAATTAATTTCAGCCACACTGTTAGCCAGCCAGCACATTATGCAACTCTGGTAAGTGGGTAGGTAAGATTCGGTACAGTACTGCAGCTATATACTACCGGTATGTTGGTTACCCAGGTTCAGGGGTGAGGAAAGGGTTTATTTAGTTAAACTACGGCTGGTGCGAACTTGAATAACTTGTCATCATTCTTTGGAGAGAATAGAGATGCACAGAGTGAGTGAGGAGGACTCAGTCAGAGAATGAGATTGTGTCCAGTTCCTAGCGAGTAAGAGTTAAGAACAGTTCTTCTTCATGGAGGATGAGGTCGCCGCATCATGCCACCACAAATAACTGATTACTTGTTCTTACAAGATAAATGAAGTTGGTTGTCTGGAAAGCAGACACGCCTCTGTCACAGACAGTGGAGAATTTAGTTGTGCAGCATGAGCCATACTACGCAACAACTTAATTATCCACTTACTGTATGTGGAGGGACATGTCTCCATCCACTGTACTGCCAGACCACCAGCTTTAACCTTCAGTCTTGTTTTATATCGGTAAGTAATGAGGTATTTCTTTTGGCCCCTAGCAGTTCTAGCCTCCTAGTTCCTAGACATAATTGCTCCTCCCTCACTCACACTTTGCATAGCTCTCCCATGAATGATGGCAATAATCTGCTCTGCTGGGGGCAAGGGTACTGTCTTACAATCCACAGTAGACAGCTACTACGCTTAGTCAAATAACGATGACTTCACTGAGTTAGGTTTCTGTCTGCTGTGGAGGATACTAACACAGTGCCCTCAGCAGAGCAGAATGTTGTCATGTCAACTTTGTTTTTCACTGCCAGGGAATGTGGATTGAAAGTGGCAAGTATCTTGACTGAGTTGCGTCTGTAAGTAGTTTCCTCCCTAAATAACAAGTGAGACAGCTAATGTTACAGTGGGAGAGGGTGGCAATCTACCACTTACCTGCCACTTTAACTTGGCTGAATGTGGGTGGCTGTCTCTACAGAGAGTGACACATCAGCAGATAGACTACAATTGCCTGTGCGTCATGGCTTTCTCTTGGGACTGTGACAAAGTAGCCTGAGTGGTGTTTGTAAATGTACCTGATACTACGCAGTGGACCAGATGCTTTATTGGGGGTGGGGTCTGGGGCCGGGTTAGCTCAAAAAAGCAAGTAGCACGGGGAACTGTCACTGACAAGATGAACAGCAGCATTCTACTTGGTTGGATGGAGTGCTGTGTCTGCCTTTATGTAAAGGTAGCACTCCAGCATCCAACAAGTAGAATGTTGCTATCTATCATATCAACTACAGTGCTAATTGCTGCCAATTTCTTTTGGATCCATACCTGGACAAGTCCCAGTCCTGGCCCTAATTAAATATGTTGTCTGTCCGCAAGGTCAGGTATCAGATAAATGAATCCTCTTTCTTGCTTTGAGTCTGAGTTTCAGATATAAATACATTAATAGTACTGTGTTTCTGCTTCTTTCTTTTTTTTGGTAATATCATTTTTCTTTACAGACACACAGATAGAGTGTCTGGCGCCAACAACAATTTGTGTAGTGTAATCAGCCCAGTAGACAACGTTCGTGTTGCCAGCAGCCACACTTCATTCCGAAGATTCTCACTGTGGCCCCAGCAACACTTGGCTGTCCTCCTCTCTATCAGTTGAACAGTTATGCAGCAGTGCATCAGATGAGCAGCTGACTGAGTCAAGTGTGGCTACTGAAGGCATTTGCTTCATGTTGTGCCCACCGGATAATTGAACTGCTTTTTGGGGAACCGTGAGTAGGTGAAGGATCTACTGGCAGCCACCAGCAAGTCCCTCTCACCAAACAAATAAAAGACTGAGTGAATCTGAAATTGAATCTGTGCTAGCTATGTCCTTTCTCATTTTATTGAGACTTTACAACCATTTGTTGACAAGCAGACAGTGATCGATGCATGCAGATCATGCAGAAGAACTGATCAATCTCATTAACACATTTCAAAATTTCACTTCTGATTGTTGTTAATATATGTCACTGATTTCAGTCACTTAAGTGACTGTCAGTCTATCAGTCACTTAGTACTTAAATCTATTTCTGCATTTCAATGACCAGTGACCTATCTATGTGCAATATACAGTTGCGCAGTCATATGTTGTTGTAGTTAGCAGCACTTGACTTGTTCATTTAAGAGTTGGGCTTTCAGACAAATGACACACTGTTGTTTTACTCAGGTTGTTTTCTTTTTTGTTTGTTTGTTTTTAATTGTTTAACCAGGAATGGTACACTAGCTGAAGCTTGCTTACAGGTGCAACCTGGGAGCACAGGAAGTTAAGTAACTGCTCAGGGTCGCAAGTGGGGGCTGTGGGATTCAAACCCAGGTCTCCAGATTTGCAGCTCAGAGCCTTAAACCACTGTGCTATACTGCCTCACTGCAAAGTTTTCCTCTCCCTCCTTGGTGACATTTCTGGTTGTGCCTTTTTCTTCTTTTGCTCAGTTACCTGGATGGCTGGATATCCTACATGCTGCCTAAAACCAAGGGTATCCATATTCACAGGTACTACTGATGCACCACCTTCCACTCCTTCCAGAACTGACAGTTCAGTTACCAGGCTAAGAGTGGATATTACATGCTGCCTAAGCAATGATATTCACAGTATCCATAATCCACAAGCACTGATGTACCACACCATCCACTTGACCCACCACTCCAGAGTTCAGTTGCCAGGTGGGCTGGAAATCCTACATGCTGCCTATAAGCAAGGATATCCATATTCACAGGTACTACTGATGCACCACCCCACTACTCCTTCCAAAACTTACAGATCAGCTATTAGTCAGGTGGATATCATACGCCGCCTGTAAGCAACGATATCCACCACAGTCATAATCCACAAGTACTGATGCACCACACCATCCATTGACCCACCACTCAGAGTTCAGTTGCCTGGTGGGCTGTATATCATATCTGCTGACTATAAGCAAGGATATCCACTGACCACCATATCCACAGGTAATTACTGATGCAATGCCACCACCCATAGACCCGCCACTCCATGGTCAAGTTACCAAGCTGGATATCACACATGCTGCCTATAAGCAATGATATCCTTCCACTATATCCACAGGTGCTGATGCAACACTGGCCAACCCACTCCTCCCAAAACAGTTCAGTTACCAGGATGGAACTGTAAATCCTACACATGCTGCCAATAAGCAAGGATATCCATGTCAACAGGTGGTGATGCACCACCACGTAACTCACACCCTCCCAAAACTGAGATCATAAAGCAGTTCTCCTGTGACTTTCATGCTACAGCACATGGTTTGCAAACAGTAGAATAGTTTTCTAACTTACTATTTATGTTAGAATCACTGCACTTTAGTGATAAGAAGAGACCACCTTATCCGGGTCATATCCATTCCAATTTCCAATATATTAAAATCCTATTATGTACATTTCTAGGTCAGTAATCAAACAAACTCTTGCAGTTATTTGTAAAAAATAGAAACATTTTTATTGTTTCATATAAAACTGTAAGAGTAACAACACTCTTACAATGAGAGTTGAAAGTAACAATGCAGGTACAAGTTGCATTGAAGAAACGTACGTGCTGATAATCATCAAGGTACGCTGCTGTGTGCTGCTACAAACAGAACAGGTACTGCCTCATCGTGTGTAGTACTGATGCAGATGGATCGGGAGTTCGAGCCTATTAGTAGTAGTAATGTGGCAGCAGCTGATGATGTTTCATCACGTGGTACCTCCTCAAAAACTACATGTGGTATTCAGGAAGCATGGAGCACACTGTATAAATGATTAGACTGTAAGGTTGTTGACAGCACAGTTTTAATGTACTGGAACATTAGTAAGGCAGCCAGTAAAGAAATGCATTCATGCTGTGAGTTTACCAACTACAGTGTTATGTAATAATAGCGATAGCGGAATAGCAATCACTGTTTGTGCAAGTGTACTGTACATTGCCGAAAATTAATTTTGGTGATGTACACTCTCATCGAACTGCAAGAGGACACCTGAGATCTATGAGTTTCTTTTTTATTGCAACTCACCCCATGTGTGGCTTTGCTCTCTGCACCTCCTGCCAGTGATTCTCAACCTGGGACAGTCAGGGGTGCAAACTTAAAAAAAAAAAAAGACAGCGTAAAAACACGCATCGCATCCAGAACTGAACATGGCACCCTCCCAACCTCAGCCTGCCACCAACCCACATAGCCAGTTCAGTAGTCCACTGCTGCACTACACCTCACAAACCTTTCCTCCCTTCTGTCCATCACATGGCGTGGTCCTCCCTCCCCGTGCGCATGTATACAGTGGTCACTGAAGAAAAGTTGCTCAGTACCTGGTTATACCATGGCACCTGCGATATGCTGAAGCAGTGTACAGAGTGATGCCCATCAAAGCATCAGTGATGCAGTAAGTATGAGTCAAAGCATGCCATTTCAGAATTAATTAATCCCTTTAAGTAGCTGCTTAGATGCGCCAGGTGACGCTCTTAGCAGTAACATTTAAATTGTTAAACTGAAATTTTCCTGTGAGTGTCCCCACAGTCCATATCTACTACAGCACATGATCCGATGCCCTTTTTCCTTGGACAGGACAGGAATCTGGAGTGAAACCAGTACAGGGAGGAACTGAGTTTAATCAGGAATAAATCAGGAATAAAACTGATGTGTTGCCATTGCTTAATATTCATGCAGATATGCCTTTATACTGCTATCAATCTGCTCTGCTGCATTAGAAATATGCACAGGCACTTTTCAGTCAGGACTCCTGTCTTACATTCTAATTCTTCCTTCACCCCCATGTAGTTCTCTGATGTTGCAGGAAAAATGGAGGAATTGCGATTGCTTTATATTCATTTAGAAATGCTTCTACTGCACTCTGTCAGCTCTGCTGCATTAGAAACATGAACAGGCACTGTTTCAGTCAGTCACACAGGCACCGTCTCATTCAGTTGCCCGCACTTGGTTCCCCGATGTTGCAGGAATAAAACTAAGGAATTGTGATCGCTTAATATTCATGCAGAGATGCCTTTGTACTGCTCTTGATCAGCTCTGCTGCATTAGAAAACACAGGCACTGTTTCAGTCAAGATTCCTATCTTCTTACTTCTAATTCTTCCTTGACCCCACTTACTGTAGTTCCCCGATGTTGCTACCATAAAATACAAGTAAAGTCCATGCTGCCCACACAGTTCCCTGGGGTTCCCAAAATTAATTCCAGGATCAGTATTCTTTTAAAGTACAGTAACTGTCTTTCACTGTCTTGCAGTTTGCTACATGGCAAGTTCCAGCACAGTATGTAGTGGCAGTAGCTGATCAAAGGGAAAGCATTAGATGTCAGCAGATGCAGTTCGATTTCTAGATGCTTGCACTACCTTCCTGAAGTAAATATATATCACAAACACAAGGTTAGCATTCAAAACAGAACTGCACAGATGATGAAATGTAGAGACTGGTTGTTCTCATGGTTGGTAGATGTATAGAAACAACTGACTATAATAAAAGCACATTCCAAAAACAGTGAGTGCCACAACAAATCACCAGCAATTTCAATGTCTGTTACACACACAGGTTAGCATTCAGAATGGGATAGCACAGATGAACTGTGAAAAGAAAGTGCTACCTTGGCAACTACAGTACAGCTGCATGTAGGGACCCATGATCACACACCCTGTACAGAAAGCATTGCAATTCTGTTCTGGTCATTTACAGAACTGCATTTTCATCTGCTCTCTGTTATAACGTTTCAGGTCATATGCTACCAAGTGCCATCTGAATCACTTATTAGGTCTTTAATACATAAAAAATAGAACCCCCACCCCGAGTACAAAATTTGCAGGTCCCTGGCATATAGTGGCAAGGTTGTGCAGCAAGGCATTACCAAACTGAGGAGCGGGTCACTGCAGTGCACATTGTTTTACCCCACTTAGGCATCACTGTCTACCTGCCTTCTCTTTGGCATCATGTTGGGCTGTACTGTGTGAAAGTAAAACTCCTAAATGTTTATTCATTATATGTTGTCTAGCTTTAATATGTACAGTATATTATGAACATTTTAAGTGATACTGGAAATGGCAGCTTCCCTTGTCTGGATCAAAACAGTTACTCAGATCTACATTATCTAGACTCATGTTACAGTACATGTTAACAAATGTTCATTATGTGTCTTATTGAACTCTGTTTTCACCAAGAAAATGTACCTGTAGCATGTACCAATGTCCCCGGTTTCAGCATAATTTTTGTTAATGTTTTACACTTTGCATACACAATTGCTTTTTGGGGTGGGGGATAATGTGGAGCGATTTGTATGCACCTCAAGCCTAGTTTTAAGGCATGTGTTCCTGTACAGTATATCATTTCATAATTTATTTACCAGTGCAAATGTATCCTTTAGAAAATATAAATTTAGTTGAAATATCGAGGAGTAGTGTTTTTTTTGTCTTAAATTCTCATATGTGCTCATTTAAATCAAGTTAATATTTAAAATCTTTGCATCAAAATAAAATGTTTGCAGAATGATTTTGCACATTTGTTATTCAGAGTAATATCCTGTTCCTATCATTATCAAATTACATAAATTATACTTTCCTACAGTATACCTATACATTGCAGTATGTTTGCTCGCTAAATGATCCTTCTCACTGTTTGGATAAGGTTTTACTTTTATTGATGTACAGCTCTGTGAACAAAATTTGCTGTGCCACAGTAAAACAAAAAGAGAGAGGACTGACAACTGATAATTTGCCTACATTATGGACACAAGAAGTCCCCATCTCACTGACTTGTTTCTTTGAATAGTGGTTTTGAAAGGCTAACTTCACTGTCACAAGACGTACCCTCCCAAGAAACAATAGTAGGACTATCTGTTGTCATGGTGACTGATCTCTTTTAACACACAAGCCAATTGAGTGGTGAGTGGTGATGGTGAGCGTGGCAGTTTGAGGTCTAATTGTTTTCACTTGTTTAGTATCATGTCTAACACAAAGGGCTCCTCCTGCAGTCAGAATATCATCATCTAATAAGAAAAGAACAAAACATATATTTTGAAACTAAAATTAGCTAATGTGAATCTTGATCAATGTTATGATTAAAAGCAATCAGACTACAGACTGTTATTTGTGAGACTGGATGAAACTGAAACAATCTGTGATTAAATAAACTAAAACTGATCATGAATTAACTTGCCAATGCTCTTCAGCTGTCAAAGAGAGGATTTTGTAAACCAAGATGTATGTATTGTTCTCCTCAGTCAGGATACTTTCCATTGTTGGTGTCAGCGGGCTGCAAGACCTGATGTGAAATAGAAATTCCTATAGTGCTACGAGGGAGATGTACTGTTGAAACTGCACTACACGAAAAGTGCAAGCACTGACTATTGGTAGTACATCAGGCCAGTATGTTTTCATATCTGACTGGTAACTTGAATTAGTACTGTCACTTTTATGAGGCTATGGCCTGCTCCTTCAACATTGTTTATTAAATGCAATTATCTGCAGTGCCACAGTAAAAAAAAAGAGTCAGGAGAGAGACACAGAGAGAGAGAGAGAGAGAGAGAGAGAGAGAGGGACAGAGAGAGAGAGAGAGAGAGACAGAGAGACAGAGAGACAGAGAGAGAGAGAGAGAGAGAGAGAGAGAGAGAGAGAGAGAGGAGAGAGAGAGACAGAGAGACAGACAGAGAGAGAGACAGAGACAGAGAGACAGACAGACAGAGACAGAGAGAGAGAGAGAAAGAGACAGAGAGGGACAGAGAGAGAGAGACACAGCGAGAGAGAGACAGAAAGAGAGACAGGAGGGAGAGAGAGAGGGAGAGAGAGAGAGAGAGAGAGAGAGAGAGAGAGAGACAGAGAGAGATAACAACAACACATAATTTACCTACACTTTCTCATGAGGTAACAACCTGCTCTTTCAACATTATTTCATTGAATGCTATGTTCTAAAGTGCCACAGTAAAAACAAAAGGCAAAAAAAAGTGTGAGAGACTGACAACAATAAATAATTTGCCTATAGTTATTTTACATTTCACCGTGTGAATGTCACAGAAATGTTCTTTTTATTGTGTTGTCTGTATTATGCACTAGTGGTTTCCAGTGGTATTTTGCAGATCTCCTAAATTACTGTCTCCCTTCTCTTCTCATGAAAAGAATTGACTGCATGCAGGTTATGAACACTAGAAATTTCCTCCCAGGATTTGATTGTTTCTTAGAACAGTGGTTTTGAAGGCTACAGCTATCACATACCAGACATTCCTCTCCTAGTTAGCAAAAGCAGGAGTATCGGTTACCATGCTGCTGATCTTTTTCTAACACATACTTGAGTAAAGTCAAGCCAGTGGAGTGTTGTGAGGTGATGGCTTCTGTTTGTGTCTCTTTATTTTTTTTTCATTCTTCTTATTCAAAGTAATTCATGACATATAATAAATCTTAAGTTAATGAAGTGTCAACTACTTTCCCCCAATCCCTCATAATACTTTATCTCTGGGTGACTGTATGAATCCTCACCAAGTTGTAAACCTAGGTAGGTAAACAAAATCTAATATTCATTTCTGTGATCACGATTATTCACATTGAAGTATAATTTATTGTGTATACCTGGACTACCCACTGAGATAATACCATTGACAATGACATAAAATACATCTATGCTAATTTATATCTGTTGGAACAGGGACAATGATTTCTTTGACCTGCACACGATTCCCATGTCCTGGTGACAGTAACAGATTGCAATAAGGAAATCAAGTGGGAACCCTGTTTAAAATAAGTTTGCGCTCAGTTTTCAAGTCTACACTCCAGTGCCTCCATGCACTTATTATTCATGGATAAATGGGGGTTACCTTATGCAGAACTATAGTATTCACTTAGGAGATGTCATAGTGTTAGTCATACCTCTCAGCTACTATGAATTCCGCGTAAGCTTATGATTTTCACACTCAAATTTACCTTGCTCCTCACAGGTTTACTCATGTTCCTCATAATGTTAGAGCTATTTTGGACACACAAACTATTAAATCATTGAACTAAGTTGATAGAAACATTCATTATTACTAACTATATGGGCCCACTATCTTTAGACATAATATTGTTTAAAATAAGAAAGTGCTACACATTCAGGCCCTTTTCTATGAATTTTGAAGGCCAGTGCTATGATTTTTAATGCTGAGAGGTTGAGAAGAATGGTGTTAGTGAGTCACCCACTGTAGTTTTGTAAGCCACACTTGTCCATTTATGGGTCACACTTGATTCTTAGAACAAACCATAAATACTCAGCAGTTGTTACATGCTTTACAGATTTTTCCATCCGACCTATTTGAAATAAATAGAAATACTGACAATACGTCAAGATTGCTGTAAACATGTTTTCCTTATTTTTCCACTTTACAGTGATTAATGGAATGTGGTGTGTGATGGGGTGTGGCAACTGTATTTACAACAAAGGGACAGTTGTAATATACTCTGTTGATAAGGGAGGCAGTCAGGGGTGGATGTGGGAGGGAGTGTGGGTAGGTTTTCAGTTTTAGTATGGCACCAGGTATTACTGAGAATCATAATGTATCTGGTAAGTGATACTCTGTAACACCATTCTAAATACCAGGCATGATAGGAGTGGCTGACATACATGACACTGAGCAAGAGAATGAAAGGAACATGGTGCTAGGAGTCACCATGGGATATGGGGTCTCCAGATGAGGCAGTATGATGGGGAACATCTGTACAGCATCCTTAGTGATTTGGCCGGTCCTGTAAATGACAGTTTCAGTCAATTCGTTAAGTTCCAAAACAGTCAATAATTTTATGACAGAGCTAGAAACACAATGAGCTGGCATTCATTAAGCATAAACACAGCAATCCCAGAAATTAATTGTTTGCCCAGGCTTTGAATTGAAAACAAAATACTAGTTCCACGATTTAAAATTAAGTGGTATGTGTAACCTTGTACAGCTTGTATATCTTGGCTGTTTTTTAAGTTTTTTATTTAAATTCTGCCTGACTAATTAATGATTGTAGTTTCAGCTGAGAAGATGCGACTGAAGTTCATACCTGCATTTAATAAAGATGTTCTCTCTTTATTTTTCACATATCTTTTCTCGCACACACACACACACACACCTCTGATTAACTATTTGAACAATGTGATACCAGTATTGTAGCAGAAAATAAACACATTCACACCATGTAATCATCCATTCTACCTCTTGTAATGCAGCAATCCCTCTACCTTCATCTCTTCCTTTGGTATTGCCAATAACACCATGATTTGACAACAACAAAGGCAAGCGCAGTTTTTCCCAGTCACATACAAACTCCTCCTGTTATCCCTGATCCCAACAAAATGCTGTGCCCTACACTATGAAAGATACTCAATCCTGCCTTTCTGCACCCTTGCTGAACTGCAGTCATTATGTGGTTGTCCATTTTCTTGCCTGCCAGCTACTGCTAGCAAGTCGTCCACTATACTTCTTTGTCACTATGCTGGCATAACAAGTGGTTCAGGCTTGTGTCACCTCACCTAACTTTTTGATTGTTTTAGTCAACAACTACTCAATTACTGCCAGGTGTCCATGCCAGCACAATGTTCAAGTCTCTCAAGGGAGCTCAAATTTCTCGGCCGCATTTTGCGTGCAAACCAACTGATGGTTTGAATTTGAAGCAGTCAGGATCCACAACTTGCACAGTAGCCTTTCTGTGCATGTTAGAAGTGGGGTGTCAGCCTTTCAGTAACTACCCTTGTCACCCATTGGACCTTGCCTGCACCATATGCATATGACATATTATGGCTCACTATTGGGCAGACTGTATCTAATCCATCCTCAACTGTCTTCCTGTCTGTCTTATGTTTATTTATACATTTATGTATTTCTTGTTTTGGTTTATAAATGTGTTTCTCCAATGGGCAGCAAGCATTGCAAATCATTTTGCTCTGTACTTGTTTTCTGTACCTTGCCATTGCTGAACCTGGAGATGGTGGGTGCTGGTGCCACTCCTCAGTACAGTTTCTCTAAGGAATGGTCCCCATGACAGTAACTTACTTTGTGGTTATGCCGCCATTCAATACTCCAACCCGACCCATTTTCACAAGTAACAAACTTTTTTGGTTTAGGCCTGCAACCACAAAGAGCTGACAGTTCTAGTGAACCAGGAGCACTAGCATAAAAAATAAATGGACCCAGTCAGCACTACGGTTTTCGGCTATGCATTGTTTTTGTTTCTAAGCTGCCAAGCCCTGGTCCTTATTGGGTATATTCTTCACATCATCAGAAACTAGAAAGGTAACCAGTGTGATGAGATACAGTACTGTATGTTGCCCATTCTAAACAGATCATGCCATAAATGTAGGCACTATCAAACACATCACCCCCTTTACTACCAACATTAATTATCCATCTATTCTTGCAAGTACGGTCAGGAAATGTTCAAAATTAAGTTTATTTGAACATGATAGTAAATCAAATTGGGTGGATACTTATTGTTCCAAAGCTCCATCAAGATATCTAAATATCCTTTGTACTTCATGTTTAATCAGTAAACCTGCCCGGGGTACATTTAAAATTATCATTAAAGATTAGTCGAATCATATTCCTTAATCAAACCTTTAGTCTGGTATCGTTCCATTGTTCGATAGTGAATCTAATATTGAACTTTTACTAAGCTGACCACCACTTTTCTGAGGGTTAATAATGGATCAGGCAGAGGGGATAATTTTAAGAAACTGGGAGACAGCTAAAACCATGATGTCCCCATAAACTCCCCCTTCTTGCTACAAAAGTTTGAAGATTAATTCTCCATCTATCTTTTCAAAAGTATGGTCAGGAAATGTTCAAGAATATAGTTGAATCAAACCCAACCCTGGCAAGTAACAGTTATTTGGAAATTTTAAGTTTAAATTAAGTTGGGTGGACACTTAGTGTTCAAGAATGCCATAAAAATCATTAAGTATCCCCTGTACTTTATATGTGTTCAGTAAACCTGACTGGGAAATTTAAAATAATCATTTGAGGTTAATCGATCCTTATTCCTAATATGAACTTTAACCCTGGTCTAATATCATTGTATTTATTCCAAGGTACTCCCAAGTGCAATTTAGCAGAGATCTTTCCTAAAGTATGAAACCAGTCTACCAGTCATTAAACAAAACATTTTCCTCCACAATACTGTAGCTGCAAGGCAGCTGTGGGCTAGGAAAGCATGTGGGAACAATGCATAAAAGAACATTTTGATGGGGTCAGGAGCGGAGCTTCATTTTAAACTTCAGGAGAGTGGACAGACTTTTATTTGCTCACTTGTATTGATGCTTTTCAAAGTCGGCATGTGTATGTTTGGAGAGGGCACAGTTTAACCAATAATGGGGAGGTAATTTTTTATTTGTCTATAAATATATTTACAACAGTTTGACCAAGGCGTGTGTGTGTGTGTGTGTGTGTGTGTGTGTGTGTGTGTGCGTGTGTGTGTGTGATGGGGAGGAGGGAGGACAGGAAACAAATAAATAATGCAATCCTCTGTGTAGTTTACTGTCGCTTTTCCTAATAAAGCAGCTGTGATTTTTTAAATCCATTTCAGGAAAGTGTGTGTTTTTGTGTTTTTATACGTATCAAATAGCAGTAAATGACAATATGGCTGTTACTGGAGCAGCCCGTTTTATCTTTCTGGTTCTGTTTCAGAGTGTGAGCATGCCATGTAAATGATGAAGTGTTCATTCATTCATTCCATAACGCCACTCTCACTCTGAGCATGGTGTGACATACCTATCTGAAGTTGGTCTGAGACAGTTTGCTGCCACCAGTGCCCAGGGTTTGAATCCCAGCATTGCCATTCACCACAGTACTGTGCTGTTTCAGAGACTCAGTTTCTGGTGAGGGTATCACAGTTGCCCACTAGGGCTGAGAACAACATATTTGGCACAGCAAGTGACAGGGCATGAGGCAATAAAAATGTGCAGGGGCACAGAGATTAAACTCATTTGAATAATTGAGAGGAAGCTGTATAATTATAATTTCCCTATCTAGCAGCAAAGCAGAAAGTTAATAAACTGGATGTCAGTGACAAAGCGGCCAGCATCTAGCATTTTGTGGTGACCTCGCTTACTGAGAGGATTCTTGAATGGGCCGCAGCACCTCGGCATTAATATCAGTGTCAGCAAATGACTCACACAAAGGGCTGAATGGCAGTGCATCTATTATCTGGTAAACTTGCCACTGGGGGTTTCATCTGACTGGAGGACCCCATTGCTGTTGAGAAAGCAGGAGTGTCTTGCAGTGCTGAATGGACAAAAACTTAGTCAATGCTGGTTGTCTGTGGGGAGGATAACACTTTTCATGCACAAAGTATAGCAAAACTCAGTGCATGCCATGCTAAACTGAAAATGAAGTAACTGAATGTAGCTCATGACAACATCTCACATCGACATAAACACAAGGAAGAAACAGTTCATAGTCTCATTGATGTATGACACATCTTTGTAATATGGTTTACATTAACATAGGTACTACTGTTGTATGCAGTGCTGCATGATGTATGTTGTATAGCGTAATGATAATGAGCACACAACAGCTGAATGATTTCTGTTTATAACATTAAGCACTGCAGTCCACTTAATTTCATATGAGCTGGTGTCGCTGGAGTGATGTGCACACAGTTTAACTGTCCCAGTAAAGTATGGGTCTGCGCTGACGTACTTTGTTATGTTGTATCATTTATATTACTGCAGTTATATACCACTGATACTCAATGTAGCTATATGTCATGTCATGTCGCTGACGAAAGTCATCAAATGACAGTTGGCACCTTTGCAAACTGTGTGAGAGGCCTTTCTGCATTTCTGCTTAAAGTTGAACCAGCATAATATTCTGTGGTGATTTGCATATGCAGCCCATGATGCTTTGCATTGTGGGGGCATCTGTGATTTTGTATTTAAATGACAGTACAACATTTATGTCCTCTCTAAGGGATTTGTACCCTTGTAATTTGTTATAAAGTGGTTGTGTCTCATGTATTGTTAGGAAACAAAAGGTGTGAGTCATTTACTTGTAAAAAGCTTCCTCTTAAACATAAAAAGTCTCCACAGTGACATATACTAAGTTCCCATAATGAAGTTCCTGTTCACGCTGTTGGTATGGCAGGTTTCATATCACAGTGTACATGGACATACAGTATGTACCACTGTTGCATACAATGCAGCATGACGTATGTAACATACTGCTGTACTAATGTGCATAGAACACTACAACAATTATGGTTTCTAACATTACAATCCCCACTATACCTAATATTGTATGCACCGCTGTTGTTAACTGATTTGCACATAGTTTTGTTGGTGCACTTAAAACTACATAAATACATTGAATACTTTTGATGTTGTGTACCTTATTTTCTGGAATTATAAGCGATTTACAGTGGATGAAGCCAATGCCACATTGTCATTGTCATAAACTCATTAAACAACATGGTTTGTAAGGTTATGATTTTATATGTGTTTCTATAACATGTATTATTGGGAAACATGAAGGATCAGCACATTCACTTTTCCAAAAAACCTTAATCAAAATAAATGTCTCCACTCTAATGTATGCCACGCCCTCATAATGAAGTTCCTGTTCACATTAACGATGGCATATCTTCATATTACACCACTCTCTGATGTATGTATGAAAGTCTTGTCGCCCCATAGATTGACAACTATGTTGTTAACTGACAGACGATTTGCTGCATTAAATGATTACAGTTTCAACTGACCAGTTAGAACTCCTTTTATATGCAGCTGTCACACCTGATAACACACAATTGCAGGTATGAATTTGTCAGCTCACTGCATTCCTTGCAGTGTAGTAAATTAGAGAGTACAGAAATTGAAATTTCTGGCAAGGTAGTTGTTTTTCCTACAAAAACTGAATGTTTTCATGGCTACACATAGCTACTTAGGCAGAGATCTACAAAATAGATAGATAGATAGATAATTCTCAAATATATATTGTATTGTATGCATGTGACAAAACACCATGCATCACCATATCATATTAGTTCAGTGTCTCCGAGGAAACATAAAGGACACAACATATGGATAGTGCATGGGAAACGGTTGACAACAGGGGCTATTCTTCCACCGAGTTGGCACTATGACAATGGCTTACCTCGAGAGCCAGCTCAAGAGGTAAGCCATTGTCATAGTGCCAACGAGGTGGAAGAAGCTCTGTTGTCAACCGGCCTCCATGCACTTTTCTTTTATAGTGTATGGTGGAACCGCTGCTTTCTGACAAAAAACAATCAATGCCCTGTGCTCGCCGTTGTCTCTGAGGAAGCTATGGATCTGCCGAATGTCATTCCGGTTTTTGCCATTTTTTATTCTCCTGCTCAAGGATGAATGTATCCCGCTCAGAAAGTGGCTTTGAAAGTACCACCACCGACATTGCTGCTAACGCTATCTGTAATGTCAAATCATTGAACTCTGTCAAATTGTGCTCGAGGACATGGTTTGTGGCGTGCGCAGTGCAGTGAGACTAATAGTTCTGCTGCTCTGTGATCGTCACTACAATGTGACTACAAGGTTTAGAAAACGATCGATTTCGGTGGAGAACGACGTCTCCACCATACACTATAGCATAGTAGTGTGACAATGTAAGAACGCACTTTGAATGTGAAACAAGTACTTTCTAATTGCCTCTGTGAAGTACACATTAGGCAGCACGCTTATGGGAAAACAGCTGAACAGCATGATCTAAGTACTGTAGATACTTGTTGTTTGGTCGAATAGCATCAAAACGAAGTTATGTATATTTCATTACATTCATCTTCATCACTGACTGAATATCCAGACTGTGAAAATAGAGTTGCTACAAGTAAAGCACAAATGGTGACATACAGTATTGTTGCAATAGTTCTCCTTGACCTTTGAAACAGTACAGCATTTATAGACAAATACAGTGTTGCAAAGTTAAATGTCTTTTATGCAATGTATCAAGCTTCAGTGGCAGCTACCAGTGGCTGCTACAGAATGATACAAAATAAAAACCTGTAGCAACTCTGTTAAACGTTGTCTTCTGAAAACAATAATGTAAAGTTTACAAAGATCATGTGGTCTTTAGCCTTTTCCACCCATGTTTATAGTTCTCAACTGTCCCTGATTTTGCCTCAGAAATGTCCTCTGTCAAACACAGCCTAGCTCTCTGCTTCATTTTCACTCAGGAGGACTCTCTGCAGCTAAGCGTGGCATGGATGGTTTCTGAGCAATGAATCTGGTACTCTGGATCCATGGGGTTTGTTTAAGGACCCATCAAGACTGGCGCCATTGTTTACAATTCCCATTCTTTCTGAGTTAATTTTTTGCAGATGGATGTCATTTAGGGACAAGTGTCTGAGCAAACTCCCAAAGAGAATTGATCTTCTGTCATCTACTCAGGACATACCTATACTTCTTTGGTTTCTGTATCACCTGTGAAGACAAGGCTTTTTAGGGAAATTTTACTTTTAATATAATATTTTGAAGATTTAAAAGTGAGACTTGGCCAGGTTATTAAAGACCTAGGCAGACAAGAGGTGCCTTTACTGTTGAATGGAATAATTAACAGGGAAAGGTTACTAGATATCCGATGATTAGGAATCTTGATAATCTCCGTAGTGGTTGTATCCATAGTTATATGTAATTTGGTAGGATGTAGTTCCAGCAATCCTCCACAAGGTGGTAGTGTAACATATAGTATAGTAGCAAGCTTCCCTCTTTAAGGTTAATATTATTATTACATTGAACACTGCCACAAGTTATTGGAGGGAGGGTGTTTTATTTAAGTCTAGTATATGACCAAGTTAATATGGATCTACACTGTAATGAAGGGTGGTTGGAGGAGGAGCAAGAGGATGGGCTCTGCAAAACAGAAGCATGCAGCAGTTTGGGGAAGGGAAGAGGCTGGGAGAGTTATGTTAAGAGTGTTATGGGGATAAGGTTGGGGAATTGGGGAGTGAGGGAGGGAGGTTCAGCACGAGTCCATGGGTTTCATGGTATGTCGAGAAGGTTGGTGTACTTCCTTTTTATAACAGTTCACATTTTTATATTACAACATGGCTAATAATTTATTCTTTTCCTCATGGAATGTGAAAGGGTAAGGAGGAAATTAAAACTATATAAGGTCTTAAAACATTTAAATCTTCTGCAATCACATATTACTTTTATTCAGGAATCCCATGTGTGGACTCTGATGCTTCTCATTGACTCTGATGCTTGACAAATGAGATGACAACAAGTGGGGCAGGTTTTTGCAGCCCAGGTACAACTAACAGCTGTGGTGTCATGATTCTAATAAATAAAAGCATCCATTTACAGCTATACAAACTATCAAAGATCCACATGGTAGGTTTATTGTAGTTAGGGGTACTATATATACCACAGAACTCCTACTGGGCAGTGTATACGCCCAAATGTAGATGATCCAACTATTTTATGCAACTTATTAAAATTATCTTGCCTTTTACTACTCCCTATAATTTTAGGGGAGACCTGAATCTGGCTTTTGATTCATCCATGGATTGGTCTGGCTTTATTAAGGGGCTCTCCCAGGCTCAGTGAGCATTTTGAGACCTCATAGACCAATTGGGCCTTTGTGACATTTGGAGGGTCCTAAACCCCAAAGAACAGGAATACATGTTTACCTCACCAGTCCATGGCTCATCATCCCACATTGATTATATTTTATTATCCAATCATTTCTCCCAGGGTATTGTTCTCCTCCATCCATCCGGGACCCCTCTGACCACTCTCTTGTACTATGCTGGATATCTTTCACATCCCTGCCCAAACGGAATTCACGTTGGAAGATCAATGACCAATTGCTTAAACACCCAGAGACCGTTGATAACATTAAGATCAGATAGAGATGTTCCTCTACTACTAACCATAATACCACTACACAAGCCTGATATCCTCGGTGCACCTTCAAAGTGTATATTAGGGGTGTACTAATAGGACTAGCCTCTTACAGGATAAAATCCCAAGATTCCAAATTAAAAACTCTCTTATCCCAAATCCAGACTATAGAAAAGAACCTGACTCCGCACTCCCTGGAGGATACCAAGCAGAAATTAGTCCAATTAAAATTATTATCTGGATTTACTTAGGAGAAAGCGAATTAGCCATTCTTCACACCAAAGCCTCCTACACAGACCAGGGGTGAAAAGGCAGGAAAGTTGTTAGCCCTGCATATTAAACAACAGGAAACATCCGATTTATTCCTCCTATTAGGCACAGACTGATGGTTCCCTGAAAACTACATCGGTAGACATAGTACAGGAATTCTCCACTTATTACAAACAATTGTATGGACCGATGACTGACCCTCCCACATCCTCAACATTATCCTCTTATTTGAATGACTCCCAGTTGCCTAGCCTTTCAGAGGCTCACAAATTAGCTTTAATTAAGCCCATATCAGCACTAGAAATAACAGAAATAATACAGAATCTCCTCAGATAAAACTCCAGGACCAGATGGTTTCTGCCACCTTCTACAAGATATTTAAGGAGCAGATTATACCATTTCTGTTACCATTATACCAGCAAATTCTATCAGGAGCGCAAGTGGACCCTACTCTATTTGAAGCTCTTATAGTTCTACTACCCAAACAAGACAGGGATTTAGAACTAGTACAAAATTATAGACCCATTTCTCTCCTCAACCAGGATGTCAAAATCTTAACAAAACTATTAGCTGATAGGCTCAGCCTCGTTCTTCCAGATCTGATAGGGTCTCAGCAGGTGGGATTCATGAAAGGACAGTCCTCCTGGACCACCTCTGAACACTCTTGCATATCTTCTTGGTGTCCAGGGATCTCCTGGTGCCAGCAGCCCTTGTGTCCCTGGATGCCGAGAAGGCGTTTGATAGGGTGAACTAGAAGTTTTTATTTCACGCTTTGGAAGCTTTCAGTTTTCTGTCAAAATTCCAGAGCCGGATACATTCCATATATAGATCCCCTCAGCCAGAATTTCTGGAGAATGGGGTGATCTCAGACCCATTTCTATTATATTCTGTACAAGGCAGGATGCCCCTTCCTATTATTATTTAACATTTACTTGAACCTCTTATTTGCAGATTATTGACATGTTGGAAGTACAAGGCATCCCCATACAGGATGTTGAAGTAAAGATCTCCATACAGCTGGATGACCTCTTGCTACATTTGTCTCACCCAGAAACCTCTATTCCTCCATGTTAGCCATCATCACAGAATTCAGCCAGTTATCAAACTATAAATTAAATGTAGATAAATCAATTGTTTTCCCCTAAGTAAAAGGTATTTAAAAGTACTGTTGACTCCTGGGCCTATCTTGGTCCTGAGATACCCTCAGATATCTTGGCATTGTACTCTCTAGAAACCCAGCTCTAAACATTAAAAACAATTTAGATGCTTTGGTTCAAATGATTAGTTATGATTTAGACCAATGGACAAAGCTTCCCATATCGATCTGGGAAGGATTAATTTAATTAAAATGAATAATTTTCCTCAGTTAACTTATCCCTTAATATCATAACACATTCCTACCGGAACCTGGTTCACCAAGATACATAAACTTTTGTACTAAATTTATCTGGTCAGGTAAGCAACCAAGATTAGTGTATCACAAGTTGGCAGCCCTGAAAACCTCAGGGAGGCCTGCGTTTGCCCATTTTAAGCTTTATTACTGGGCCAGTCATGCTTCCAAATATTTACGATGGTTTTCAACAGCCCCTCTCCTCTCTTCCATTATGGTTATAATTGAATTGGCTACGATGCAGTCTTGCAACATAGCTCCTGCCACATTACTAAGCTTAAAATTTGCCCTTTACCGTCGAGGTTAAAATCAACACCAATTGCTCTCTTGATGAGGTACATTCCCAACTATGTGCATTCCTATATTACAAACCTCATATGGACCTCTCTCAATCCTTTCGTAATAATCCAGCTTTCAAATTAATGGCAATAACTTATCCCCTAGATAGTTACCCCACCTGGGCGAAGGAAACTATCCCAATTAGTTAAGGAGGATGGCACCTGGCTCTCAGTTGAGGAAATTGTCAGTAAGTTTAATGTTCCAATGCCCTATTATTTCAACATTTTCCAGTTGAAGCATCTTATTGTCAAAGTTATAGGAAAGACTCCTCCATTAGTGATTACACCTTCACTACAGGAGGACCTGATACCATAGGCAAGCTTGACTAAGACAGTGTCAAAAATATACATAGTCTTATATGCCTGGTGATTTAAGGACTGCTTTGGCCCCACAATACTGGTTGCATCTTTTCCCCACTATACCATAGTCTGGCCCACCTTTGAATAATTGCCACAAATATGTGACTCAGGATAGATTCGCATCATGCAATTTCATATATTGCATACTTTATATTAATTTCCCAAAGATTAGCCAAATGGGGCTTACTTTCCTCCAATCTGTGTTCCTGTTGCTCCCTGGAGGAAGGTAACTTCTCCATATCTTTGGGAATGTCCCAAGGTAGCCCTCTATGGGCCAATATTCAGATTAAAGTAGATCCACTACTGAGGATTTCTGACTATTTTACACCTGTAATCTGCTTGCTGGGGATTACTCCCAATTAGATGTATGAAATTGTAGATATTATATGTCAATGATTTCATTGTCTGTAAAGAAACTTGTCCTAAGGCATTGGAAGGATGACCAAATTATTTCCTATACTGAATGGTTCAATAAGTTATTATCAAACCTCAGAACAGAAAAAAACGATAGCAAGCCTGCATAATAGACTGCCCAAGTACCTGAATTTATGGTACCCTTTCTATACCCTGTTTTCAATATAATGCTAACTGCTTGATCTCAATATCAGCAACATGGCGAGTATTATCTGGACTGTGGGAGGGTGAGGAGAGAGGGATGGGGAACAGTTACATTGTAACAGGATTTAACAACTGTTGTAAAGTCTCATTTTGAATGGCTCTGTCCCATTATGTGTAAAATCTGCAATAAACTTTAATTAAAAAAGAAATGTCCTTCTGTCCCTCCTACAGTACATTTTCATTTCACTCACAGAAAGGTATGGATTTGCAGACTAAAAATAATGCCAGCTATTTTTAGAGGTTATCAACAACTGCAATAATTAATGTTACCAACATGCTCACTGATGGAACAGAGTAACATGATTCCACAAATCTTTGGGAAAAATGTTTTCACATGCAGGGATGTGAGAGTATGGAATTTCCTGCCTGTATAAGAACAAACAGATATTCAAGACTATATATTACTGTAGAGCACTTTGCAGCCAGGCTAGTGGGCATGAACTAATGGCTAATGCCAGATCTGAACTTGGAAGGGGTAGCGATGGGCTCTGCAACCACACAACTCCTCTCAGCTAATGTACATTATGTCATACACTTGTTTTGCTAAAAATAAAAGATATAGAAAACCATGCTTCACTAATTAATCATTCTATCTTCAACATAGAATAAATTAACACTGAAGTAGGCTAGGAACTGCAGCAATGTCTTGCTAGTACCCTCTCAAATAAGTGACTATTTGAATTCAACATACTGTAGGTCCCTCTCAAACCCAGGTTGTCATTAAGGCAGTGCAATGTATTATCTGAACTATTGAATGCACAATGTGCAAAGGGTGTAACAGTATTTGAAACTATTGCAGTATATCTGCTTTATGAGCAGATATACTTTTTCCAAATTGTCTGTATAGATTCAAATGTGCAAGGATTGCATGTTTCAGTGTACAGTGTAAGATAGTTGTCCATTGATTTAACATTTTATCTCCCACCCCAAAACCACATCCCTAAAAGAGAGATATTGCAGGATTTTATTGTGGAAAATTTCCATCTGCTGGGTCTAAAACATCCTGCTCCCAAGTTCTCATTTCAAATTGAGAAATCTTTCCTTATTTTTGCACAATGATGTGTCACTCTTTTGCTCTCTTTGCATCTCGCAGCATGATGTCTAACTTGCAGTAGTCACCCCATATAAGATAAAGCCTGTAGTTGAGTATCTTCACCAACAACCCAGCTCCACACCTTCTGGACACAGACTCCTTTTGCAAACTCACTTGAGTAGAATCACTTTGTGATGTCAGGAGATGGGGTGGGGTGGAGATACTCAAGCACAGGCTTTACATTGAATGGGGTGACTATCAACTAATAAGATATCGCAATGAGGCAGGTGAATAACATAAATCATCTCATACTTCAATTCAATTTTATTTTTACCAGTAAATTACACCATTGAGATTTTCATTTACAAGGTGGTTCTGGAGGGACATCATAAGATTATACAAAAACACATCAGACTGCTATGGATTCTGACAAAATTAAGACAATGCGTGTCCACTAAAATCCTTGCAGCCAAGTTAAGCTACCATATTTTTTGAACTGTAGGAAAAAATCATATTCTTTATTTTAAGAGAAGATGTCTATCTCAATCTCTCACAGTATAGTGCCACTGTGCTCCACTGTTGCATCGAGTATGTTAATGCCTGAGCATTCCTAACTGGTTTAAAATAAAGTGGGTATTTAGAATTACTCGAGCAATCTGAGAACTGAACTGTGCAGCAGACATTAACATAGGTACAGAATTTGGGCACATTTTCCTATATTTCATATGCAGAATAATTACTCCTGTCAATGCTAATCTGTAAATCTATAAAGTGTAGGAGACTGAATTGGGAGGTTGGAGTCTTTTACCTCCTGACAACTGTAATGTTTAATTTTTTCTTTTCACTGGTACTCAATTTAGTGAGCTGTGCATGAAGTGCTTTTCCTCTCAAAGCTGCTTGTGCTTTTACTTAAATAATACCTGCTCACAGCAAAGCAACTTTAGTGATTATACATCCTATAATGGGACATGTCAGAAATACCTGAAAACCAGACTGAAGACAGAAGGAGGGAGTGCTAGGAGACAAGAGAGAGATACAGAGAATAATCTTTTAAAAGTCTGAATTAATGAAGGGTGGAGTATGCAGCTTCATGAAGCAGGAAAACCAAGACCAGTGGCAACAGAGATAAAAGATCAGCCAGAATGCTAACTGAATAACAAGCACGTGTTCACACAAAACAAATAACTCTGTTATTTATGACTGCTACTATAATTCTGCAGATGATGGTACCAAGTCTGTGTGAGAGATAACTGAAAGGTTTAATTAATAGCTCTGTGACAGACAAACTGTCTGGGGCTCAGAAATAATAGTAAAAAAAAAACAATAAATTTCACATAGGAGTTTTTGTGTTCTTTCATGGATGCCAATTACGAGGAGACCTTGACATGAACTAGAAGGCCAAGGTGCAGAATAGACTATGGCAAGCCTAGAAAGGCTGGGACCACTGCAGGCAGGAGGGAATTATAGAATGCATGATTTTGGTGTGTGTGTGTGTGTGTGTGAGTGTATACGCCTGCGTGGGTCCTTGACTCAGCATCTTATCTCCTTTTGTGTCAAGAAGTTCCAAATCAGTTTTATGTACTGTATGGCTATTTCAAAACATTATTACATTACAAACTTATGGAAATAAAACTAAATGATAAGCACATAGCAGGATGTAAATGCCTGCTTCTCAGTCCTTATTAGGAGCTGTAGGTTATGATACCATAGATGTATTTAACTTCCTCATTATCTTCCACATCTGTTTACTGATTGCATGCAGACCAGCTGCACAGAGAGTGATCACTCTGCCTTATCTATTTATGGTCCAGATAAGAATGCAGTGTCTTAGCACTTCAGATGAAGAAGGTGACAAATTAAAAACTACATGAAATAGAAAGAAAACTTGTACAACAATAGTGAAAATAAGTTTATTAGTAACATACTATCACTTCTGAATAAAAGCTCCACGTATTACTACTGTATTTCCTGTCCTCTTTAAATACTTGCTCTTCACCTGTCACCGTTATGCAAAATATCACTGGTGCAACTGGTCTCACAATAACAAATATCATTCTGCCACTTTAAACATTTTCAGATTACAGGTTGCATTTCCTCTCCCCCAATATCTACCTGCCCCTAACATCAACTGCTCACCTTATTCAATCAGCTTGAATAAATGAATGATTATTTGTGACAGAACCCTATTATTGCAGTAAGCAGTTAATTACGTTTCTTGATGTAACTGAAATAAAATAGGGACGAAGCATTCAGCAGACACAGATAAAACATCCTGGCTACTAGGGGAAGTGAATTCACTAGCCCACACCAAGTGGATTCTCGCACACTGATCAGTAAAGATATCACTCCAGCAATGAGGTCAGAAACTGTTACTGGCAGCCAGGATTTGGCAAAAGATCATGTAGTAGGCGAAAAGCACTGGGGCTTGATAAAGTGGTAAACAGTTGGAAACAATAAAATGACAACTGGAGACATACATATTCTTTATAAACAATTCAGTTTATTGCTCTGCTGCAGGAAACACCTGTAAAAATGGAAATAATAACATGTTCACCACTGATTTTTAAAGATCAATGGCAAACATTGTGTTTGTTTTTCAGGTGTTGTGATAGGCAAACCATAAATTAAAGTTTGGCACTAAATAAAATGTGTCCTGTTGTTCCTTTTTTTTTGTTGTTGTTCATGCTGACTGTTGTAGCATTTGTAAAAAAAACACACAAAAACACAGGACACATTTTATTTAGTGCCAACACAACTAATTTATGGCTCTGCCATCACAAACACCTGAAAAAAAGTCTCAGTAATTGGCATTCCTTCTGCCTATGCTTTCCAAGATTTTTTGTGAGTCATAGCAGCCAGAGTCAGTTTTTGATGTCACTGCATAAGTAACCTTGATCAACACTGCATGTGAAAAGTCTGCTCTGCCTGTGTGGCATCTCTCCCCAGCAGCTGATGTTTTTCTCTGTTGGTGCCTCCAATCGCGTTCACAGTTTGTTTTTTCATTAAATTTAACATCCAAGTTAATAGTAATATTCTGTTTTTGTGTTCATTTTGTAATAATCATTAGTTTGATGTGATGTTGTGTTATTGTGGCTATGTTTAATTAAAAATGGGATGAAATCTACTAAAAGCGGTACCATCAGAAATTGTGTGACCAGCAGCTCTGTAGCTCTACTTGCTTTGGCTGGGTTCATACAGTAAATGATAGGTTTCACATTAACCTTTAATTATAAATTCATATTGGAATTTCTATAGCCATGAGTTACCTCACATTTTACACCAACACTCACTCACACAGCTTGTATATATATGGTTACCATTACAGCCTGAGTATACAGGAGCGACCTACACAACGCAAGTATAGGAAAAAGTCAATTATTGTATTCTCCTTCCAAGCATCCAGATATGATACCAAGCTGCACAAGTGTGTGTTGGTGTAAATGGTGTGTGGGGGGAAGCATCACACTAAATTAGCATTCAAACAGGTGGCATCTTGGCCACATCAGTAACATCTTTAAAATGGCTTGTCAAAGGCATACTTTACAGTAGCATTGTTGGCTGCACCTTGAACTGATTACAGTGATCAGCTACTGTAACTCACAAATCAGAAGATCTGCATCATGGCATCATTACAAAAGCTAAAATAGCTGAGAGATGAATGTTTGCATTCAGTGAAGGTGGCTTATTTGTGTGGGGGCGCGAGGATCGTAGTTCAAAATAACAAAATCTATGCACATAGAAACTGCAATATGAATTTTTTGAAAAAGACAGTTGAGAAACTCATCATTTATAAACACAGCTAAAGTAAATAGATCTACAGCACTGCTTGCCACATACTTTATGATTCGCTCTCCAGTACATTTTTAGTTCATACAGTACCCACAATAACACACCATCAGATCAAATCACTGACTAATAAAACAAAATCAGCACTGCAAATGGTGACTAACAAAATTAGTATGTGCTTACTTGTGTTTGCTATGGGAACACTGATTTCTGTTTTACTTTTTTCCCCAGTCAGTGAGTGAGATCGTTTTTCACGATGGCAGAAGATGCTCATCTGTGAAGATGACAATCAGCTGTTTGCAAGTAAATATGGCACTTACTCAGAAAAACAGTGAACAAATTTAAGTTAAAACAGGAGCACTGCAAAGCACCAGCTTGGTGGGATTTTCTATTATATCCAAAGCTGTGCTCTGTTCCTCACCATACTGCACAGGCAGTGTTTGATTTTGTCACTGATCATTAAAGAGGTGCTCAGTTTTATATGTTTTTAATTTTCTGTTACTGCAGTATGAGCCCACACCAGTCAGCAGATGCTGACAGTTGGCTCATGCAACCATTGGTTGCTCCTGATACTCTATCAGAATAGTGCTGTCAATGGTAGCTGGAAAAGAGATTGCATAGTCCTAGTTGCTCTTGTTTGGTGTGTGTTTGTGAAGTATAGAGTTTTAAACTGATTATTTTGTTTGTCAATATATGTGTACTGGTGGTTAGTTATGCAACAGTTTTTGTGGGGTTTTATTGCATTAATATGGGAATACAGTACATTGTTTAGTTCTCAAGTGAATGACATTATTGAAACAGCAGTATTTACTAGTTGTGTATTTAGTTATCTTTCCTCTGTCTCTCCATGGTGCAAAGTATCCTGTTTTGTGCATGTTTTTCTTCCAGGTTCTGGCTATTTATTGAATTTCTGTTACTATACTGTTGCACTAAAATGTACTGTGTGTCATTTGGAAGCAGATACAAAAAATAAAATAATTTTATTAACAGCACAATTCTGTCTGTGATGGAGGTAGCAGTTGGGAATTTGCATAGCTGACAGGCACACAAGGTGTGGTGGAGGAAAGATGATCATTTTGAAACTGGACTGAGTACTTGTAAAAAGAAAATGAAAGGGGCTTCATAAATCTTCCAGCAATAGCAATAACAGTTTCAACAATTACTATGCACCACCCTGCAGGTACCTACAACATAGAAATAACAAATCTGGTACTTCAGGGACTCAGATAATATGTTGACACCACCATTGATTTACAATGTATTATTATGCCATCTGCTGGTGCATCCAACTTCAGGACAGCAGTCACTCAGGAATGAGGTGATTACCACCTAACAACCAGTTGAGATATCGCATTTAGCACTGAGAGTTTAATACCATGTTACCACTGACCCACTCATTACTGCTTGCATTACTGCTGGCCACGCCACGGTGCTGCTTCAACACCACTCATCACACCGAGGTACCGGCAACTTTTCTTTAACAACCACTGTACATAGCGACATCCTGTCAATATATTTGCCTACCTTCCCTGTATCCAGTCATTTCCCTGCCAGGTAGCACTGTGAATGGGCACCGTGATTGAGTCACCCTTTTGAAATCATTCAAGTAATGGTCGCCCTGTACACAGGATACCACCAACTACAGATCATAATACAAGTACTGACCATATTTTGGCAGTAATGGAAGCTGAGCTTAAAAATACAGCTGCAGTAAATGTTATTAAAAAATTCAGAAATGTGCTGCTGCAGCTGTGTATTCAGCTTACTGGTTAGCAAAGGAAGACTTCCTTCCAAATTGGCATCTCTTTTGAATCTTCATGCCATTCTAGGAGCTGATGTTAATCCTAATATGTGCACACACCATGACTTTGCATGAATTGCACAAAGCTTGCAGCAATGTCATAGAAGAAGAAATATTTGCAGAAATTGCTTCCGCATCATGTTTGGGTATCATGTGATGAATCAACAGATCTCACAATCAGCAAAAACTGGTACTTTATTGTCAAACCGTAATTAATAGAACTGTAAAGATACATTTTCTTGAAAACCTTCAAATATTGGATGGTAAAGCTGAAATCATAACAAATGTAATTTTAGTCTTCTTTCGTAAGCATAACATCCTGTTTGAGAAGTGTGTAGGATTCTGTTCAGATGGGGCATCAGTGATGATAAGTTCTCATATGGGGTATCAAAGTGGCTAACAGATGTGAACCCTTACATGATTTCAGAGCACTGTCTTGCACATAGGCTGTCTCTTGCTGCATCACAAACAGCAGAAAATGAGAAATATTTGAAGGACAATCAAAGCACACTACAGTCTGTGTTTTGTATTTTTCAAGCAGTGCTGTTAGGACTCATCGCTTGATAGAACTGAGGTTCTGCTTGATGACCCGGTGCTTCATCTCAAAGAACCCAAACAGGTTAATCTGGTTAGCACTGCATAAAGCAGTTGAGACTGTTAGTAGAATATGGCCTTGTCTTGTAGTTTTTTGAAAATGACACTGCTTCCACACAAAATGTCAAAGCAACAGGGATTTTAAAATGCTGAAAAGTGTCATGTTTTTTGTAGTGACACAACTCTTGCTTGATGTTCTTTCACATATAACGAAACTCAGCAAGCTTTTTCAATCTTGTAACTTAGACCTGACCATCATTATGCCAGTTATTTCTAGTGGAGTGGATGGCTTAATGGAAATTAAAACAAATCCTGGTCCAGTGATCAAGGAGGTTCTTCAACAACTAACTGAAGAAGATGGTTACCTTATTTTAGAAGTGAAAGGACAGACTTATAAAGTAGAGAACGAGCAGTTTAAGGCTCAGTTTAAAAACTGAAAAGTAGCTACATAGAGAAATTGGTTAGCAACATTCAGGAAAGATTTCCCAATGAAATAATGGATGTTTTGCGAGCATTTCAAATTTTTATCCTAGAACAAAATGTGATACTTCACCTCTTCCCCCAACTATGGCAAGAAAGAACTGGATGTTCTCCTGTCTCAGAATGCTCAGCTTTGTGTCACTGTACGTGGTGATGAAGTTGATCTTCATATAGATAAATGTGTTGCAGAGATAGAGTGGTCTCAGGTAAAAGGGTTACTTCAGAAACCTTGTTACTCTCTGATGCAGTTCTCAGAGTTTGCAAAGATAATCATTTAAAAGTATTCCGCTATTTACCCCAACATTTGCTGCTTGCTGTCCTGTGGTCTGGCCATACCAGTAAACAGTGCCTGCTGTGAAAGAGGATTTTCCTTGCAAAACAGGATCAAAACTAGGTATTGAAGTAATCTCTTGGATTCATACTTGAGATGCTCATGGAATTGTAGCAGTGGGTGTGCCTCTCAGTGACCTTAATGTGGAGAATGCACTTCTAAAATGGAAACAAGCACGAGACCACAGGGTGAAATTCACAGTTCTGGGAGGCAGAGTACCTAGTGTAGGTGGTGGTGGGCCTTCATCTTCAGGTTCTTCTACATTGTCAGCTGATACCACACTAGTTGTGAAATGACTCACACAAATGAGAATCAACAGTCAATATCATTGCCTTATTCTGATTCAGAATAATTTTTGAGTATTTGAGTAATAATTGTAATGTGCTTCACTGCTTTTATCTGGATGTGGCTAGTTGCACCTGCCACCACCTTGACTGCAAATCACCAACCCTTGTAGGTACACTGTATTGTCTCATCTCCTGAATGTGAAGCTAGTGGCAGTGCCATCCCTCCACATGATAATCACTAACCCAGGTATGTCACACTATACCAGCATCAGTGAAGTACACAACGGCAGGAACTCCCAAGTTTCTGCCTCAAGATCCTTGAATTTAGTGACATATGACTTCAAGTTTCACCAAATGTACTGGTACACATTGGTACTCCAGTACCAACCACCACCCTCTCCACCAGCACACCACTCCCATCCCAGGCAATCTTTAAAAGGTGAGGCCCTGGCCTTCAAGGTGTCCAATAGACAACATCATGAATCCATGGATTCCAGTAGCAGTGGCACCCCAATCCAATCATCCAGCCCAAGTGGTATGTACGTAAGTGATCCATGGCAGATCCAGTTATAGTCCCCAGACTGTCAACCATCAAATGGACCAACAAACAGTGGCTGTTCAGCAACCATCCACACACAACCCAGCCTGGGCCATACATGTGATGGTTGGGCCATGCTCGTTGTCTGCTACATTGACTGGCACTGTGGCACACAGCCCTAGGCTCTCTCACCTCCTTTGCTAGTTGTTGTATGGGATGACAGACAGAGTGTGTATGTTATACTTAATGCACATTACTTGTCATCCCATATGGCGACTGTCCGAGAACCTGAGAGGAGGGCTAGCTGTGCTCAGTTATTCATCATATTAGGCTCCCAGTTCAGCCCTGTGCCATCACAGGTAGGTAGGGGTGAAGGGGCTAGGTTTGTAGGAAGGATGCTGAACTGCCACTGTTCACTGGCCCATTTAATGAGTGTCAGTCAGGGGCACTGAACACCAGTGACCAGGAATTACTTGATTACGTGGCTCGGATGTTTTGGTGGTGCTAGTGGTGAGGTGCGGTGCCACTGCAAGTCATAGATTCATTTCAGTGAAGTGCACTCTACTGTGGGCTGAGTGATGATAGGCCAGGAGAGGTCACTAGAACCAGAGATTTTCAGAAGCATTATGATTATTGAAGTCTGAGGGGGGTAGGTAATACTACAGGAAATTCACCATTGGTAAATGAGAATCACACACAAAACTTAGATTTTACAGCAGTACATATGAGCTTTTCCACCATGATATCGATGTCACCCAATGTTGCCATTCCTGTAAAGGTGTAGTATGGTGTATGACCCTGTCTCCTTTCAACCTTTACAAAGCACTACAGTTTGCTGTGTGAACAGTCTCATCATGCCTCAAAAGGCCTGTGCAGGTTTTGGCAGGACTGCTCTGCAAAGATTCCTGTATTAAGTTTATAGAGTCCTCTGCTGCTTTACTCTCAGGGCTTTCTGTCTTTAGTTTAGAAGTTCCTAACTGGGAAAGGCTGAAACTTGGTATAGCCACCTGCCTCTTCCTGTCTTAAGTTTATGGAGAACCAGTCTCCCAGAACACCTGTTCCTATGGATTGATGTAAGTGCCCAATTCTGCTCCTACAGTGGTACATGATGGCTGAGATAGCCCTGAAGAAGACAGAGCAGTTACATAAGAACTTACCAAATGGTAAGAGTACATCTTTGAGGGATCTCATCATCTCATCCAACAGATGTATTTCACTTCTCCACAGCTCCTCCCAGACCCACCATCCCTGTTTTTCTCTCTCTGGGGTATTTTTTTCAGGACCTGGTACATGGCTAATTGCTGTTAGTATATACATCAATCATTTTACAGCAGGGTAAGGGTCACTGGTGGGGAGGTGATGTCCTCGCTTTCCTCAGTTGTCCCATGGGTCAGTCAGGCAGTAGCTAGCCTTGTCTTTGTCTCCATGGGAAAGAACTGAGGATGCAGTGGTACTCGACCAACCACTTGTGCCTTTATAGGGTTGGTGCCTGACTTGTGCTGATGCCAATGACGTGGGCATGGGCAGGCCTAGTTGAACTGCTGAATTAACTTTCATTCTGTGCGGATTCCCATTCATCCTTGGTGCAGATTCTATGGTGGTAGGTACAGACAGTACTACTACTACTACCTGATGGTTGAGATTGATCCCATCAAAGATCTGTTACCTTAACTTCTTAAAAGGAACTGTTCTTACCATGTGTGCCCACCTCACACTGACACAGGTGTTCTAATCTGCAGTTGGAAGCTGCTCATGGGATAATTTAAGGTAGGCAACCATCATATTTTTCCCCTTATCCCTCTCCCTCCCCTGTTGCTGTAGCATGATGTTCTGGAAGCTTCAAGTCCAAACAGTATAATGTGTGATAATGACTATGAGTCAGACATCAACATATATTTGAGTTTTATCAATGGTTGACACAATGAACGATAATCACCACATACAACATGGCTTTGAGACAGTCTATGTGCTAGACAACAGCGAAACTTTGAAAATGATTGCACTGCTGTGCTGCCCGTGCAGAATGAAACCAGTGTTGTACTGTTATCTGTCTTGCTAACAACAGGAGTTATCAAGCCTCTGCCACTATGATTACTACACTACTTCTAGGCTCTAATTCTGTCATACTAGCTAACCAGAGAGAAGGATTCCTTTCTTTCCTTCCATCCATTTCTCCATTCCCATGTAGATTGTGCACTCGTACTGGAGTGTTTCACATTTGTGAAGACTTGTAATGCAACTAGCAAGCCAAGGAGCAGCTGTGCTGTCATTCTCTATTTGAAGTTGTGGTTAGGTCAATAACCGTGCTAACATGCCCACAGAGGGAAAATGTAACTTCTGTTTAACAGCTAGCTATCTAGCATTCTGTTTGGACAAACAAGCTAGGTTTGTGCAGAATATCCAGCTAGGCTCCAGTACAGATTTACAAGTTGATATGATGAAGACTTACTGCCATATCTTTGTTGTATATATAATAGTAATTATGGAAATCAAATTGGGTACTATATACACAAGTGATAGGGTACTATCCTGTACTGTATGTGTGCAGCCAGGCCCACCATGCACAGTTATTGTATAATGGGTAATATTAATGCATATGTAATACCATTTGTATGTGCAGAGAACCCAATTGAGGAAAATAACTATTTACACACATACAATACAGCTGCTAAGTAAAAATGTTTTCTTGTGAAAAAGCTGTGTGTGACATGACAGACACTGACAGTATCATCATGTCACTGACATTATATATACAATACTGTTTTCAAGGAGGTCAGGAAACACATTTCAGCTCTGCAGTTGTATTGTCTGAGTGTGTATATATATATATATACTGTATATATAGTTACTGTCATCATTATTTGGGTTTCTATACACATACAAATGTATAACATAAAGCATTCATGTTATAGTAGTTATGAAAACAACTGTGTACTTCTGTACAGTTACAGTACAACATACTGAACATCAAACCAAAACGTTTCAAACACACCTTTGGATACATATATACATACAGGTAAAAATCATTTTAAGCAAGCAATTGTTATAACTTTTATTGTTCTACTTGTTTTCTATAACTACAGTGCCATTCCAGCATTTTTAACTTCTGGAGTCTGGTACTTGTTTTTTTTTCACAACAAGTGTCTTAAATTTATACTTCCTTGGATTGAAATAGTGTAAAACTGAGGGAAAACATAAGTCTCTGTCTAGTCTAGACTACAGTGACTCTAATTTTTACAAAGTGTTACTTATTCTGGGATGTCAGCATTGTAACTTGTGCTAGATGGCAACTTTTGTACTTTTGCCACAGCCGGTTTTACAACAATGTATATTAGGGTGTCAGTCTTGACAATCTATGAATACTTGAAGAAATCTGTTTAAAACAAAAGCACTCCTTTCTTGGCTCAGTACCATTCTATATAACTAATAGCAGTTATTCAAATTTCCATTGTTGTTTAAGTATTAACAGAAACAATTTCAGCTACTGGAGTCTCTCAATTTAACCATAAGGGTTGCCTGTGTACCCAAACAATTCCTTTTTCTCAGGAGACAGGATAACAGTAGTATCAGACCCAGATTCACCCCTGGTTTGAGGCCTGTGGGTACCCTCAGAAAAGGAGCATCATGTAATGCTGAGGCTGGTGGTGGCAGACAGGAAATTGACTGTGCTGCACCACACTGCAGGTGTACAGGTTGCTGAGTTTGCACCCCACCTGGCACTTCCAGGTGCTGTCATATGGTTTGTACAAGACACACAGGTGGAGAGCTTGCCTGTACATCTTCAGAATGGGTGGAAGATCCCTGGGCACTCACATCACCACCATGGGTAACAGGAGAAAGCAATGTACTTGGAGGAGGAGGAACAGGAGAAGGACCACGAGCAGTAGAAGACCTGTGTGTTTCTGCTTCACTCCAGCTGGTTTTAGCACCACCAGATACCACCGACACTGACTGTGACTTACTGGGAAAGCTCCTGCTTAAAGTAGATATACAACCAGCTGACTTTTGCAGACTAACAAACTCCTCATGGTTTCTTTGGATGCACTATTATATGCCCAGCTCTAGTACACATCTCGATTTTGGACCCCCACCAGCAGCATCAACACCATTACCACTCCTTGTCTCTGTTCTTCTCCTCTAACATCCTCACAATTTACATCACCCCTACCACAGGCTACATGACTATGACAGATCCTTGTAGAACTGCTACTTGCTGTGGGGATGGGTACCATAGTGAAACCTTTCCCCTGCTCCTCTTCCTCTTCCAGTACTCCCTGATTCTCTTTTAGGACATCCTTGCCTCATCTTTATGGCAGTTATAGGAAGCTTGCTGCAATCAGATAAAGCCTTTCAAAAAGGGATTCACAGGTGCTGCCTGCCTGTCACAAAACTACACTGCAACTGGATAAAGTGTTTCACAATATTTGAGGTGGACTCAGACTACTTCAGGCAGACCAAATACCCACTGCCTGTCACAAAAACTACACTGTAATTAAATAAACCATTTCACAAGTGTTGGGAGGCAGGGGCCTGCCCTCAGTCAGGCCAGGCATCCACTGCATGTCACTAAAACTATGCTGCAACAGGATAAAGTGTTTGACAAGATTTGGGAGTAGGGCTCAGGCATGCCAAGCAAGCACACGCTGCCTGTCATGAAAACTACACTGCAAATAGATGAAGTGTTTCACAAGATTTTTAGGGGGCTCAGACAGCAACCCACCATAACCTACCAAAACTACACTGCAACTGGATCAAGTACCTCAAGTGTGTACATAAGATACACAAGTGTAGCATGTTTCAGAACAAATATATTCACAAACAAGGGGCCATGATATGAAGATGGAAGGAAGGTAGACTTAGGTGTAACGTGAGAAAGTATTTTTCACAGAAAGGGTGGTGGATCCATGGAACAGCCTTCTGGCAGAGGTTGTAGGAGCAAAATGGAAGGGTAATTCAAATCCGCATGAGACAGACATAAAGGAACTCTGCGATTGGAAAGAGGAGTAAGGTCCAAATCATTTGGGATCTGGGGTATATATGAAACAGGTGGGAAAATGGGCAGACTTGGTGGGTCAAGCGGCCCTTATCTGCCATCAAATTCTAGGTTTCTATGTTTGAAGTATTTTACAAGATTTGTGTGTGGGGGTGGGAGGCATCAGATAAGCTGGTGGCACCCAGACCCAGTAATCCAGAATCACCACCAAAACCAGTTCAATACTGTTATTGACAAGATTTAGATGAAGACCAGTGAAGAAAATGACACTATAAAACTTTGGAGAAGATTTGGGTAGAACAGCACAACGTAGCAGTGTTAGCACAGCACTTCTGGTCCTTCCCCTACTTGCCTTCAAAAATATATTTCTATGACTGATCTTTTCCTTCCCTTTCCTTGCCTAACAAAATCTGTGGAACTGTAAACTTGAAACTGAAAAAGCTGCTCTTGTTCAAGATTTTAAATGACAAACTGGCATTTGGCAACTTTCCATTTTGTGACAAAAGACGGCAGGGTCAAAGAACTGAAATCAGCCGCCAATCTTTGGATGGGCATTGGCTAGGTGAAAACTACCAAATTTTGACATTTCACTGAATGCCTCTTCTTGCTTTGTGGTCACTGTTAGTAGTGACCCCTTATGGTGAATACTTAACAAAGTAGTAAATTAGTATATCAGCCTTTTTTCCATCCTCCTCTGCCCATATCCAGCCTTTTTAATCTGACAATAGCTTTAGGATTTCATTTTTCGCTAATGTACTTAAAGATGGTCTTATCTACTCCTTTCCTTGACCCTCCAAACTATTCTCAGCTCCATCCCTACTTTACTTTTCCTCACCATTTTCTGGACTCTCACTTTTCCAGATAATCCTTCCAGTAGGCCCTGATCTCTTTCTCTTAGTCTTTCCAGAATGCTGCCCTTTTGCCTGACTGCCCCGCCCCCAACCCTCTGGAAAACCAGACCAGCTTTTTGTTCTGCACAACCTGTCTCATGTGTGATGCGTCACCTCCATTACACTACTCTTTATGACATCTTATCTGGCTTTTACCCTTCTAGTCCCTCTAGTCCTACAAGGTTATCTTTCAGCATTTCCACCATCTTGCTGCAGTACACCTTTCGAAATTCCAGGGCCCCAGTTCTTGAACTGTAGTAATGTGCTTCTGTTGGTTGAACCACACTGTACTAAAGTCATTGGACCCAAGTGGTTCTTTCACCCAGTCGCTCTGACTTTTCTGTATTTATTGAACCAGAACAAAGGTGACCCATTCTTTAGTTGATTCCTGACCCACTACACATGAAAGCAGTCTTGCATCATATCCACCAGTACTTGACTTCTTGCATTACTGGCAAGCAGATGTTGTATTCTGGAGGCTACACACCAGATAAGCAGTTTGTTGGAAGAGCAATGTATAGAATGCATAAATAATACAAAGAGACATATAGCCTTTGATTGGATTACTTTCTGTAAATCTCCAAGCCACATATATATGTTGTAAAAACACCAGCCTGGCACAGTGCATCATGGGTATGCAAATCCTGGTGTTGGGGTAGACTGAATAGGAAATGGCCCAACCACAAGGTCACTGACTTATGGTTGTCACAAAAAATGGAAAATCCTGCAAACCAGACTATCTACGCACCAGTGAAAACAAGGAAAGTTATTAAATTTGGCATTTCATACAAGAGTAATAACTCTACATTCTATAATATGCATGTTATTATCGTTCCTGTACGATTATCATTGTGCTTTATTTGATTTGCTGTAAATCTAGCTTTCTTTCATTCTGAATATTTTACATAATAAAAGCTGGACCCATGCATCCTGGTAGGCTCTGGAAATTGGACAAGCAGTTACTGGTGCTACCCTGGAATTTGAAATCTTAAAAAGAAATTTGATTTCAGATTTACCCTGGTTCTGGCTCTTGGCAAAGCAACCCTATATGCAGATGACCTAGTTCTCTAACAAATTCACAGGACATTAGTCTCATTAACTCTCACCTTTAGACCAACTTTGGAAAATCCAAACGCTTCTGGCCAGTAAGTTAGTCCTAAACCTCAAGAAAACTCAGGCCATGCTGTTTGGATCTTGGGCAAAATTCAAAGCTTGCACTATGCCACTGAAAATTGGTAGTGAGGGTTGCCCCCGAGGGTTGTTGACTGGCATGGGGTCATAATGTTGCAAGACATTATGCCGCATGCAAAATGCGCTGCCAATACAGGTGATTTCTGCCATGAGGCAGAAGTCTTTTTCTGTGGGGGCTCTGCCCCCACACACCCCATTATGGGGGCTGTGCCCTGGATCCCCACCTAAAGACTCTCAACTCTGGGGGTCCAACTCGGGAGCCACAAGTCATAAAAATTAAAGTTTCTGGGACTGGGAATCAAACACAGTCCCAGATGCAGCCCTCAGTTCCTACTGCTGTGGCTCAGTCCTGTGAGCCATGACAACTGCTTGTCAGAACCTGCTCACAGCAGAGGTCTTATCCTCTGCCTCGCAGCCCTACTGGTGCAATACCCGCGTGCAGCAGTATGCAGCGGTGTTGCACCAGTAGCTGATAGTGCTCCTGCGCTGTAACTGTTAGCCATAATGTTGTACGCTATTATCATGCAACATTATAAACTGGTAGGCTTCCTTAGTGATTTGGGAAGGTCATAGGCTGTAGAAGCTGATAGCTCTACAGGACAGAGATCTTTGCCCACCTCATGTTCCTAAAGTAAAACTTGAATGTGAATTTAAACTGTGAAAATGTCCCCATCTTATTAGAGGAGCACTGAAAAATCTCAATCATATAAGAAGGACTCTGCCTAGAACCACCTTGTCAAGGAATACCACCAACCTGTGGACAAAATTATCTTCCCAGGTTCATCAAGCAGCAGTTTTATGCAGTTGGCAATGAATAACCTTCTTACAATTACCAATGCATTTAATAAGCAATTCTCTGACCTGTCCTTCCCTCTCGCCTCCCAGTCACTAGTGGCGGCTCCACAATGCCCACCTGCATCTCCTCTCCTCCTCCTCCTCCCTCCCCAATAATCACCCTTTCATTTTGCAAACTGTCTTAATTGTGAAAACAGCCAGACTTCTAGGTGGAATCTTCCCATTTTTCAGTGCTGGATTTGACAACTTGGAGCCAATCTTATAGATATTTATTTCCTTGCCCCTCCATAGCCCATATTTTCAAATTCTTCCTACTCACTGGGGTTGTCCAGACATGTGGAAGATGGCTAGAGTACTCTCAGTTTTCAAAGAGGAGACCCAAACATTATGGGCAATTATTGCCCTAGTGCGATATTATCAGTGGTTAGCAAGGATCCATGGGGAAGATTGCTATCATCCAGATCAACAAATACCTTCACTCTGATAACATATTTGCCCCAGAGCAGCATGGCTTCCATAAGGGCATAGTACTTCCATTGCTCTCACTGTTGTTATTTCTGCCACCACGGCTGCCGTAGATGGCAGTGAACTTATGGGGACAATTTCTGCAGATCATATCTCCATTTGTCTCAAGCTTTGCTCCTGTGGTTTGTCCATCAGTATTGTTGCCTGATTCTGTAATTACATTCATAGTGGGGTACAGTTTGTTAAATTTACTAGGGTGTTCTCTGAGCTTACACCCATTGAGCTGGGGGTTCCACAGGGTTCCATCCTAGGGCCTCTTCTTTTCTCCCTGTACATAAAGTAACTCCGAGAGTGCCTGCTCTTTGTAGCTCCACTTTGTATGCAGATGACTTCTTGTTACTTACTATTGCAAATTATACTAGAACTGTTAACAGCTGAATGATAACTTTTGTCATATCGAATCTGGAATCACAGCAAACAGATTGGTTCTAAAAGTAAAGAATATGCAGGCTATGCTTTGTGGCTCTCCTAGTAAGGTCACCTCTTGATAGTCATTAGTTCTGAGGTGTCCTCCAGTTCCACTGTGCTCTCCTTCAAGTACCCTACAGTGACCCTGGATCCTCAACTAGAGCATTCCCTGCATATTTCAAATGTATGTACAGCAATTAACTGAAAACTGAGTCTGGCCTATACAGCCAAAAACATCCTTACCCCTCTGGCTTGTGCTGCCCTTTCTAGGTATGTGCTCCTCCCTAACCTTAATTATGGGCTCATCACCTGTGCAGATGTGGCTAAGGCCTCACTCAGTAAATGAGATGTAGCTTATAACAACATTTATAGATTTGCTCTATCGGTTGCCCATCTCACACATCGCTGTGAACTGTACAGCAAATGGAACATAGAAACATAGAAACATAGAGATGGACAGCAGATAAGGACCCGAAGGCCCATCCAGTCTGCCCATTTCTTTCTACCTTATAAATGTGCCATCGACCTTTGCTCTGTCAGTGACCTATCTATTCGTAGTCATTTGTATTGCTCCCTTATGCCTATCCATGCCTGTTTGAAGCCCTGCACTGTATTCATAGCCACCACTTCTTGTGGTAAGCCATTCCATGCATCTACCACCCTTTCTGTGAAAATAATTTCCTCACATTCCCCTTAATCGGCCTCCCTCTAATCTCATGCTGTGTCCTCTTGTCCTGCTATTTTCTTATATTTAAACATGTTAGACTCTTTCACCTTGTTTATGCCCTTAAGGTGTTTAAATGTCTCGATCATATCACTCTCTCCCTCCTTTGCTCAAGGGTATACATATTGAGCTCCGTTAATCTGTCCTCATATGTCTTCTGATGCAGTCCCTGCACCATTTTGGTTGCCCTTCTCTGGACTGCTCAATTTGGTTAATGTCCTTGTGAAGGTGTGGCCTCCAATACTGCACAGTACTCCAGATGGGGCTAATCCAATGTCTTGTACAGAGGGATTATTACCTCCCTCTTACGACTTGTGATACCCCTACTAATACACCCTAACACCCCTAGCCTTACCTACTGCTTTAGGGTCTGCTTGGATGATTTTAGGTCATCAGTGATGATGATGCCCAAGTCTCTTTCTTCCTTTGTGACTGCTAGCAACTCCCTCCCAGCCTATAAGTGGCTTCAGGGTTTCTCTTCCCTATGTGCATGATTTTGCACTTCTTTGCATTAAATCCCAGTTGCCACTCTTCTGACCATTCTGCTAGTTTATCCAGATCTCTTCTCATTCTGCCCACCCCATCTGGATCATCTACTCTGTTGCAGATCTTGGTGTCATCTGCAAACAGACAAGCCTTACCCTCTAGTCCATCTGCGGGTCACTAATGAAGATGTTGAATAGGACTGGCCCCAGGACTGATCCCTGAGGTACCCCACTTGTGACTTGCATCTCTACTGACTGTATACCATTTACCACCACTCTCTGTTTTCTGCCAGTCAACCAGTTTGCCACCCAGTTGACCAACTTCTGACCCACCCCGAGCCTACCTAGCTTATTTATCAATCTTCTATGTGGAACAGTGTCAAAGCTTTGCTGAAGTCAAGGTAGGCGACATCAACTGCTCCCCTTGGTCCACCACTCTGGTTACCCAGTCAAAGAAATCTATGAGATTAGTTTGACAGGACCTTCCTTTGTAAACCCATGCTGTCTTGGATCCTGTGCCCCTATGGATTCCAGGTGTTGCACTATCCTTTCTTAAGGTGCCTCCATAATCTTGCCCACTACTGAGGTAAGACTGACCGGTCTGTAGTTCCCGCCTCTCTCCCTGCTACCACTCTTGTGGAGTGGGATCACATGAGCCCTTCTCCAGTCTTCTGGGACCTCTCCTGTGCTCAGAGACTCACTAAACAATTCTGCTAATGGCTCTGCTAGTTCCTCCTTTAGCTCCTTAAGTACCCTGGGATGTTGCCATCAGGTCCCATTGCCTTATCCACCTGAGCTTAGCAAGCTCTTGTAGGACCCTTTCTTTTGTGAAGGGTAGTGCTCACCTCCCTCCCCTGTGTCCATGATGCTGAGCTGTGGGCCTTGCCTACCTTCTCTTCAGTAAATACTGAGCAAAAGTATCTGTTAGGATAGATGCCTTTACAGGGTCCTCCTCCCACATGCTCCCTTTTCTCCATTAAGCTTAGCAATACCCCCTCTGGACTTTCTCCTTTCACTAATGTATCTATAGAAAGTCTTGTCACCTTCTTTTACTGTTCGTGCTAGTGTTTCTCAGTTTGGGACTTTGCCTGCCTTACTGCCTTACCTGCTTCCCTTAGGACAGTTTGGTATGCCTCCCTATCTTCATCCCGCTGTGTTCCCTTATATTTTCTGAAGGCCAGCCTTTTGCTCTGACCTTTCTTTTCTGCTAAATGGGACTTGTTATCCCTTGCAAACAGTCGCTCCTTTTCCCTGGGCTGTTTTGTAGACAGAACTCTCAGCACTGCTACTCAGCCTATCCTGGCAAGCCAGCTAAAGCTCCTATCTGGAACTACCAACTCAGGTCTATTGGCCAGTCGCTGCTGGGGTTCCTAAAACCTGCATGCCTTAGGTGACCTAGGCCTTTGTGGCTGGGCACCAAGGGTTTGGAACTCCTTCCCATCTATTGTTCATGGGTCTGTCTCCACTTGTTTTCAAACAGCTACTCTGGGACCTCTTGAAGGTCAAGTCAGTCTGCTTGTGCCCTTAACCATCTGGATGTATCCTGTGCTGTGGCATTTCCTTTGTCACTTCCCACCAGTTGAGCTTATCTTACTTGGGCAGACTTGCAGGGATTTGTTATTTTCTATAACATGCTCTGAACTGTTTTGTAACTGCATCTGATCAAATATATACGGTATCTGGTTTCGTCCAATTTTATTTGTAATTTTCAACTTTCTTCCTATCTAATTGTTAATCTGCCATTTTCTGTTTGTAAATATCAGTGTACTGCTGTTTAATTGTTTTGAATTCCTTGTAACACTCCCAGGTCACACCTGAAAATAGGCACTGTGTTTGTCCAGAGTGCTTACTTAGTCTATAAATGCTAAAACAGTAAATAAATGTGTATGCTAGGACAGGTCAGTGAGGAAATGACAGGTATTGTTATACATAGTGCTCCTGGAAAGGGCCATGGAAGGACAGCAGCATACACAAGAGAACTGTAATTAAAAAAGAACAGTAAGCTGTTTATGTGTTGGCTGTGCTGTTCATTAAATGGACATTGTAAACCTTTTTGCATCATATTATTTCTAGTTAAACCCCACATTTTAAGATTGCTTACCATCTCTAAAATTCATTGACATTGCTGATTGTTTAATCTGCCTCTTTGCTTAGCAGAACTGAAATGCATGCTAATGTATAGTTATACAACCTTGTTTTGTTTCAAAATGTTGATCTACTCTTATTGCACACTTCCTGAACATTAGAAACACCCAAAATGGTGCATCCACTCATTATACAATGTGTCTCCTGTAATGCCACCGCATTACAGGGCTAGACTATGTTAGCGGTGTCCTAAGTCCAGGAAAGATGCAGAGGGAGTAGATCAAGGAATGTAAACAAGCATATTTTGTGTGGTAACCCCAGTATGGTGGGCAGTCAGGTTTTCACTTTTAAAAAGAAATAAAGAATCAGAATCAAACTGCCAGCTATGTAGGCAGTCTCTTCAGAATGTGAACAATCATAGATTGTGTTTTTACGTTAGCTTAGCGGCGATGCACAAGGAGCGTTTTGGGAAAGTAACACACTTGGAGTTGTGCCTCTCCCATCAATGCACTGCTCCCTTGAGCAGGCGTGGCTGATCCTGCACCAATGGGTGCAGGAGCTCAATGTAACAGCGGTGTTCCTCTGCTTCAAGGAAAACACCGGCTGCCATACTGAGCGCCGCCCGCCATCCCTCCGTACGAGCTCCCAGCGCGCATCACGCCGCCCCAAAGCTTTCCTGCCACGCTGGGCGCCCACCCAGCATGGCAAACGTTGTTGTTTTGCCAGCGGGTGCCCAATCCCCGTCGGCTCCACAACCCCGAACCATCCTGCTGCCGCTGAGGCCACCCAGCGTGGCAAACCGTTCATTGTTTTGCCGGCGGGGTGCCAATCCCCGTCGGCTCCTTGGCCCCCCAGCTTTGCCGATGGGTGCCCAATCCCATCGGCTCTCGGCTCCCCACATCTTCTGCCATGCTGAGCCCACCCCAACATGGCAACAGTCCCACATAGTCCTTTTTTTTCTCCTGTAAAACAAAAAGCGGTCCCATGCATGTCTCCCAACCCCAACAACCTGCACCCACCACTGCCCCAGCCTCCCCCACCCCCCACCCCATACTTACCTCCGGACTCCGGCGTGATGATCTTCGGTGACCGGGAACACCTCTGCACTCTTCAAAGCCGACCGTGAACTGTGGAAATGCCGGTAAGCTGTATAATGGGCTTCATGGGGGGTTTCAACTTCGTGCATATCTCAGCCATTTTTGGAATTTTTGCACAAATTTTCAACATGGGTTTTGGGACCCTTCTCATGAATGATGTCACTGTCATGGTGTTATTATTCATGCCGAGGGTGATTTCACAGGCACCGCGTGAAATCACCCTTTGGCCTCAAATAACGCCATGACAGTGACATCATTCATGAGAAGGGGTCCAAAACCCCATGTTGAAAATTTGCAAAACCCAAAAATGACTGTTTTATGAGCGCAGGTTATGCATTCCTACGCAGGCTCGTAAGTTCGAATTTTCAATATTTTACTCCAGATTTTCAACATTGCCATTTTATCACACCTTCTTATGAGTTGCACAGCTGTCATTTTACACATCTCACGAAAACATGTTTCTGCCCATGAAGCGCACAATGGCACAGTCGGTGTGCTAAATCAATGTATGGAACATATTAACAAACTCACAGTGACACTGTTCATGAGCAGGGACTTAAATGGCTATGTTGAAAATTTGGTGAAAAATTCCTAAAAATGACTGTTTCAGAAGCGTTGGATTGCGCGGTTCCTACGCATGCTCATACGTTTGCAAATTTTCAATATTTGCACTCCAGATTTTCAACATTGCCATTTACAACACCTCCTTATGAGCACTACAGCTGGCATTTTTTTCACATCTTCCCAAAGCGATCTTTCCATACATGTAGCGTACAATGGCACAGTCGGTGTGCGAACTCAGTGTATGGGACACATTAAGAAAATCACAGTGTCACTGTTCATGAGCAGAGATCTTAAAATGGCTATGTTGAAGATTTGGCAAAAATTCCTACAAATAACTGTGTTTTAAGAGCGTGCGTTGTGCAAGTTCCTACGCACGCTTGTAAGTTTGGCAATTTTCAATATTTTCACTACAGATTTTCAACATTGCCATTTTATCACACCTCCTTATGAGCAGTACAGCTGTCATTTTTCAATCCTGCCCAAAACGTCTTTTCCCCCATGTACTGCACAATGGCGCAGTCGTGTGTGCGAAATCAATGTATGGGACACAGTAAGAAAATCACAGTAACACTGTTCATTAAGAGGTTTAAAATGGCAATGTTGAAAATTGGTGAAAAAATTCCTAAAATGACTGTTTCACAGGCATGCGTTGCACAGTTCCCACGCATGCCTTTCGTAGGTTCTGAATTTTCAATATTTCCACTCCAGATTTTCAACATTGGCATTTTTACCACACTTCCTTATGAGCAGTACCGCTGTCATTTTCACATCCTGCCAATACGTGTTTCCACCCATGTAGCGTACAATGGGGTAACAAAAGATCATGCTGACTATTTATTGTGCAAATACCAGCAATCGCACAGGGCATTAGGGTAAAGCACCATTCATGCCAAACACCACTGCAAATACCTGCCGTAACCGTTCGGCATTGACAAATGCTTGTTTAAACTAGGGACACTTTAAGGCCTGAGGTGGTTGACAGTGTCCCTTTATGCTGTATGTTTTCTCTTTATATTTTGTGCAGTTGATGTACTTCCTTGTCTGAACACTATGGGTTAGTAATAGAATCAATAAATAAATATTTTCTGATTCATCATTTTACTGAAAGGAACATTTTCTATTTTGACACTAGGGTGAACTAGCCGCCTGTGCATTACAAAACATCTCATACTGTTTTGATGGTTGCGTGCTTGTCTGCAAAGCACAGTTCTCAGGTCTGACATGGTCATCCACTACTAACGCATGATTGTATTTCCCAGTACAATTACAGCAAGAAACAAATTACTCAGTTCTTTAACTATGAGCCCAGTTCTCAGTTGCAAGGGACTGGCTAGTGCCAGTCGCTTTCCTGCAAGCTGACCAAGCTATGCTCAAAGAGGTTCACACACTCCTCCTGCTCTCATCTATACATATCAAAAGTGCACTGGTGCATTGAAGAGGCAGGGTCACCATGTAAATTGCACGCAGTGTCACACGATACAAGAATGCTAACCCAGACATGATTGTCACAGAGCTCTGTGATGCTCACTCCCTAAAACACTTTTGTGCAGATGGTGGGGCACCAGAACTCTGCAGTTGCTGTGTAGACATCTTGGCAACCCAAGATTGTTGAAGGACCAGTTTGGATAAAGGATGCATGTGGAGGTAGGGGCAAGAAAGAGAGGGTACTCTGGACTAACAGGGACTGTTTGTGAGTGGAAGTTAGAGAGGGGCGCTGGACTAGCAGAGTGATAGTGAAGGATGGATTGATGGACCTCCTGCTGGTCAGGCAAGCTGGGCAAAGGTACAGGTCAGGGTGTGGGGGGATGAATGCTAGCAGTGAGCACATTTATGAATGTTTGTACATGTCAATGTACCATGTACAAACATGCATGAGCTCATAATAAGTGTTGGAAGTGTGTGCAGACCCAGTTTGTACACCATTGCAGCTGGAATGACTCATTTGCATTTTAACATTTGCCTGAGTCTCACCCTTAGTGGAAACATAATGTTCTCAGTATAGCATTTTTGTGGTTTGTTGTAAAGGCACACTTTATGTGCAGTTTGCAGTCCATAAAGCTGCAAATGAGAATTGGGCCCTATGTAATTTCTAAGGGATGGAATATATTGTCACACTTATTGCATTTCGTCCATGGCTGCATGATGCCCCAGAGAATCGTAACATTTCCCAGTGATGCACTTGCACTGTGCTTGTCATACAAATTGTGATCTTTCAGTGGCAGATCTTTAACAGAAGACATCAAAGGAACTTGACCAAAGCAGCATACAAAAAAATGATCATATCACCATTTTTAAACATAAAAACAGAAAAAATTAGTTTGTAAGAAATGAAAACAAAATATGTATTAGAAAGCTCTAAAAACTGTTCAAGTACCCAAAGCACTTATCAACTGGCTAATATCCTAAAACACCTGTGAACATCTACATGTGAACAGCCACATCCTCTGGACCACAGCCCTTCTTCTGACCAGGCTGAAAGAGCACTGCCTCTCTCCCACAGCACTTCCAGCATTTTAGCACCCGGCCTTCAGCCGCATCCTCTGGACCCCAGCCCTCCCTCTGACTAGACTAAAAGGGCATTGCTTCTCTCCTTAGTGCTTTCAGCATTTCATACATCCTCTGGACCATCAGCCACATCCTGTGGACCCCAGCCCTCCCTCAGACCAGGCTGAAAGGGTGCTGCCTCTCTCTTGCAGCACTTCCAGCATTTCAACCACCCCTGGACCTTCAGCCGCATCCTCTGGACCCCAGCCCTCCCTCTGACCAGGCTGAAAGGGCACTGCCTCTCTCCTGCAGCACTTCCAGCTTTTCAGCCACCCCTCAGACCTTCAGCTGCATCTTTTGGACCCCACCTCCCTCAGATGAGGCTGAAGTGTGCTCCTCTCCCACAGTGCTTCCAATATTTCATCCACCCACCTGGACCTTCAGCCGCATCCTCGGGACCTCAGCTATCCCTCTGACCAGACTGAAAGGATGCTACCTATCTCCCACAGTGCTTCCAATATTTCATCCACCCACCTGGACCTTCAGCCGCATCCTCTGGACCCCAGTCCTCCTTTGACCAGGCTGAAAGGGCACTCCTCTCTTCTGCAGCACTTCCAGCATTTCAGCTACCCTCCCGGACCCTCAGCCACATCCTCTGGACCCCAGCCTCCCTCTGACCAGGCTGAAAGGGTGCTGCCTCTTTCCCACAGCACTTCCAGCATTTTGCCAGCCCCAGACCTTCAGCCGCATCCTCTGAACCCCAGCCCTCCCTCTGACCAGGCTGAAATGGCACTGCCTCTCTCCCACAGTGCTTCCAGCATTTCAGCCCCCAGGACCTTGGCTGCATCCTCTGGATCCCAGGTATGCTTCAGCTCCTCCACCACTGCAGAAGCCTCCTTAGAACACCAGTAGAGCGTTTCTTACTTCAATTAAGGATGCTTCTGTGGCCTAAACCTGATAGGCCATTTCTCTGCTTCATGGTGTGCTGACTGTACCTTTCCCGCTATGCACTGTAGTCTGTGGTTTGCCACAAATTTACCTTTTCTGTGAGCTTATTTTAATGTGAAAGGCTGCTCAGTTCTATTTTTGCTAAGACTGCTGAAATGTTATTGCTTAAACTACGGGCTATTTAAACATGTGGCTAAATGTATAAATTTTAGGTCGCAAATGTATTGGACTGGGTTACTGATGTAATTTAAATGTCCAGTTTCCCATTAGCAGTTTATAAAGATCTGCCACTACAGGGACCATAGTTCTTTCATTTGCAGCACCATTATGTCATAACAGTAACTTATAGGCATTTCACTCAATGATGTTTCACCCGGTATTATAAAGACTGACTGATTGTTTTTATACTCTCCTGCTCAATCTATTGCATGTCTTTTCCTCACCATGCCTCTAGACTCACCAAGACTACTACTTCCTAGACTCTCTGTCCTCTGTCTCCCACTTCTCACCCACACCCTTCCCACTCCCATTATTACCGTCCCTCTCTGCCACACTACACTACACTCTCCTGTTTTCAATTATGCTGTTACCCCATCTCCTCTTTTCAGACCTGGGAACACTACCCCTTTTGCCCTAGTGCCTCACTCTCAGCAATTCCTATTTACTGCACACTACTACATTATCTATGCTTCCAGCCTCCGCCTTCTTTCCACATACCTCTTCTCTCTAGTCGAGCCTGCTCTGTACCTTGGTATAAGAGTGTAAAGCTTTGCTACATTATCATTGCACTCCTGCTCCTATCTTCTAGAGACATAAATCACAACCCTGGATCTTGCCTTTCTAGCTCCTCAGCACCCCATCCACTGCTCCAAGAACTTCCCTATCAAACCTAACTGTTCTTCCCCGTGGACTAAAAACTCTCCACCTAAATATACGCAGCCTTCTCCCTAAAGTGGATCTACTCCAGCCTCTGGTTGCTTCGTCCTGATATCATTATCCTATTGGAAGCCTAGCTTAACAATAAAATAGGTGACCCTTTCTCTCCATCCCGGCTATACTATATCTCAACAAGACCAGTCAGTGAGGGGTGGAGGAGTGGCTATTTATGTCTCCTCATCTATCCAATTCACCACCATTCTTTCCACCTCTGTCCAGAAGACATATGAGGTGCTTATCTTACAGCTATCCCTCCTTTCTCCATCCCTATATTTGTAGCAGGTGCCTATTGTCACCCAGTCCTCCACTCCTCTGTTGTTACAGACCTCATCAGTTCCATAGTATCCCACACCTCCTCGGGTGAAGTTTATATTATGAGTGACTTCAACTTAAACTGGTTATCCTCCACTGTAAACAATGTATGAAATGAAATTGATGCCTATAACTTATCCCCAGTTCATCCTTGATCCAACTCGGTTGAACCATAAAATGAGTAACCACTCCTTAATCAACTGGGATCTCACCTCACACCCACATAGGGTCATTAAATCTGGGTATTATCAGATGCCCTAGTGATCACCTCATGACCGTTCTGATACGTAAAATTCACTGAATCAAGGCCCCTCATTAAATCTTATTGACTTGCTGATATAAATCTATGAACCTCATTCCCTCCTCCATGACCTAGCTCATACAAGCTGGATCCCTATAGCCTCAGCAAACTCAACAGGCGAGGCACACAAAATACTTTAAAGGTAAATTTCGACATTTGGAATCAGCACACCCCACTCGATCGTTAGGAGTCTGTGGGAGCCACCTTCCATGGATCTCACCTGAACTTATAGCTTGTCAAAGAGCAGGATCAAGCTTGGAAGCTACATAAATCCTCAAAGCTCCTAAAGACTGTGACTCATATCGTTTCTTCAAAACAAGTGCATGAAAGCCACTATTTGGCTAAGGCAGACTACTTTAGGTCAACCTTTCAATGCAACATGAACAATCCTCTAAATTCTGGAAAGTCATCCATTCACTCCTCCCCCTTCCACCCTCCTCCCCCCTCAATGTAAACAACAATCTTATTACTGGATCACCCCAGTGTTGATACTGAATTTAATTCACATCACCTCTGTGCCGCTGCTCTCCTATCCTCCTTACCATCTATTAGGCCAAGTGTCCCTCACCTCACCACATACACTGCCCCAGTCTACTTGTTTCTCTTTCACTAAAATTGACACTCTGACACCTTGGATGCTTTGCACACCTTAAAACCATCCAAAGACAGTTTGCCTGATGGTTTGGACCCCAAGCTGCTTTATCTATCAGCTATGGCTATCTCTGTCCCACTGTCTGACCTCTTCAACCTCTCATTCGAAATGGCAGCCACCCTACCTGTTTGGAAGCATGACATTGTTCTTCCCCTTCCTAAAGACGGTGATCATTCCTCACCAGGGAACTAGTGTCCCATATCCCTCCATCCCACCTTTGCCAAACTGCAAGAACAATTGGGTCTTGCCTAACTCTCTTCTTATCTCTCCAACTCCAACTTTTCATTCCATTCCAATCTGGTTTTGGGAAAATCACTCCATCACCGTCTCCATGATTGACACTGACTCCATCCTTTCAGGTATGGACATTGGTCAAATCATGTCTGCCATTTTGTCAACCTAGCCAAAGCTTTTGACACAGTTTCTGACAGTCTGACTGACTCAGCCACTGACTGGTTCACAGCCTGCCTTGTAGACTGGACCCAGTCAGTCAGAATAACTGACTCCACATCTCCCCTCCCTATCAACACTGGTGTCCCTCAAGGGTCCGTGTTGGGCCCTATTCTTTTCTCCATATTTCTTAATGACCTACCATCTGCCTGTACATCAACCTCAATACACATGTAGGCAGATGACATGGTCCCTCTACACCTCCAGACAGTCCCCCACTGATGTTGCAAACAGACTTCAGCAGGACTTCAATAATGTTCAGCACCGAGTTTGCTCTCATCAACTTTTTCTAAACACCAAGAAGACAGTCTCCATGACCTTCAGCACTAGGCAGAGACTCTTTAGGCTCCCTCCTGCCCTCCTTCCATACCCTTGATGAGACAGTCCTTGAGGACACCTCCTCATTCAGATATCTGGGTATTTGGCTTGACCAACATCTCACCTTCTGTGGTCGGGTGGACACCATCCTAAAAAGCTGCGTCCCAAGCTTGGTGCTCTAAACAAGAACTGAACTGCCTCCCTCTCCCGGCTAGGCATGAACTTGTCCGAAGATGATCTTTCCTGTTTTTGACTACTGTGATGTAGTCTATAGTGCCGCTCCAAGATCTCATTAGCCAGATTGATACCCTCTTCAACTCCTTCTGTTGCTTCGCTCTGGACTCTCCTTCTGTCACCCACCACTGTCAACTCTACCACTCCCTGGCATTTCTCTCTAGAAAATAGACACCTCCATCATTGTGCTAAATTTGTCTCTAAATTCTGGTTTGGATGGCTCCCATGCTATCTCACTTCCTATCAGTCCTCCCTCCCTCTGCTCACTCACTTAGATCTTACAACTCCCATCCCTTGGTGTCCCTCACTGGTCTACCACTGTAGGCCAGGCTGCTTTCATATTGCCTCCTAAAACTGTGGAATTCATTTCCTCACCAGATTCACCCTCCTCCTCCCCTCCTCTGTAACTTCTAGGTCTGCCTAATTTCTTCTCAGTGAATTGTACCTGCAATGCCTATCTGGTATTTCCGACCTGTTCCCCAACCTCTATTAATATAGTAAGTAACTATTCTGAATTACAGCTCCTTCCAGCCCCACTACTTTTCTTTCCTGCAATGATCCCTACCCGCCATTCCTTCAGGTTATCTATAGCTACCAATATAACTATGACTTTAGATTCCTATCAATCTAAAACTATCAAAGTATCTATAACCTTGATTCCTATTCATCTGCTCCCTCCCAGCCTCAACTTTTCCACCTCTGCTGTTACTCCTGTCCACCCCTTCTTTTCAGACTAAATAGTACCATCATCATGCATTAAAGGTTTTATCCTAATGGAATGCACTTGACCTCTCCATCATGACCTCTGTAAACAAAAGTACTCATATGCTGCACTTAATATGTTATTTTTGTTATTTGCTATTCTCCGCTGCAAATATTGTTGTAATAATATTTGCTGTTATTTGCATGTATGTAGTTCCACTACCCTTCCCAGGATGCACCATGAGCGAGCAATCTTGTTGCTCAGTGTGCCTTTCCTGTGGAAACATTTCAATAAATAAATAATATCTAGAAACAAATGTAGGGGTGAATTAGTCTGACTATGCATCACATTGGTTACAAGAAAACAAAAGTTACAGAGGTTAGTAATTTATTTTCCTAACAAAAGGAATGTGCTGTATATAAAATCAGCTAATTGTAAACTCCTACAGTAGCAGTACCTGAGAGGCAAGATCTAGGATTCTATTTTGGAAATAGGTTCTGAAGTACAGTAGTTCCAACTGTTCCAACTTTAATATCTCTTCTTGTTTATACTATATTTCTATAATATATATATATATATATATAATAGTATCATGGTAGTGCCACTATAGTTAGAGTTGAGTAGGCACTTTAATGTTAACCTCAACTTTTGCACTTTAATGTCATCACAACTGTTAAGTGGAGTTACATGAAATTTGGCATGTGTGCTCTTGTAGGGAAGACCTCCTGACATGCAAAGTTTTGTTCCAGTTGGATGTGCGGATTATGAGATGAGCATAGCAAAATAAACATAAAAATTGCTGTTTTTGCTGGGGTTTTTGCCATCACCTAGCACCCAGACAGTCTGGAATTTAGGTCTGAAATTTTCAGAGTAGAAAGGGCTTGGCCGTAATAGTTTCCTTTTGCTGGTTTAGAGAATAAATATTAATCCATTCCAAACTTATTACATTTTTAAAATTTCATGTTCTGAGCATGCTCACTAAGCACTGAAAAATAACTGTATCAATGGGGCGTGGCTTGGATGCCTAGCATCACCTCATAGCTCATGAACAATCATGAACTTTTTACATCCCTGTTTTTTTTTAATTGAGGGTATGAGAAAACTGGGTGAAAATTGAAACCTATCGCTCTTTTGGAAGTTTGGTCTGTTCAAAATCATTGTTTACAACAATGTGTTTTGTTTCACCTGTTCACATTACAAGACGAACAGTTCCTTTTGTGCCCCACATTTTAAAAATGTCATGTAACCATAGCTCATGAATAATCATGAGCTGATTTGCATACCTGTTGTTTAAACTTGAGGGAGTTAGAAAATTGGGTGGAAACTACAAGTTATCCTCTTGGGAAGCTTGGTCTGTTCACCATTACTATTGACAACAATTTCTTTTTGGTTTTACCTGTTCACATTTCAATAAGAACAGTTCCTTATGTGTCCCATGTTTTCAAATATGTCAGTGTAAGCGTAGCTCATGAATATTCATAAGTGTATTTGCATAACCATTTTTTTAATTGAGAGAATTAGAAAACTAGCTAGAAATACATAGGTTATCCATTTTGTACGCTTAGTCATGACATAGTGAGCTCTATAGACCCTCCTACCCTATGGTTGTATTTCGATATTGGTTTGTTAGCCATTGATGACATATTGATGGGGCTATTTTATCATAGGTGAAGGAACAAAACCTTGCTTTTCTTGAAATTAATAAAATATTGATTCATTCTAAGCGAAAAACACATTTGGTTTCTAAATTCATTTTATAATCATAATAATGCATTCCAGGGAATGTTGTTTGATGAAGTTACACACACCTTGGGTGGTTTATGGCACTTGGTCTGTGGCCTTGTACCACACCACACCCAAGGTGTGTAGATCTCAACAACATACTCCCAGTCATGCATTATTGTAATTACAGCCACCCTTTGAAGTGAGCTCAGTAGCAGAGTGTGTGTTCTTAATTTTTTGTTTACTAAACCTGCCTAATTTTTTTACAATATCATAAGGTGGCAGTGCATCATAGTGATGAAAATGTAACTTTTATCAGATGGACAACGCTCATAAAAACGCTGTTCTTACACATTAGTGTGTGTCTTCCTTTTAATCTGTTTTCTGGATTTCTTAATATTTTGAAAAGTTATTATTAGAAGATGCATGTCTTTTTTCCTTGCCAAACCATAGTCAGAGCGCAGGTCTGTCAAGACATTGTTGCACAAACTACAGGAAGCACATACAAAGATGGGCACGTGTTTTGCTCGTTCCAGTGAACTGAAAACCAGGGGTAAGTCAAGTGGATGAGCACAAATCAAGATTGAAACTGGCTCTAGCATAACAGCTGTCAGTTCAGGCACAATGAAAGGCTGACTGAAATTTTCCCATGCAGGGGTGGATTGGCCCGGGTGCCTGGAATGCTAACTGAATCCTGACCTATCAGTAATATGACCTGTGCTGCTGGCCCTGTGTGTTGCTTTTTAAAACTTTTTGCCTGCATGTCAATCTCCTCAGTGACTTATTCTGGGGGATAGATCTGTTGCTGGCTGCTCTGGGTCACACCATCACTGGCATTCCAGAACCTCCTCCTCACGAGGCAAGTAAACAAATGAACCACTGACCAACAGCATGAGCTTGGTCTTAAGAGATGAGCTGCCATGCCTTGTAGCACTCAGGAACAACAGTACTTACTGGCTATAGCAAGGAGGAACCTATATTTTGCAGACCTGAAGTTTTCACATTTAGAGCAAAGTAATGGTAATATTTCTTGATGTGGACATAAGGTGGTAATCTACAGATGGGGACTTGGGGAGTACTGCTGATTTAATTCCTTTGAACTTTGTTTTGATTAGTCAGAGAACAATTTATTGTATGTTTAATAATTTTATCACCTACACATATGCATGGCACTCTGGAGTCATGTTTGTGGAAACAAATCTTGTCAGTGCATTGATTTGTGATTATCCACCTCCGTTTACTTAGTTTATTCAGAAAATAGTTTACATAGTTATACAGATGGCATTTTTAAACAGAAACTGAACTGAAAAACCCTTGAGAGTCAAACCCATTTTTATGTTGATTGCATGCAGCGCAAGAAACATATTGTGACAGCTTTCTCAGAAGCAGATTGTGGAGGCATGGCACTGTTGTGGCCAATACCCCCACAGCCTGCAAAAGCTTGTCCCTTCCCCAATGCCATGGCATGCTGCTGCTGATGCTAGTTTGGAACCTTGACACCAACTTGCGAGAAATCAGCTGCTACAATCAGGGGCTGCCATGTCACTGCAGCGTAAGCCATCCGGCTGCAATGAGGGGTGACCCATCATTGCAGGGTGGGATCTCCACACCACTGGTATTGTTTGTGAACATGGTGGAGGCTTGCTGCCATGTTCAAAACAATATTACCCTCCCCACCATGTTTATCTGCCGACGGGGAGCCCACCCCTTTGGCATAATGTAGCCCCCTTTATTGTCTGCCGATGGAGTTCCAAATCTCTGCTTGGGAGAATGGCATTTCCATTTGTTCTTTGCTCATGGGGTGCCCAATCCCCATTGGCAGAATAGCATTCCTCCTTTTGTTCTTTGCCAATGGGTGCCCAGTCCCTGTCAGCAGAATGGTATCCTCCCTTTCCCCTTTTGTTGTTTGCCAACGGGGTGCCCAATCCTCCCGTCAGCTACTGCTGGCCCCCCAAAAGAATGCCTCTGGTGACATGCTGCGAGCCCACCACAGTGTGCCATATGCCCCAGTAAAGTAAAAACTGTCCTGATGTCTTTTGTTTTTTTCCTGAAAAAGGAAACTGTCCTTAACACTTTTCTTGCCCCCACCCACAACCCGTGACCACCCACTGTGCACCCTGCCTTCCCACACCACCCTCAACCCCATACTTACCTCCAGAGTCTGGCGCAACAACCTTCAGTGGACTGGGAACACATCTGCACTCTTCAAAGCCGATCATGAACCGAGGGAATGCCGGTAAGCTGTATAATTGTAGAAATAGTTTTTTCAATTTTAATGCATATCTCAGTCATTTTTTGCAATTTTGGCACCAAATTTTCAACATGGGGTTTTTGGGACTCCTCCTCACAAATTCTCAAACTGTCATGGTGTTAATCGCCTAAAAGGTGATTTTGCGGTCACTGCATGGAATCACCTTTGGTGCCGACACGAAATGACAGTGCCAGTGTTCATGAGGTGGGCTCTCAAAAGCCTATGTTGCAAATTGGTGGGAAAAACCAAAAATGATTGTTTTACAAGCATGCAGCATTGCTATGCACACTTGTAACGAATTTGCACTATTTTCGTACCAGATTGAACTGTTTCCATGCACCCTGGTAACTTTGCATATTTGTAATATTTTCATGCCACATTTTCAACACTGGCATTTCATCACACCTCCTTGTGAACAGAACAGCTGTCATTGTTCACATCCTGACCAAAATGTGCTTTTGCACTTCCAGCGCAGAATAGCATGGTCGCTGTGGGAAATCAGTGTTCGACAGATGAAGAAAATGACACTGACACAGTTAATGAGTAGATGTCCTAAAATACCTATATTAAAAATTTGGTAACGATACTCCATAAAATGACTGTGTTACGAGCATGTGTTGCGCAGTTTGCACGGACGTCAGTAACTGTCTGAATTTATAATATTTTCACTCCAGATTTTCAACATTGCCATTTTCACACACCTACGTATGAACAGTGCAACTGTCATTTTTCCAACCTCGCCAAAATGTGTTTTGCACTTCCAGCGCAGAATAGAGAGGTCGCTGTGGAAATCACTGTCCGGGACAGATTAAGAAAATGACAGTGATACTGTTCATGAGCAGAGGTCCTAAAATGCCTATGTTGAAAATTGTGATGATAGCCCATCAAATGGCTGTGTTACAAGTGTGCATTATGCAGTTTTCACACACCCATGTAACTTCCAGATATGTAATATTGTCACGCCAGATTATCAACAGTGGCATTTTTCACACCTCCTTATGAGCAGTACAGCTGTCATTTTCACATCCTGACTGAAATGTGGTTTCACAGTTGTGGCACAGAATAACGCGGTCGCTGTGGGAAATTAGTGTTTGGGACAGATTAAGAAAATGACAGTGGCAACTGCTCATGAGCAGAGGTCCTAAAATCCCTATGTTGCAAATTTGCGACTTAAACTCCGTAATGATGACTGTGTTACAAGTGTGCATTGAACTGTTTCCATGCACCCCTGTAACTCTCACAAATTTGTAATATTTTCACACCACATTTTCAACAGTGGCATTTTTCACACCTCCTTATGAACAGTACAGCTGTCATTTTCACATCCTGCCTAAAATACGTTATTGTACTTCTGCCGGAGAATAGCACAGTCGCTGTGGGAAATCAGTGTTTGGGACAGATTAAGATCGAATGAGTGAGGGGCGGAGTGACCAAGCTCACCTGAGCTCTGTCGAGACTGCTGCAGATTTGTTTGTGGGCAGAAAAACACCCCAACGCAAGAGCCCAGTACAAAGGGCAACCTGCAGCACTGGGAGAAACAGAATGAGAGACCGAGTGAGGGAGGGAGAGTGAGCAAACTCACGGAGTGCTGTCAGGACTGCTGCAGTTTTCTTTGTGGGCTGAAAGGCATCAATGCAGGCAGGGGCCCAGTAGAAAGGCCAGCCTGCAGCGGTGGGAGAAACAGTACAAGTGAGTGAGATAGGGGACTGAGTGAGCTCAATGGAACTCTATCAGGACTGCTGCAGATTTCTTTGTGGGGGAAAAGGCGCCAATGCAGGCAGGAGCCCCAGACAAAGGGCTGCTTGCAGCGCCAGGACAAACGGAATTAGCACATGACAGAGGGAGACTGAGTGACCTCAACGAACCTCTGTCAGGACAGCTGTGGATTTCCTTGTGGACAGACAAAGTTGCCAATGCAGCCAGGAGCCCTGTACCCAAGCACAGCCTGCAGCACCAAGAGACAGAGAATGAGTGAGTGACAGAGCAGTAGTGAGCGAGCTCAACGGAGCTCTATTGTGACTGCTGTGGATTTCTTTGTGGGCAGAAAATGTGGCAACATGGGCAGGAGCCCAGTACAAAAGGCCAGCTTGCAGCACTGGCAGAAACGGAATGAGTGAATGAGAGAAGGGGTGAGCGAGCTCAATGGAGCTGTGTCAGGACTGCTTCAGAAATTTTATGGCCAAAATAAGCTGCCAATGCAGGCAGAAGCCCAGTACAAAGAGCAGCCTGCAGCAGCAGGAGACATAGAATGAGCGAGAGAGGGAGGGGAGGGAGTGAGCTCAACGGAGCTCTGTTGGGACTGGTGCAGATTTGTTTGTGGACAGAAAAAGGCAGCAATGCACGAGGGGCCAGTACAAAAGGCAGCAAGCTGTGGCAGGAAAACCAGAACGAGCGAGCAAGGAAGGGGAGGGAGGAGGAGTGCAACAGAGCTCTGTTGGGACTGGTGCAGATTTGTTTGTGAAGGACATAGAAATGCACGAGGGCCCAGTACAAAAGGACAGCCTGCAGTGTTGGGAAAATCAGAATGAGCGTAGGAGATAAGGGAGTGAGCGAGCACAACGGAGTTATATTGCAACTGCTGCAAATTTCTTTTGGGAGGAAGAAGGTGGCAATGCAGGCAGGAGCCCAATAGAAAGGGCAGCCTGCAGCATTGGCAGAAACGAATGAGGAGTGAGAGAGGAGTGAGCGAGCTCAACGGAGCCTTGTCGGGACTGCTGCAGATTTCTTTGTGGGCAGAAAAGGTTCCAACAGAGGCAGGAGCTCAGTACAAAGGGCAGCCTGCAGCGCCAGGAGAAACAGAATGAGTAAGCGACACAGGGAGTGAGCGTCCTCAAAGGAGCTCTGTTGGGACAGCTGTGGATTGCTTTGTGGGCAGAAAAGTGCCAATGCAGGCAGGAGCCCAGTACAAAAGGAAAGCCTGCAGCACCGGGAGAAACACAACGAGCAAGTGAGAGAGGGGAGTGAGCGAGCTCAATAGAGCTCTGTTGTGACTGCTGCAGATCTCTTTGTTGGCAGAAAAAGGTGGCAATGCAGGCAGGAGCCCAGTACAAAATGCCAGCCTGCAGCCCGGCAGAAACGGAATGAGTGAGTGAGGAGGAGTCAGCAGTCTCAACAGACCTGTGTCAGGACTGCTGCAGATTTCTTTGTGGACAGAAAAGCCACCAACAGAGGCAGGAGCCCAGTACAAAAGGGCAGTCTGCAGTGCCAGGAGAAACAGAACAAGCGAGTGGGGGGTGAGCCACCTCAGCGAGCTCTGTCGGACAGCTGCAGGATTTCTTAGTGGGCAGAACAAGGTGCCAATGCAGTGACTGCAGTCCAGACTGAGCAACCCAACGCACACAATGTCACACATCCTAACTGCAGCCCAGACTGAGCAGCAGACACACACAAAGTCACACATCATACCGTAGTCCAGACTGAGCAGCCAACACACACAATCTCTCACACACATGACTACAGTCCAGACACAGAGGCCAACACACACAATGTCACACACACCCTGACTACAGTCCAGACTCTGTAGCCAAATACACTCAATGTCACACACATTCTGACTGCAGTCCAGACTGAGCAGCCAAATACACACAATGTCACACACATCCTGACTGTAGTCCACACTGAGCAGCCAAATATACACACAATGTCATGCACCTCTTGACTGCAGTCCAGACTGATCGTCCAAATACACACAATGTCACACACATCCTGACTGCAATCCAGAGCGGAGCAGCCAAATCACACAATGTCACACACCTACTGACTGCTGTCTCAGCTCAACAGCCAAGCACACACAATCTCACACACACACTGACTGCAGTCCAGACCAAGCAGCCAAATACACACAATGTCACACACATCCTGACTGCAGTCCAGACTGAAGAGCTATAGACACAAAGTCACACATATCCTGACTGCAGTCCAGACTGAGACCAAACACACACTAAAGTCACACACATCCTGACTGCAGTCCAGACTGAGCAACCAATACACACAGTGGCACACACCATGGACTGCAGTCCAGACTAACTAACCAAATGCACACAATGTTCACACATCCTGACTGCAGTCCAGACTAAGAGCCAAATAAACACAATGTCACACACCTCCTGACTGCAGTCCAGTCTAAGCAGCTAAAACACACAAAGTCGTACACAACCTGACTGCAGTCCAGACTGAGCAGCCAAAAACACACAATGTCACACATCCTGACTGGCAGTCCAGACTGAGCAACAAACACACACAGTCACACACAACTGAGTGCAGCCCAGACTGAGGAGCAAATACACACAATGCCTCACACATCCTGACTGAGTCCACACTGAACAGCCAAATACACAAATCACACACCCTGGACTGCAATCCAGACTGAGTAGCCAAACAGGCACAATGTCACACATCCTGACTAGAGTCCAGACTGAGCAGCCAACACACACAATGTCACACACTCCTGACTGCAATCCAGACTGAGCAGTCAAACCACAATGTCACTCACATCCTGACTACAGTCCAAACTGAACGCAAACACACAGTGTCACACACCTCCTGACTACAGTCCAGACTGAGCAGCCAAAACAAACAATGTCTCACATCCCCACAAGTCCAGACTGAGCAGCCAATTACACACAGAGTCACTCGCCTCCTGACTGCAGTCCAGTCTGAGTAGCTAAACACACACAGTCACTACACTACCTGACTGCAGTACAGACTGAGCAGCAAACACACAACGTCAGACACATCCTGACTGCAGTCCAGACTGAGCAACCAAATAGACACAGTGGCACACCCATCCTGATTGCAGTCCAGACTAAGCAACCTAATGCACACAATGTCCCACACATCCTGACTGCAGTCCAGACTAAGCATCCAAATACACACAATGTCACACACCTCCTGACTGCAGTCTAGTCTGAGCAGCTAAAAACATACAAAGTCGTACACAACCTGACTGCAGTCCAGACTGAGTAGCCAAATACACACAATGTCACACACATCCTGACTGCAGTCCAGACTGAGCAGCCAAATACACACAATGTCACACCCACCCTGACTGCTGTCCAGACTGAGTGGCCAAATACTCACAATGTCACACACATCCTGACTGCAGTCCAGACTGAGTGGCCAAATACACACAATGTCACACACCTCCTCGCCGCAGTCCAGACTGAGTGGCCAAATACACACAATGTCACACACATCCTGACTGCAAATCCAGATGGAGCAGCCAACACTATTAATGCTCATGATATCCTGACTGCAGTCCTGCCTGAGTGACCAAATACATAACAGTCACACACATCCTGACTGCAGCCCAGACTGAGTACAATACACTCAATGTCACGCGATATCCTTACTGTAGTCCCAATAGTAGCCAAATACATGTCACACACCTCCTGACTGCAGGCAAGACAGAGGGACAATACAGACAATGTCACACCTCCTGACTGCAGTCCAGACTGAGCAGCCAAATGCACACAATGTCACACATCCTAACTGCAGCCCAGACCCAAAGCAGCTACATACACACACAGTCACACACATCCACACTGCAGTCCAGACTGAGCAGCCAAATACACACAATGTCTCACACACTCTGACTACAGTCCAGACTCAGTGGCCAAACACACAATGTCACACACCCTGACTACAGTCCAGACTCCTGCAAAACACACACAATGTCTCACACCTGACTACAGTACAGACTGAGTGGCCAAACACACAATGTCACACACACCCTGACCACAGTCCAGACTCTGTGGCCAACACACTCAATGACACACACATTCTGATCGCAGTCCAGACTGAGGAGCCAAATACACACAATGTCACACACTTCCTGGACTGTAAACAGACTGAGCAGCCAAATATACACACAATGTCATGCACCTCTTGACTGCAGTCCAGAATCGATCAAATACACAATGTCACACATCCTGGACTGCAATCCAGGCGAACAGCCAAATACACACAACACACCTACTGACTGCTGTCTAGTCTGAACAGCCAAGTACACACAACACACACACCCTGACTGCAGTCAAGACTAAGCAGCCAACACACACAATGTCACACACATCCTGACTGCAGTCCAGACTGAAGAGCTATATACACAAAGTCACACATCCTGACTGCAGTCCAGACTGAGGAGCTAAATACACACAAGTCACATCCTGACTGCAGTCCAGACTGAGCAAACCAAATACACAAAATGGCACACCCATCCTGATTGCAGTCCAGACAAACAGACCAAATGCACACAATGTCCCATACATCCTGGACTGCAGCCGTCCAGACTAAGCAGCCAAATAAATACAATGTCACACAATTCCTCCTGTCTGCAAAGTCCAGTCTAAGCAGCTAAAACATAAAAGTCAGACACAACCTGACTGCAGTCCAGACTGAGCAGCCAAATACACACATCGTCACACACATCCTGACTGCAGTCCAGACTGAGCAGCGAAACACACACAGTCGCATTAAACCTGACTGCCGCCTAGACTGAGGAGCCAAATACACACAATGCCACACACATCCTGACTGGAGTCCACACTGAACAGCCAAATACACACAATCTCACACACCTCCTGACTGCAATCCAGACTGAGTGGCCAAACAGGCACAATGTCACACACATCCTGACTAGAGTCCAGACTGAGCAGCCAACTACACACAATGTCACACACCTCCTGACTGCAATCCAGACTGAGCAGTCAAACACACAATGTCACTCACATCCTGACTACAGTCCAAACTGAGCAGCCAAATACACACAGTGTCACACACCTCCTGACTACAGTCCAGACTGAGCAGCCAAATACAAACAATGTCTCACACATCCTCACTGAAGTCCAGACTGAGCAGCCAATTACACACAGTGTCACTCGCCTCCTGACTGCAGTCCAGTCTGAGTAGCTAAATACACACAAAGTCATACACTACCTGACTGCAGTACAGACTGAGTAGCCAAATACACACAACGTCAGACACATCCTGACTGCAGTCCAGACTGAGCAACCAAATACACACAGTGGCACACCCATCCTGATTGCAGTCCAGACTAAGCAACCTAATGCACACAATGTCCCACACATCCTGACTGCAGTCCAGACTAAGCATCCAAATACACACAATGTCACACACCTGCTGACTGCAGTCTAGTCTGAGCAGCTAAAAACACACAAAGTCGTACACAACCTGACTGCAGTCCAGACTGAGTAGCCAAACACACAATGTCACACACATCCTGACTGCAGTCCAGACTGAGCAGCCAACACACGACAATGTCAGCACCCATCCTGACTGCTGTCCAGACTGAGTGTCCAAATACCACAATGTCACACACATCCTGACTGCAGTCCAGACTGAGTGGCCAAATACACACAATGTCACACCACTATGAGTCAGACTGAAGTGGCCAAATACACACAATGTCAATACATCCTGACTGCAATCCAGATGGAGCTAGCCAATACTCACAATGTCACATACATCCTGACTGCAGTCCTGCCTGAGTGACCAAATACATAATGTCCACACATCCTGACTGGCAGCCCAGACTGAGCAGCCAACTACCCTCAATGTCACGCATATCCTTACTGTAGTCCCACTTAGTAGCCAAATACACACAATGTCACACACCTCCTGACTGCAGGCAAGTCTGAGTGGACAAATACAGACAATGTCACACACCTCCTGACTGCAGTCCAGACTGAGCAGCCAAATGCACACAATGTCACACATCCTAACTGCAGCCCAGACTGAGCAGCTACATACACACAAAGTCACACATCTCCACACTGCAGTCCAGACTGAGCAGCCAAATACACACAATGTCTCACACACTCTGACTACAGTCCAGACTCAGTGGCCAAATACACACAATGTCACACACACCCTGACTACAGTCCAGACTCTGTGGCCAAATACACTCAATGTCACACACATTCTGACTGCAGTCCAGACTGAGCAGCCAAATACACACAATGTCACACACATCCTGACAGTAGTCCACACTGAGCAGCCAAATATACACACAATGTCATGCACCTCTTGACTGCAGTCCAGACTGATCGTCCAAATACACACAATGTCACACACATCCTGACTGCAATCCAGGCGGAGCAGCCAAATACACACAATGTCACACACCTACTGACTGCTGTCTAGAGCTGGAACAGCCATACACACAATGTCACACACACCCTGACTGCAGTCCAGACTAAGCAGCCAAATACACACAATGTCACACACATCCTGACTGCAGTCCAGACTGAAGAGCTATATACACACAAAGTCACACATATCCTGACTGCAGTCCAGACTGAGGAGCTAAATACACACAAAGTCACACACATCCTGACTGCAGTCCAGACTGAGCAACCAAATACACACAGTGGCACACCCATCCTGACTGCAGTCCAGACTAAGCAACCAAATGCACACAATGTTCCACACATCCTGACTGCAGTCCAGACTAAGCAGCCAAATAAACACAATGTCACACACCTCCTGACTGCAGTCCAGTCTAAGCAGCTAAAAACACACAAAGTCGTACACAACCTGACTGCAGTCCAGACTGAGCAGCCAAATACACACAATGTCACACACATCCTGACTGCAGTCCAGACTGAGCAGCGAAATACACACACAGTCACACACAATCTGAGTGCAGCCCAGACTGAGGAGCCAAATACACACAATGCCTCACACATCCTGACTGGAGTCCACACTGAACAGCCAAATACACACAATCTCACACACCTCCTGACTGCAATCCAGACTGAGTGGCCAAACAGGCACAATGTCACACACATCCTGACTAGAGTCCAGACTGAGCAGCCAAATACACACAATGTCACACACCTCCTGACTGCAATCCAGACTGAGCAGTCAAACACACAATGTCACTCTCACATCCTGACCAGTCCAAACTGAGCAGCCAAATACACACAGTGTCACACACTCCTGACTACAGTCCAGACTATGCCAAATACAAAACAATGTCTCACATCCTCACTGAAGTCCAGACTGAGCAGCCATGACACACAGAGTCACTCGCCTCCTGACTGCAGTCCAGTCTGAGTAGCTAAATACACACAAAGTCATACACTACCTGACTGCAGTACAGACTGAGCAGCCAAATACACACAACGTCAGACACATCCTGACTGCAGTCCAGACTGAGCAACCAACTAGACACAGTGGCACACCCATCCTGATTGCAGTCCAGACTAAGCAACCTAATGCACACAATGTCCCACACATCCTGACTGCAGTCCAGACTAAGCATCCAAATACACACAATGTCACACACCTCCTGACTGCAGTCTAGTCTGAGCAGCTAAAAACATACAAAGTCGTACACAACCTGACTGCAGTCCAGACTGAGTAGCCAAATACACACAACTGTCACAGCATCCTGACTGCAGTCCAGACTGAGCAGCAAAACACACAATGTCACCCCACCCTGACTGCTGTCCAGACTGAGTGGCCAACACTCACAATGTCACACACATCCTGACTGCAGTCCAGACTGGAGTGGCCAAATACACACAATGTCACACACCCTCCTCGACGCAGTCCAGACTGAGTGGCCAACACACACAATGTCACACACATCCTGACTGCAATCCAGATGGACAGCCAAATATATCAATGTCACATACATCCTGACTGCAGTCCTGCCTGAGTGACCAAATACATACAATGTCACACACATCCTGACTGCAGCCCAGACTGAGCAGCCAAATACACTCAATGTCACAGATATCCTTACTGTAGTCCCACTTAGTAGACCAAATACACACAATGTCACACTCATGACTGCAGGCAAGATGAGTGGACAAAAGAGACAATGTCACACACCTCCTGACTGCAGTCCAGACTGAGCAGCCAAATGCACACAATGTCACACATCCTAACTGCAGCCCAGACTGAGCAGCTACATACACACAAAGTCACACATCTCCACACTGCAGTCCAGACTGAGCAGCCAAATACACACAATGTCTCACACACTCTGACTACAGTCCAGACTCAGTGGCCAAATACACACAATGTCACACACACCCTGACTACAGTCCAGACTCTGTAGCCAAATACACTCAATGTCACACACATTCTGACTGCAGTCCAGACTGAGCAGCCAAATACACACAATGTCACACACATCCTGACTGTAGTCCACACTGAGCAGCCAAATATACACACAATGTCATGCACCTCTTGACTGCAGTCCAGACTGATCGTCCAAATACACACAATGTCACACACATCCTGACTGCAATCCAGGCGGAGCAGCCAAATACACACAATGTCACACACCTACTGACTGCTGTCTAGGCTGAACAGCCAAGTACACACAATGTCACACACACCCTGACTGCAGTCCAGACTAAGCAGCCAAAACACACACAATGTCACACACATCCTGACTGCAGTCCAGACTGAAGAGCTATATACACACAAGTCACACATCCTGACTGCAGTCCAGACTGAGGACAAATACACAAAGTCACACACATCCTGACTGCAGTCCAGACTGAGCAACCAAATACACAGTGGCACACCATCCTGACTGCAGTCCAGACTAAGCAACCAAATGCACACAATGTTCCAACATCCTGACTGCAGTCCAGACTAAGCAGCCAAATAAACACAATGTCACACACCTCCTGACTGCAGTCCAGTCTAAGCAGCTAAAAACACACAAAGTCGTACACAACCTGACTGCAGTCCAGACTGAGCAGCCAAATACACACAATGTCACACACATCCTGACTGCAGTCCAGACTGAGCAGCGAAATACACACACAGTCACACACAATCTGACTGCAGCCCAGAATGAGGAGCCAAATACACACAATGCCACACACATCCTGACTGGAGTCCACACTGAACAGCCAAATACACACAATCTCACACACCTCCTGACTGCAATCCAGACTGAGTGGCCAAACAGGCACAATGTCACGCACATCCTGACTACAGTCCAGACTGAGCAGCCAAATACACACAATGTCACACACCTCCTGACTGCAATCCAGACTGAGCAGTCAAACACACAATGTCCCACACATCCTGACTGCAGTCCAGACTAAGCAGCCAAATACACACAATGTCACACACCTCCTGACTGCAGTCTAGTCTGAGCAGCTAAAAACACACAAAGTCGTACACAACCTGACTGCAGTCCAGACTGAGCAGCCAAATACACACAATGTCACACACATTCTGATTTCAATCCAGATGGAGCAGCCAAATACACACAATGTCACACACCTCCTGACTGCAGTATAGACTGAGCAGTCAAATACACACAATGTCACACACCCTGACTGCTGTCCAGACTAAGCGACCAAAAACACACAATATCACACACATCCTGACTGCAGTCCAGACTCAGCGGCCAAATACACACAATGTCACACACATCCTGACTGCAGTCCAGAATGAGCAGCCAATTACACACAGTCACACACCTCCTGACTGCAGTCCAGACTGAGCAGCCAAATACACACAATGTCACATCCACCCTGACTGCTGTCCAGACTGAGTGGCCAAATACACACAATGTCACACACATCCTGACTGCAGTCCAGACTGAGTGGCCAAATACACACAATGTCACACACCTCCTCGCCGCAGTCCAGACTGAGTGGCCAAATACACACAATGTCACACACATCCTGACTGCAATCCAGATGGAGCAGCCAAATACTCACAATGTCACATACATCCTGACTGCAGTCCTGACTGAGTGACCAAATACATACAATGTCACACACATCCTGACTGCAGCCCAGACTGAGCAGCCAAATACACTCAATGTCACGCATATCCTTACTGTAGTCCCACTTAGTAGCCAAATACACACAATGTCACACACCTCCTGACTGCAGGCAAGACTGAGCGGACAAATACAGACAATGTCACACACCTCCTGACTGCAGTCCAGACTGAGCAGCCAAATGCACACAATGTCACACATCCTAACTGCAGTCCAGACTGAGCAGCTACATACACACAAAGTCACACATCTCCACACTGCAGTCCAGACTGAGCAGCCAAATACACACAATGTCTCACACACTCTGACTACAGTCCAGACTCAGTGGCCAATTACACACAATGTCTCACACACCCTGACTACAGTACAGACTGAGTGGCCAAATACACACAATGTCACACACACCCTGACTACAGTCCAGACTCTGTAGCCAAATACACTCAATGTCACACACATTCTGACTGCAGTCCAGACTGAGCAGCCAAATACACACAATGTCACACACTTCCTGACTGTAGTCCAGACTGAGCAGCCAAATATACACACAATGTCATGCACCTCTTGACTGCAGTCCAGACTGATCGTCCAAATACACACAATGTCACACACATCCTGACTGCAATCCAGGCGGAGCAGCCAAATACACACAATGTCACACACCTACTGACTGCTGTCTAGTCTGAACAGCCAAGTACACACAATGTCACACACACCCTGACTGCAGTCCAGACTAAGCAGCCAAATACACACAATGTCACACACATCCTGACTGCAGTCCAGACTGAAGAGCTATATACACACAAAGTCACACACATCCTGACTGCAGTCCAGACTGAGGAGCTAAATACACACAAAGTCACACACATCCTGACTGCAGTCCAGACTGAGCAACCAAATACACACAGTGGCACACCCATCCTGATTGCAGTCCAGACTAAGCAACCAAATGCACACAATGTCCCACACATCCTGACTGCAGTCCAGACTAAGCAGCCAAATAAACACAATGTCACACACCTCCTGTCTGCAGTCCAGTCTAAGCAGCTAAAAACACGCAAAGTCGTACACAACCTGACTGCAGTCCAGACTGAGCAGCCAACTACACACAATGTCACACACATCCTGACTGCAGTCCAGACTGAGCAGCGAAATACACACACAGTCGCACACAATCTGACTGCCGCCAGACTGAGGAGCCAAATACACACAATGCCACACACATCCTGACTGGAGTCCACACTGAACAGCCAAATACACACAATCTCACACACCTCCTGACTGCAATCCAGACTGAGTGGCCAAACAGGCACAATGTCACGCACATCCTGACTATAGTCCAGACTGAGCAGCCAAATACACACAATGTCACACACCTCCTGACTGCAATCCAGACTGAGCAGTCAAACACACAATGTCACACACATCCTGACTACAGTCCAAACTGAGCAGCCAAATACATACAATGTCACACACATCCTGAGTGCAGTCCAGATGGAGCAGCCAATTACACACAGTGTCACACACCTCCTGACTGCAGTCCAGACTGAGCCACCAAATACACACAATGTCACACACATCCTGACTGCAATCCATACTGAGCGGCCAAACACACACAATGCCACACACATCCTGACTACAGTCCAGACTGAGCCGGCAAATACACACAATGTCACACACCTCCTGACTACAGTTCAGACTGAGCAGCCAAATACAAACAATGTCTCACACATCCTCACTGAAGTCCAGACTGAGCAGCCAATTACACACAGTGTCACTCGCCTCCTGACTGCAGTCCAGTCTGAGCAGCTAAATACACACAAAGTCATACACTACCTGACTGCAGTACAGACTGAGCAGCCAAATATACACAACGTCAGACACATCCTGATTGCAGTCCATACTGAGCGGCCAAATACACACAATGTCCCACACATTCTGACTGCAGTTCAGACTGAGCAGCTAAATACACAGAAAGTCATAGACAACCTGACTGCAGCCCAGACTGAGCAGCCAAATACACACAATGTCACACACATTCTGATTTCAATCCAGATGGAGCAGCCAAATACACACAATGTCACACACCCTGACTGCTGTCCAGACTGAGCGACCAAAAACACACAATATCACTCACATCCTGACTGCAGTCCAGACTCAGCGGCCAAACACACACAATGTCACACACATCCTGACTGCAGTCCAGAATGAGCAGCCAATTACACACAGTCACACACCTCCTGACTGCAGTCCAGACTGAGCAGCCAAATACACACAATGTCACACCCACCCTGACTGCTGTCCAGACTGAGTGGCCAAATACACACAATGTCAGACACACATCCTGACTGCATTCCAGACTGAGTGGCCAAATACACACAATGTCACACACCTCCTGGCTGCAGTTCAGATTGAGCAGCCAAATACACACAATGTCACACACATCCTGACTGCAATCCAGATGGAGCAGCCAAATACTCACAATGTCACATACATCCTGACTGCAGTCCTGACTGAGTGATCAAATACACACAATGTCACACACATCCTGACTGCAGTCCTGACTGAGTGACCAAATACACACAATGTCACGCACATCCTTACTGTAGTCCCCACTTAGCAGCCAAATACACACAATGTCACACACCTCCTGACTGCAGACAAGACTGAGTGGACAAATACACACAATGTCACACACCTCCTGACTGCAGTCCAGACTGAGCAGCCAAATGCACACAATGTCACACATCCTAACTGCAGTCCAGACTGAGCAGCTACATACACAAAAGTCACACACCTCCTCTCTGCAGTCCAGACTGAGCAGCCAAATACACACAATGTCTCACACACTCTGACTACAGTCCAGACTCAGTGGCCAAATACACACAATGTCTCACACACCCTGACTACAGTCCCAACTGAGTGGGCAAATACACACAATGTCACACACACCCTGACTACAATCCAGACTCTGTGGCCAAATACACTCAATGTCACACACATTCTGACTGCAGTCCAGACTGAGCAGCCAAATACACACAATGTCAGACACATCCTGACTGTAGTCCAGACTGAGCAGCCAAATATACACACAATGTCATGCACCTCCTGACTGCAGGCCAGACTGAGCGTCCAAATACAAACAATGTCACACACATCCTGACTGCAATCCAGGCGGAGCAGCCAAATACACACAATGTCACACACCTACTGACTGCTGTCTAGACTGAGCAGCCAAGTACACACAATGTCACACACACCCTGACTGCAGTCCAGACTAAGCAGCCAAATACACACAATGTCACACACTTCCTGACTGCAGTCCAGACTGAGGAGCTAAATACACACAAAGTCACACACATCCTGACTGCAGTCCAGACTGAGCAACCAAATACACACAGTGGCACACCCATCCTGACTGCAGTCCAGACTAAGCAACCAAATGCACACAATGTCCCATACATCCTGACTGCAGTCCAGACTAAGCAGCCAAATACACACAATGTCACACACCTCCTGACTGCAGTCTAGTCTGAGCAGCTAAAAACACACAAAGTCGTACACAACCTGACTGCAGTCCAGACTGTGCAGCCAAATACACACAATGTCACATACATCCTGACTGGAGTCCAGACTGAGCAGCAAAATACACACAATCTCACACACCTCCTGACTGCAATCCAGACTGAGTGGCCAAATACACACAATGTCACACACCTCCTGACTGCATTCCAGACTGAGCAGTCAAACACACACAATGTCACACACTTCCTGACTACAGTCCAAACCGAGCACCCAGATACACACAATGTCACACACATCCTGACTGCAATCCATTCTGAGCAGCCAAACACACACAATGCCACACACATCCTGACTACAGTCCAGACTGAGCTGGCAAATACACACAATGTCACACACCTCCTGACTACAGTCCAGACTGAGCAGCCAAATACAAACAATGTCTCACACATCCTCACTGAAGTCCAGACTGAGAAGCCAATTACACACAGTGTCACTCACCTCCTGACTGCAGTCCAGACTGAGCAGCTAAATACACAGAAAGTCATACACAACCTGAGTGCAGTACAGACTGAGCAGCCAAATACACACAACGTCAGACACATCCTGATTGCAGTCCATACTGAGTGGCCAAATACACAGAATGTCCCACTCATTCTTACTGCAGTTCAGACTGAGCAGCTAAATACACACAAAGTCATACACAACCTGATTACAGCCCAGACTGAGCAGCCAAGTACACACAATGCTACACACATCCTGACTGTAGTCCACACTGAGCAGCCAAATACACACAATGTCACACACCTCCTGACTGCAGTCCAGACTGAGCAGCCAAATACACACAGTGTCACTCACCTCCTGACTGCAGTCCAGACTGAGCAGCCAAATACATACAAAGTCATACATGACCTGACTGCAGCCCAGGCTGAGCAGCCAAGTACACACAATGTCACACCCATCCTGACTGCAGTCCAGGCTGAGCAGCTGGATTTCTCTGAAGCCTGCCAGAAGATAATACAGGACAACAGCCTGTATGAGAAATGGGTTCTTTTAAGTTGTACCAGGGAACCATGCACGTGGTTTTACACTGTAGCAATGTGGGGTCCTTGGAGAGAGAGACACACACGCACAACACACACACACACACACACACACACACATGCATGCACATGCACACACGCACGCTCACACGCACACCATTATTTGAATGGTAACTAACATTAAATCTGCCACAAATACTAGTATTGTATCAATGTGTCATTTAAATTATTTGGCATTAGGCTGTTCATTAATTTAAACCTCTGTTGTATTTCAGCCCAGCAAAGCAATAGTTTTTGATATCTGAATTATGTAAATCAGTCATGGGGGGGCTTACGGAATTGTCATCCATCCATCAGTTTTTAAAACTGTAGAGCATTTCATCATCGGTGCATTTCTCATTAACTCAGAGATTCTAAAAAAAACTTTTATTGCTAGTTGTGAAATTGATTATTCACATCAATAAGTGTCTGCCTCCAGCATTTTTTTTTAAACATCTCTTAGCTGGAGGTTACTTTTTTACTGTACATAATAGAATCATAATGTAGGTGGTGCTTACTGCTTGCTTATGTTTTTGGTAGTAAATAGGAAATGCTTTCAGCACAGTAGTCATACAAAGTATGTATATAATTGTGTAAAATGAATGGAATAACACCTTTTATTTGCACACTTCTGATGAATTATCCATAATTTACATTACCAGTGCCTAACAGTAGTAGTGGCAACTGGCAACCTCCTTAAATATTAAGTATGCCCCTAAGGAAGAGAGAAGGTAAAAACAGTTCAGACTCTGAGTGCCGTGTGTTTCCATGTCTGCTGCAACTTTTAACAACTGCTGTAATTTATTTATTTATTTAGTTTTTGTTGACCAAGTGAGTGCACTAGCCATAAAATGACTATTTTCAGACACGACCTGGGAGTGTACACAACACATCATCATACAACAGACCAATAGTACAAGGCAAAACAAGTAGTTAATAGTTAATAAAGCAGCATACCAAAAATATATTATAGTATCTTCCATAATTAAGAATTCATGACAAAGTGATGCAAGGCCAAACACTGTACTGTACTATAAATATAGAAATGCTAGCAGTTCTGAGAATTTTTTTTTGAGGGGAGCAGGGCTGTACTAAGAGAAGAATGAAAAACAGATATACCATGCATATAGCTTGCTTGCACTTTACAAATGTCTGGTCTGCAATGCGTGGAAAGCCTATCCTATGGAAACCATTCACTCAAATGTACTATATTTGTTTTTACAACAGGCTATATGCAAATCAGATAACAGTACCCAGCCAGCCTGCCTACAAGAAAATAACTATAGAACAGGGTTCTACAGGGTCAATCAAAAAGTACTAGTAGTACTTGCTTACCATTGGAAACAAACAATAACCAGCTGGCAGCCTCCCTGAATAACTATGTGCAGCACAATACACAACTTCAACTCAAAAAGAAAAGAAACTCACATTTGAAACCATACAACCATGCTGTGCTGATTGACTGTCAAAACAACAACAACATTGCATTGTATCATTAAATCAGCTTGCCTACTTGAGTGAAGTCAGATGTAGTTCTCTTTCTCTGGTTGGGTTCAGTTGGTGATGCTGACACTGACTCAGGCAGCTTTAACCTCTTCACACCTGAGAGACTCATTTATTTATTTTTTTTATTTATTTGAATGTTGTTGATTAGGTAAGACCACTGAGACAATTGCAGTCCCTTTTTCAGGGTTGACCCAGGGTCACAAATGTTACAGAGCAATACAAAATTATTACAGAGCAGTACAAAGTACAGGGAGGCATAATGTAGAACAGCAGTAAACAGCGACAAACCTTATACAATGGATATATAGCCAAATATAGCTATGTGCAGACGTAAATGCTACATAGATACAAGCAAAGTGCTAAAAATGTGTAATAGGAGAAAGCTAGGGTAGGGAGAAGAGAGAAGAGAGAAGAGGATTATAGTTATGGTTTACTAGGAGGTGAAGGAGGGAGAGGGAGGGAAGAGAAGTGAAGGGGTGGGGTGGGGGTAGAGGTGGGAAGGGGTAGGAGAAGTTGGTGTGCATCAGCGGAAACAGGAGCAGATGGTAGGGGAAGCAAGGGAGGCATATAGATTGGGCTTATATAGAGGAAGAGAGGAACTATTCAGGACAAGTGGAGGAAGAGAGTTCCAGACAGAGACAGCAGACAAAGAGAAGGACCTCCTAGTGGAGGTTAGGTGCAGATTAGGGATAGCTAGTAGGGGAGGAATGCTAAGCAGAGGGTGCGTGGAGCTTGTCTTAGGCTTATCATATCCCTTAGGCAGGGGGGCGTGAAGAAGCGGACAAGTTTATAAATAAGGCACTTGGAGAAGTACTTCAATTTAGATTTGTAGGGTAACCAGCCCAAAGAAGAGAGGACTTCACTCGTGTGAACGGGAGTTAGCTCCCAGAGTGACTGTCCCAATCCTATGGTAGACCTGTGAGAGGTGGGAGGAGACAGTAGAGAGGAGGAGGAGTTAGTAGACAGCAGCGGACGGGCTCCATAAGTCAGGTGGGGAATAAGCAACATGGAGGCAATACTTAGGCAGGAGGCGGAGGTGAGAAACGGGCGGATACGACAGAGCAGACCAAGCTTCTGATTCATGGTTTTGATAATGTTGGTGGCATGAATGTTGAAAGAGAGTGTGGGGTCCAAGGTAAAGCCCAGATATTTGAAGGACGGGACTATCTCCAGGGTGCCACCCATGTTTGATGTGATATTGAGAGAGGGTGGAGGATGCTTTTTAGGATCAGTATCAGGAGAAAAGCGTGCATTTAGTTTTCTTTGTGTTAAGCACCAGATACTGATGGCTGAACCACTCCTCAAGGGAAGCAAAGTCATTGGCAAGTTCGCTATTAGTTTCGTCGGTACTTGATGAGGAACGATAGATGGTGGCATCATCCGCATAAAGATACACTGAGGCACCACCACAAGCTCTCTAGTAGCAGCCTGTGTTTTCTAGCACAATCCACTGAGTGTCACATGGATAAATACTTGATTCTCAACTACAGTACAGGCTTCTTGTGGTGAGGCTAGTACTACAGTCAGTCTGGCGGGACCAACATAGTCTCTATTGGTCATGCTTTGGGGGACAGCAGGCGGGCACTGGTCTGCTCTGCGGAAGGGAAACAAATAGCTGTGGATCGCCTAGAGAGTCAGGGATGAGGAGCACAAAAATGGAGCAATTGTGCATCTGCACCATCAGCAGCTGCACTTTGTCTGTACTGGGCTTAGGGGGTCAGTAAGGGGGAAGGTGCAGGAGGGTAAAAGATTTTGAGCAGATTGCATGTGTACTGTATGCAACACACACACAGCCATGCTACTGAGAAGATAAAGGCACACAATAACCTTTTGGCACCTCAAAACTCCGGGGGGTGGGGGATGGAGCAGGGAGGTAGTGTGGAAGTTATCTGTAACAGCACATCAAGAAGTGAAGAGATCATAGGTCACAGTGGTTGTGAGGTGGGCCTAAGCAGAGGCTTTTTGTTTTTCCTCTCTCTTCGAGACTATGGTTGCCTTACAGCCATGCCTGGTGTGGGGCTGGGGAAGATGGGGCTAGGAGATCCTCCATCCAACTGATTGGATGGTCTCAAAGCAGTAACAGCTGTTTCTGACATTGAAGGAGCCATGGTACATTGTACCACAGACAGAAAACCATTGGCCATTTTATACTTACTTTCAGTGCCAGCAAGTCTATCAAGGCAGAATAAAAGACCTGCATCTACACAGCCTGCTTCTTTTATTTCCCAAATTCTGACTGAAAGATTCTGTCACTATGGCTGTTGCTGCTACCGCTCAACCCTGACCACATAGACTGATGAGAAGATCTCACAGCACTTACTGTGCAAGTTCCTTCTCCAGAAACCTCCACCACAGAACCACTTCTGGTTTTTCTGCTTCTCTTTGACTCTATTACTCTTCTGACTCCCCTGAAGTCAGAGCTCAGCTTCTGCTGTTTTAAAAGGTATGTTCCTTCCATCTCCATTCAAAAAATGAGACCCTCTATCTGCAAGTTGGTGATTGGGGTTGGGGGAGGGTTGTGTAACTAAAGAAGCAGTGAAAATAAAAATGCATGTGGTTTTAAAGGAGGGTAAAAGCAGGATAGTGTACCTTTCCAGTCTGGTTCACATTTTATCTTCTGGATTTTTAAGCTGACTTTTAAAATGCTTTATGTAGTTGGATGAGCTTTGTGTGGCCTGGCTGCAGTGAGACTGAGAGGGAGGGGGCACTTGGTACATATTTGTTAATATGCAGAGACTTGGAGAGTGTAGATGTATGACGTGTGTGTTGCCTTCGTGGGGTTGGGTGCTGGGGCAGCAGCGATGATATATTTTTCTTGGTTCAGAATTTGATCTACACCATGGCTGTTCAGTATCACTTCCATTTGGGGAAGATCCCCCTAGCAGGCAACAGTTGATGTCCTCGGTGTTTTGTTGTGGGGAAGGGGGTAAGACGGATGCTGCTGACTAGTTGTTAAAACAATGGCGTTGGTGTGTTTTTGGAATGGAGAAGAGGAGGGGGTGGGGTGGGGTGCCATGCAGATATGGTTTGTGTGTTGGCTTCTGGATTTTTCTGTTTAACTTGTTATGTAGGTAGATGAAATTCAGCTGCATAGGGGACTGGCCAAGGATGTCCAGAGGCTGGCACTTGGGCCAAGCTGGAGAGGTGCATTGCCCTGCTTTTTTCTCCCTCTAGGAATACTTTGATTTGCCTGACTCTTTGGTTGCTGGCCCCACTCACTGCCAATGGCAAGGCACTGAGCACATTAATTAGTCGTTGCTGGTGGGGGTTGTTTTGGCCACAGGTGGAGCATAGTGGCCATTGTATGGACTGAATTTTTGACTAGTGGAGGTCTGTTATCATTGACTGTACATGCCTTTTGGTCCCATTCCAAGTTGCACACAGTTCATCCAATAGCTTGTAGTGATTGGCTGGCAGAGGATTGAGGGGAATGGGGTAGTCAGTGTGTAACTTTGTTAACGTAGAAATGCTTGAACAGTGGATGGATGCGATGTGCATGGCCTAGGCTAGCATGGGATTGTGGGGTGGGGCATCCAGTGATGGTATATTTTTATTGGTGCAAAATTTGATCTGCTCAGTAGCTGCTCTATATGGCTTGTATTTGGGGAAAGACCCTTGACAGCAATCAATTTATTTAAAGTCTTTGTTAACCAGGTAAGGCCCACTAGGTACAGATGCCGGTTTTCAGAGGTGACCCAGGAGCTTTTGATGTGCTTGGTCCTTTGTCATGGGAGGGGGGATGCTGCTGGAGTAGCTAGGGACATGGTTGGATTGGTGTGTTTTTGGGGTGGAGAGGAGGAAGAGGTGGGGTGGAGTGGGGTGGCACTTTGGTCTGATTTGGGTGTTGGCTTCTGGGATTTTGTTGCTGACTTGCTATGGGGGTGGATGAAGACCACCTGCACAGGGAGTTGCCCATGGAAGTCCAGAGGCTGGCACTTGGGCAGGCCTGGCAAGGTGTATTATGCTGCCCCCCCCTTGTGAGCACATTAGTTTAGGTGACTGTTTGGTATCCTGCTCCCCCCCCATGGTGAGGCACCGGGCACATTAGTTGCTCTTGGGGGATTGTTTTAGGTGTGGATGATGCAGTGCTACCATTGCGTAGATTTAATATTTTATTGGTGGAGGTTTGCCATCACTGACTGGCCATCCATGCCTTTATCACCAGCAGACTTCATTATTGCAATGCTCTATACCTAGGACTGTCTGGAGGACTGATGCGTTGACTGGAACTAGTGCAGAATGCTGTGGTCAGGATGCTGACAGATGCCTCAATGCGGGATCATGTCACTCCTGTTCTGTGTGTTCTGTGTGCTCTGTACTGGCCACCTGTGAGTTTACACACATCACCTTCAAGATATGCTTGTAACTTACAAGACCCTACATCATTCAGGACCTGGCTACCTTAAAGAGCTCCTGTAACCGTATCAACCTATCTGCCCCCTACACTCTGCCATGGCTGGCTTGCTTGTTGTACTCTCTTCTCGCCTTAAGAGATTGGGAGATAGAGCCTTGGGTACTGCTGCACCATCTTTGTGGAACTCTCTTCCCCCTTATACATGTGCAGCCAGCTTGAAGGAGGCCTTTAAGCCTCTTTAAAATTTATTTTTGATACAGACTTTAGTTTTATTTGTAATATTTTTGATCTTAATTCTTGGGGGTGTTATTACTATAAAGCTCTCTGAGCCCACGGATATTGCACTATATAAATAAAATTTGGTGATCAGAATTACAAATACAGGCAGTACAATACAGTACAGGCAGTCCATGTATCTCAGTTCTAAGTAAAAAAACACCAGGACCAATTTTGGCATCTTTGTGCAGGCTGATATTTTTCTCTTTGGCCCGCCCCATGGCTATGGGTATAACAGGGTTGGTCTGTCCTTTCTCTCATGCTGCCTCTAGTCACTGAACATCAGAGCGTGATGCTTCTGGTAAGAACTTTGTTTACAAATAAGCAAGTTGTAAATGCATATATGTGCTGTCACCTTCCACAATAGTGAGGACACGCAAGAGTTTCTAAAGGGCTTGCTGCAATTTTATCATGTAAATTAGAGCAAGTCTTTATTTCAGTAAATCTTTCATGCTGTCACACATTAAGCAAATGCTATAATTTAAAGTGCAATGGGCACATGCATTGTTCTAGTATTTAGTTGGTCTGTATACTCGCTCTAAACTTCAGAATTACAAATACAGGCAGTACAATGCAATAGAGGCAGTGCATACATCTCATTTCTAAGGAAATAACAGCTGTATCAATTAATATCAAGAACGTTTTTCTGCAGTCAAAAGCTGAAAATATTAGGGGATTCGGCACCATTGCTTACTTAACTGAAAACAGTTTTAAATATAACAACTCAACAGCATAGTTCAATGTTGCAGGATGTTTTGGGACAATATTGTAAGCTGGTTGCTGTGAGGAGTAATGTAAATGACATGAGCCAATTCCTGTCTGAAAGAAGCAGCTGACTACTTTCAAGTAAGCAAAGTTCCCACCCAGTGAGTAGTGAGTAGCATTTTGATTGGAGTGTCTGGTCATTGGTCTTAACTGCTGAGCCCCTTGGAGTTTCAGCTGTAACTGGCTTGGCAGTGACACACCTCTGAAAATGCTGTTCATTATAACAAAATGTTTGGTGTGCAAGCGTAGCAAATGTAAAAAGCACAGGCCATTTTCTCCCCCTACCTAGTCAGTCTAACCATGTTTACTACCCTTTCAAGGTAGCTCAAATCACAAGTGCTCAAACTGAGTCACTCAATTTGAGTCGTTATAATAACATGATACTTTAACAAGTCATAACTCTGTCAGTATATGCAGTTCTGGGACAATCTGTATATCAAAATAAAGATCTTAATGAGTGCTACAATACCCCATCCCAGAAATATAACAATGATACTGGGGGTGCAATTCCCCAGTGCCTGATCACTGATCCTCTGTCCTTTTTCCTTTTTTTTTGTCCTGTGAAAAGAAAACTGTCTATCAATGTCTTTTGTGGCCATTTGTGTCTCCTCACCTGACCATCCCACTCAGCACCCACCACACTGCACCACAAGCCCTTACTTACCCATCTGGGGTCCAACGTCATAATCCTCTATATATCACAGACAGGTCTTCACTCTTCAAAGTCAGACTGTGAACTGAAGAAACAGGAATGTGATTCAATGTATTTCAATGGTGTTTTGAACTTGGTGGCATAACTTGGCCAGTTTTACAAATTTTGGCCCACATTTTAAAGGGATACTTCCAACCCTTTTTGCATCATATTATTTCTAGTTGAAAACACACCCTTTATGATTTGGTTCCTTCTCTAAAATTCATTGATGTCACTAGTTGTTGTACTGTATCTTCTTCCGTTCTTTTCAGAACTGAAATGCATGCCAACAGTGTAGTTATACCCAGCCTTGTTTTGTTTACATCCTTGATCTACATTTATTACAAACTTTCTGAACATTTTGAACACCCCCAAGCACTGTAGCCACTCGTGATGCAATAGTCTTCTCTCCTCCCACTTCATCATTAGTGGCTAGAGTGTGTTGGACGTTCCCATGTCCAGAAATGATGCTATGGAAGTTGATCAAGGAATGTTAACAAACACATTTTGTGTGATAACACCAGTATGATGGGCAGTCTGTTTTTCACTTTGAAAAAGGAAAAAGGGATCAAAATCAAGTGAACGGCTGCAGCAACAATCTCTACAGAATGTGACCATTCATAACACGTCTTTTAAACTGAAGACATTTTAAAGCCTAAGGAGATTGACAGTGTCCCTTTAAACATGCCTTTTTTGGGACCACACCTCATAAACATTTGCACTGACATTAGGCAAATCTGTCTTGAAAGATGATTTCATATTCTCTCTGCGAAATCACCTTTCAGGCAGGAGTTGAAAATTTTAACTGCCCTTGTTCATGAGATGGGGTCATAAGAAGGCTATGTTGAAAATTTAGTGTGAAAATACTCAAAAATAACAAAGTTATGAGCTTGCATTGAATTTTGCAAATGCAGGCTTGTAACTTTAATAATGTTCAATATTTTTACCTGAACTTTACAACATAGCCATATCTTTACAGCACGTTATGAATATGACATCTGTCATTTTTCAAATCCTGGCAAAAATGTTTTTTTACATCTTGAAAGGTGATTCTCCACCCCCTGCATGACATTACCTTTTGGACATGAACATTTTCATTTTGTTCATGAGACGGGGTTATAAGAAGGCTTTGTTATAAATTTGGGCCCAGATATTCAAAAGGGTTGCGCATGGCGCAACAGTGTTGCACCATGCGCAACCCACTGATACGCCCTGGTGCGATATTCAAAAGTGGATTGTGCCTGGCACAAATCCCAATGCACCAGAGCGCATCAGTAATGTATCTGACATGGAGTGAGGGGCGTGCCCATGTGCATACTCTGCACATCCCGATATCAGCCGGGATGTGCTGGGTCCATCATGCACAACCCCTACTTGCACTGCACATAGGTGAGCCCCAAAAAAAAGGAACAATGGCTGGCCACCCACAGGTGAGCTGCCGTATTGCAGGGCGTAACATGGCAGCTACCACCTGCGAGTGGCCACCTGAGCTCCAGCTGCACTTCCATGGTGGCACCCCCCCATGCCCGATCATGGGCATCTGTTTAAAAAATCACATCCTGTCTCCCTGGTGGTCCAGTGGACCACTGTCAGCCCGATCACGGGCTTAGGTGTAAATAAAGAAAGTCCAATAACCTGGTGGTCCAGTGGACCGCTCGCAGCCCGATCATGGGCATTTGTATAATAAAACTACGTCCAATATCCCTGGTGGCCAGCGACCCCTCCCCACCACGCCCACTGGGCCCCACCGACCCGCTAGCCGGTCAGTGGCGGGTGGCAGCACCACCTGCCTGCCGCCCCACTGCCCACTGACTGACACTGTAGGTAGGCTATCGCCCATTGGTCCACAGCATGAGCCAATGGGCATGCAGTCATACCATACTACACATTCCAGATATGTAGATGGATCCATTCACATATCTGGAATGTAATACTGACAGGGACTGCATGCCCATTGTTTCATGCTGGACCAACGTGCAACCTGCTATGGTGTCGATCGGTGGGCGGCGGCGCAATAGTGGGTGCTGCCGTACCGCCGGACAGGGGAAGCGGGTGGGGCAAAGTGCGGAGGAAGGGGAAGGGTCCATCGACCACCAGGGATATTGGGTGAATTTTATTATATAAATACCTGTGATAAGGCTGCAAGGGTCACTGGACCACCGAATATGAACTTATTTTATTCATGCCAAGCCCACGATCGGTTGACAGCAGTCCACTGGACCACCAGTGATATAGGACATGATTTTATCTTACAAATGCCTGCGATCAGGCTGTGGGGCACATTCGTGCTGTGAAGGGGGCGTCGGTCCCCAACGGCTGCTGCCTGGCAGGGTGCCAGGTGCAATTTTGCTGGGGATCGGTGCACCTGCATGCAAATGGGGCCATAATGACATGCAAATGGACTCATTTGCACCTTGCATACATTATGGCTCCATTTGCATGTGCACTTTTGAATGTCGTGGTTGCTGCGCATAGCGCAGCGGAACTTGCGCTAGTGCGTCCCCCTGCTACACTCTGGCCACTTGCGCTGGCACAGTGCCACTGCACCATGCATGCTGCGGGTGGCCAGGGTGCTATACTCAACTATGCTGTGCCATGGTGCAGCTCCGTTAAATATAGCCCAGTCAATGCCACTGCACAGCCAAGTTGCGCTGCACCCAGGCTTGCGCCACAGTCTGGCACAGTTTGAATATCCGAGCCCTGGTGTAAAATATTTAAATCCAAGTTATGAGGCTATGTTGAATTTTACAAACACATGCTCCTAAGTTTGGTAATATTCAATATTTTTACCCCAGACTTTCAACATACCCATTTCTGTACAGCACCTCAGCTGTCATTTTTAAACTCTTGCTCAAAATTTATTTTTGTGTCCCGAAAGGTGATTTTGCAGTCCATGCGTGATACCAACTTTAGGTTAGGAGTTGAACAATTTCTCTGCCCTTCTTCATGAGGCAAGTCATAACAAGGCTCTGTTGAAAATTTGATGTAAAAATATTTAAAAAAAACCAACACATTTATGAGCCTGTGTTGCATTTTGTGAATTTAGGCTCGTAACCCTGGTAATTTTCAATATTTTTACCCCGAATTCTTCGGCTGCAGCCCTGTCAGCTCTGGCCAGAGTATTTTTTTTTTTAGTTCCACTCTTCCTCACAAGGAAATATGTATATTCTCCCATCTCTCCAGAAAGTTTGTTATTTGTTCTTGAGTTGTTATGATATTCAGATTTGTTTCTTGGCAATTATTTGCTAAAATAATTACAAGATATTTTCTTATTAATTTTAACATTACTTAGTAAATTTAAGATATTTTGTGATAATTCCATTATCAGTAAGGCAATGGTCTTGCCCAAATTTATCTGATTTGTAGAGAACTTGGAGAATACATCCATCACCCTATTAAGGCTATACAAGATATCGCTAGGTCTTTTAATAAAATCAACTTTACTGCAATATTTTTTTTATTTTTATGTCTTTTACTAGTAAATTGACTCTCATATGATTTAATTAAATGCACTTTAATTTAATGAAAGCACTCTGCTGTTTTACCCACAGGAGGCATTTCCAAAGAAAAAATGAATGAAATGAAAAAGCCTCCTGTAGGTGAAACGTTAGAGTCTTTTTTACTCCTGATCCTGTTGGGTTACATGTTCATTTGCTGGCTTTGGAATAAAACAGATATTATTTCATACTTAAAAGGACTGCTAGCCTGTTTTATAATAGTGCTGATATGAGTGCTGTGACTGCTTTTCCCCTGTTTAATTGACTGCCATAGAGCACCCCAGCCCACCCTGTGCAGAGCTGTTGTTTTTCTCTAATAATATAAAGTACCTGGTAGACAATTAAGAGGAAGCACAGTGTTCAAGTAATGTGAAACATAGCATATCAATATCAACAGTTCAGAAAAGTGCAACTGGCAGCAAAATAAGGGAAGGATTGTGAGTACAATGGGGACAAGTCCAAGGGGGGGTAGTAGATTGATAAATCAGGGCAGAAGGGAGAGGGAGTAATATGGAGGGAGGAGAAGTGTAACTACCCTAGGATCAGTGACAAATGCAGGAGTAAATAGGGAAGTCACAGAGGAGGGATTTTATAGATAGAGAAGAGGGAGCATTGTGAATAGCAGTGGGGAGGGTGCTCCAAAGTTTGGGGAATTGGAATGAGAATGCAGCTTGACCAGTAGAAGATGTTATTGAAAGGAAGGCGGGTGAGAGAGTGGGTGTTAGAGCTGCAAAAGCAGTAGGAAGTTGAAGGAGGGAAGGATAGAAGGGAGGAAAGGTGGGGGAAGGGAGTCCAGTCAGAACTTGGATACAAAGGTGGCAGTATGAGTGAGGTGCCAGGCAACAAGGGAGGGTAAGGAGAGGGAGGAATAAAGGGAAGAGTTGTGGATTTTGGGGAGGCAACTGAGGGAAAAGCAGCAGAAGTGAAAGGGGGATCCAGCCTGGCATGGGTGGACTTGGGAATAGTGCTTATATACTGTGTTACCATAAGCAAAGATAGGTAGAATGATCATTGTGACAATCTCTTTATGGGCAGGAAGCTGGGTACTTGCTTTGTTTTTGTAAAGTACCCAAAATTTAGGGTGCAGTTTCTGGTGAATTGCGAACAAGTGAGTAGAGAAGTCAAAATTACAATCCAACCAACCTCCAAGATATTTACAGGAGGAGACATCCTCAATCACAACACCATGAAGGGTCTGGAAGGATGGGGAGGGGATAGCTTGGTAAGTCTCTACTTAGTGCCAAAGGTTTTTTGACATTGAGGGATAGCTGATTGGCCAAAAACCAGTGTTGGATATTGTTGAAAAAATCCAATTTGAATCAGGTTCTTAGGTCAGAGGCATAAAGAACCCTATCGTCTGCATCCGTGTGAATGGATACAGAGCAGCAAGTGAGAGGGAGGTCATTTAGGAAGATGGATAATAGGATAAGGTCAAAGATGAATTCTTGGGGGGCAGCAAACAGATAGGGAGAGGACAGGAGATGGTGTCACCAATACGGACCACTTGAGTCCTACTCTCAAGGTATGCATAAAACAACTCAACAGAGGAGCAGGAGAGTCCAGTGACTTTTATCTTGTACAGGAGGATGGGTTGGGAAAAAATGCTGATGGCTTTGAGCAAGTTAGCAAAGATGGCAGAGGTGACCAGGCCCTGCTCCATGCTAGAGATAATGGAGTCAGTGAGGATGAGGAAGGAGTTAATGGTGGAGTAAGGATTTCCTGAAGCCAGACTAAAAGAAAGTGAAGAAGGAGAAGTTTTCAAGGAAAGGGCAAAGTTGGGAAAGGATCAGGTGTTCCTGAAGTTTAGCCAGGGAAGAGAGGAATGAGATAGGGTGGTAGTTGCCAGGAAGGGAGAGGTTTGGGGAAGGGGGATGACCGTGGTATGTGTGAGGATGTGGGATAAGGATGGAATGTCCACAAGATAGGTAGTGTTTCCAAAACAAGAAATTTATTGAAGTGGAATAAACAAAAACGGATTTCAAACTACAAAACAAAGACAAAATAGAATCAAAGCAAAACAAAAGTCTCCACAATTACATCACTGGGCAGATATCGTAGTAGGCTCTCTAGGACACAGCTAGGGTCAGCACCCCAGCACCAACTAACTAAGCTTTGAGAAGGTGCTCTTTTTATATATAGACCAGGTCATGTGATGTGCATAGCTCCATACCCTTTCTCTAAGTACAAGTGAAAAATGCTTTATTCCCCTTAAAACAATTCTTCATACATTCAATCCATAATTCAGTTACATTCAAAATATCCCTAATACATTCTAACACAATAGTATTGCAGTTAAACACAGTTTCATTGAGGAAAGCACACCAAATGGCTATGCCTCCAGGTCTGCAGCATAAAGATAGCAAGATCATGGCTGGCTGGCTCTAAGAAGTTTTCCAGACCAGAGGGTGTGTCCAGAGCACAAACTACAAAGGCTGCAACAAGCATTCGAACATTGTAATGCAGGCAAGCAACTCGTTTTGCTTTCTTTTACTCTGGTTTTTTTCTCTGTTTGAAAAACAAGCCTACTTTTAAACTAACACATTCTCTTTCTTTCAGACTCTTTTGTAGAAACATAGAAACATAGAAGTTGATGGCAGATAAGGACCGCCAGGCCCATCCAGTCTGCCCATTTCTTTTTCTACCTTATGAATGTGGCATTGGCCTTTGCTCTGTCAATGGCCTATCTATCCATACTCATCTGTATTGCTCCCTTATGCCTAGCCCATGCCTGTTTGAAGCCCTGCACTATATTCATATCCACCACTTCCTGAGGTAGGCCGTTCTGCCATCCACCACCCTTTCTGCGAAAAGAACTCCCTCACATTACCCCTTAATCGGCCTCCCTCTAATCTCATGCTGTGTCCTCTTGTCCTGCTATTTTTCTTTTATTGAAACATGTTAGACTCTTTCACCTTGTTAATGCCCTTAAGGTGTTTTCATGTTTCAATCATATCACCTCTCTCCTTCCTTTGCTCTAGGGTATACATATTGAGTTCAGTTAATCTGTCCACATATGTTTTCTGATGCAGTCCCTGCACCATTTTGGTTGCCCTTCTCTGGATTGCCTCAATTTGGTTAATGTTCTTGTGAAAGTGTGGCCTCCAGTATTGCACGCAGTACTCCAGATGGGGCCTAACCATTCTCTGATAACTTTTCATTAAAGTAAAGCTTCCTCTTAACATTAGCACCCTGTTTAAAAATAACAAAGCAGGGATGAAAAAGTAAGCAGGAGTCCCTGACTCAGCTTCTTACAGTCAGTTGCTATACTTTTGCAGCTGAGGACAGGAACAAGTGGCTGCAGAGAAACCAAGTCCTTGTATTTTTATGTTACTTCCAAAAAGGCAAGAGGTCCTCATTCTAGTGCAGCACAAAGTGTATCTGTTTATTTCCAAGAGAAGTGTTTCTTACACACTTAATACCTCAGGGAGTTGCTTTTCATGCTAGCTGCCTACTCCTAGAACTTAAGTGGTGGTGTGCGCACATTCACAAGGACTGCACGAATGTGCGTGCACGTGTGTGGTCATGCACAAGTGTGCAAGTTTGTGCACTGGATTGCAAGCAATTACATTTGCAAATTAAACGGGGTAAAATGCACAACCTTACAGGAAAAAGAGACAAAGGATAGAGAGAACAGCTGCTGGTGGCCTACCAGAGACTGAGGAAATTAAGCTTGAAGCAGAGAACACAGAAAGGAAGGTACAAAAGAATAGTATAGGGAGAAATGCTGTTGCAACAGACTTGAAATGGAAAAAGAAAATATAAGGTTACATGCCACCCTCTTACAGTATGCTTCCACAGATCAGGGACTAAGAAAAGTGACAAAGAGTGATTTTAATAGGTTGGTGATGCAAAAGTCAATGGCAGGGATAGAGAGAGACAAGAATTTGTGGTCAAGGCCATTGGGGCTCCTTTCTTATGTGGGTTATCAGCTAGGAGGGCCTTGAAGGTAGCAAATGGAGTGGTAGGGAAAACAAGAGAAGGATGGTGGGAGGAGGAGGAGGAGTGTTGAGGCAAATGGGGATGGGTGTGGGGAGGAGGAGGGAAGGAGGGAGAGGGTAGGGGTGGTAAAAAAGGAGTATAATGTTGAGGTGACTATTGCAGGTGCTGAGATGGGGGAGTCACCCACCTTAAGCATGGGGGGGGGGTTTCTATGTCATAACGGCAATCGCCAAACAGTGATCACTGTTACAGTGAGTGCACATCACCGAAATGCAAAACAGTGATGTACACTCATCGGCAACATCACAGCTGACAGACAGAAGCATCATTTATGTGAGGGAGCTGCATGCCCTTGCACCCCCCTGATTTTCGATTACCAACTCCAGGAGGGGTGCATGTCAGGAAGGGGGAGATAGTCCCAAAGAAAAAGACAAATTCCAGCCAAAGCAAAAAAGTATGCCCCTCCCCAACTCAGAACCCTGAACCTCCTGCACCAAAGCTAGCCACCTTCACCACTACACCACATGGCTAGCTCAGCAGCAGCATGCCACACTTCCCTACACAAACCCTCTTCCCTATCCCTCCCCTTCTGGTCACCATCCTGACCCTCCCTTGCTCATCCCTAATCTTGCTGTACTTTCCCTCGCTACCCTTACAGGGTTGCTCACATGTGAGGAGCTGCAAAGGAGTCACTCGTAACACAGCCACTCATTTGCAGTCATCAATTTCACTGGATACTGGGATGGGGAAAGGGGATTGGGAGGGTACAAAGAAAAGGGTGTGAATGACCTTCCAGAAATTTTAGGATGGTTAAGGTTGTTCGGAGTTCTGCTTGTCTGGAAATTGACTTTTCAAAGTGTCATTTTGAACTGCAGAATGCCGTCATTCCAATTTAGATCATATTGGAAGAAGGTGGACATCAGTCGCAATAGTCAATTTAAGAACTCGGAGCAAGTTGTAGATTGAAACTCATCTCAAGAACATATCGATTTAAAAATTGCAAGGAGCATCTTTAGCAGGGACAGGATCTACCAGAGGATTGAGCTGGGAACAGATGGAGAGTTTAAACAGAAGGAAGCAAAAAGCTGGGGAACTCCACCCACAAGGGGAGGAAAGCAGCATGGTGGTGAGGTTTGGCATCCTTGTGAGCTAAGCATTGCAGAGCTGAGACCCCCGTAAACTCCCTGGCTTAATATTCAGTACTTTTTCCCCTCAGTTTAATAGATTGAAATGAGGAAAACAGAGAATTAAATACGGCCTTTTTTAAATTAATGTTTATGAGGAAAAATATAAAGGGGCTAAGCCAAAAACTATGAAAGTGCATTCAATGGCAACTTGTAAACCAAATGATTCTTCCAAAAAATACATTTGTCTCCTAGAGAAGAGCATCAGCGTAAGCAGAAAACCAAACCCTCTCCTCCTTTTTAAACTTTATTTCACCTCTCGGATAAATCAATACCTGGAGCGGCAAAGTCAGGAGACCTGGGAGCTGGGATCCTGCAAGAGGCTATTGTTCTGATTAGAGATGCCGACAAGCAGCAGCCGAATATTTCCAGTGATATCCAGAAAGAAGGCAACAGTCATGAAAATGATTAAAAAAATCCAGAACCCTCAGGAATAGAGGAGGTGAGCATACATTTTACTCACAAGGCAAAATTGGAAATAGAGAAGGGCAGTAGAAATACTGCATCTGTTCAAACTGCAAGCTTGGCAGAGAAAAACCCTACACAACTAACAGCTCAAAATAGTGATACCTTGTCTCAAAAGATTCCTTCAAAGAGCTTAGACTGTCATTTGAACTTACCTATGGCTAATGCCACCTGCCTGCACTAATGTGATAGTACCTTGCCCCCAGTTTTCCTTTTACTTACCCCTCTGCATCTTTCTGCTATATACCATGTTTATCTGACCCTGCTCCCCTACCTCAGTTACCTGACATTGGCCTCACTTGGTTGAAAGTTCCACCTCTCTCCCACCTCAGATGATGCCACCTTCAGCTGATCCCCCCAACCCCCTCTTATCTAATCAGTCTGTCTGTTAATATTTACTAATTTGATATGTATAAGTTCAAATGTTACTATTACTGCCTGTGTATGTGTTTCACTGTTTTTTCACTTTTTTCTCTCTGTAAACCTTGTATTTTTGTAATGTTTGTTCAACACTGATGTGGAGCCTTTGAAAATGAGTCCTTAACTCAAAGGTATTAATCCCAAACTGAAATAAATAAATAAATACAAATAATGAAGGGGGCAAAGAACACAGCTCACATAGTAATTGTGGTTCTTCTAGGGAGTCACAAGAGCAACACAAACAAAATGAAGTAAAAACATGCAAAAACATGAAGAAGTTTCTTCCTCAGAAAGTAATTATACATCCGACAATTTAGAGTATATAAATGAAGAACCACTTTTCTGGGCTAACAAACTTTTCTCAGAAATGTCCTCTATATCAGCTAAGGTGGAAAAATGTTAAACATGCAAGATAAGCTGGATTCATACTTTACCTTGACTCAGAATCTAATATAAGAAAACAAGGCTCTTAAAAATGAAGTTGACTCCCTTAAAGATGCTCTGTGCAAATTACAAGATGAATCTTTACCTGCAGTTAAAAAAAAAATAAGAAATTGAGGCAACTACACTAATGAAAGAGAAAATAACTGATTTGGAACTGAGAGCTCGTAGGAAAAATATTAGAATTATCAGAGTTCCGGAACAGTGGGACACTCAGAAAGGTTTAATCAACACTTTTAAGCAGATTGCAGCTGCATGCTTTGACTCAGATCCAGCAATAATTAACCTTGAACCTGATAGATATCATGGAGCTTTAAGATCTAAAGCAGGGAACTCTGAACCACTGAGACCTATAATTTTAAAATTCCTAAAGTCCTGAGATAAAGAAATTCTGATGGAAGCCATTTACAGAAAGAAAAGGATAAACATCAAGGGAGCAACTACTGTATTTCAATATATAATTATTTCCCACCTGAGATTGTGCATCAAAGGACAAATATGATGGGTTAAGGAATAAATTATGGTCTAAAGGGTATAAAGCAATTGTAATTTGTCCAGCTAAACTTAAAGTAATAATGGAAGACAAAAGATTTATATATGAATTTTTTGAGGAAGTGGTGAAGGATTTAAAAATTTGAGTACCGGACATTTTTTGACAACACTTACAGGAACAGTACGGAAATTTAAGATCAAGATTTAAGATCATTGTGAAAGGGAGGGGTTTGGATGCTCTGTACTGATATTAGGAAAATAGTTGCTCTATTTAAATAAAGATGCTGTCATGATAAAGAATATAAATAGAAATATGTGCACTGGGGAGGGAGGGGGGTAGGCTGTTTGCAATGCTTATCAAGGGAAGGGTTGCTCCTTTTATATAACTCTGTTGATAAAACAAGAATGTATTTGATTGTACAAAAAAGGAAATGCCTTTTAAGAAGCTCTTTTTTGTATTCTTGTTGGATGCTATTCGGGGTAGAAAAATTGGGGGGTAAGAGGGTGGGCTAAAGACTTGTTTGATTATGTTTACAGGGTTCAGGTTGTGAGAGTATTATTTGTTAGACATAGAAATAGTAAACATAGTTTTTTTGAGGAAGGGTACCCATTAAGTTTAAATTCTATTAAATATGGCTAGTAATCAAACAAAAGTTGTCTCATTTAATGTAAATGGGATGAGTCATCCAATAAAAAGGAACAAAATATTGACATATGTAAAAAACTGCAGCTCATTAAAACTCAAAATAAATTGGTGTTCTCTCTGTTTCTTTAGCCCGGGTACTAATAAAAGTAGAGGCGTGGCATTATTAATAAAAAAGGGAGTTGATTTAAGATCTTGGACTCCTTTAATGACAAAGAGGGGAGGATTTGTCTGGTTAAAATGGTTATAAATTCTTACAGCATTACAATAGGATCAGTATAGACACCATTGGTAGGATATTCCCAATTTTTGGCAAGAATCACTCAGGGCTCACAATTCCTCCAAACAGAGATTATTCTTACTGGGGACATGAACGTAATGGTAAATCTTTGTTTGGATACATTTTCTAAACCAGTCCCATGTAATTTAACACAAGCAAGGAAATTAATTGGCTTTATTCATAACGAATCTATGTTTGCTATTTGGAGGTTATTTAACCCAGCTGTGAAAGATTTTACTCACTATAATAAAAAGACAAAGACATTTTCTAGAATTTATTATATATTTTTATCTAACAATTTATCAAAATTTGTATAAAGCCAGAAATCAGTTCAATATGTTTATTTGACCATGCTTTAATTAGTATAGAATTAAACCTTGTTAACCCGAATAGACAAACTACATTCTAATGGAGATTTAATAATGAGTTGTTGAAAGAATAATCATTCATACAAATAATCAATCAAAAGATTCAAGAATTTTGGGCAGATAATTATATAGAAGGAAATCCTATTGTAAAGGTCTGGGATGCATTTAAAGGTACAGTAAGAGGTTATATTATTTCTTATCAAATTAAAATAAATAAAAATAAGAAACAGTACAAGATTTAGACAGTAAATTAAAACAATTAGATAAATTGGTTCTTGTTGATGCATCTAAATATATGAATGAATGGGAACAACTTAAAATAAAAAAAAACAAGATTTAATTTATCAAGAATCAGCAAAACTTATTAAAGCAATTTGGAAGAGTAAGTACTATAATTCAGGTAAATCGGGAAAAATCCTAGTGGCATTATTAAGGCAAGAGAACCAGAAAAATATTATTACTTCAATTATTGATTCAAATGGTCAAACTTGTTGCACAGATAAGCAATTAGCAGAAATCTTCACTAAACATTTTAAACAGGTTTATCGGAGAACTCTGGATCCGGACCTAAATTTAATAGATACATTTCTTCAGAAGGCAAAGGTTAGAACCTTTAAATTTACATTTACTCAGATATCCCAGAATGAGCTTTTAACCACAATTAACAGATTACCATGAAATAAATCATCAGGACCCGATGGATTCACCAATTAATTTTTTATAGCGTCTGCACCATTATTGATCCCCTGGATTGAAAAGATGATAAGAGAAGTTGTTTAACAACAGGACTTATATTATCTCTAGACAATGCAACAAGTAAAAACTATTTGAATACTCAAGCCTGATAAATCTCCAGAGAAAATGGATAGCTACCATCTGGTAGCGTTGTTAAATTCTGATTATAAATTAATATCAAAAATAATAAATAATAAGATACAAGTACAATTAACAAATGTTATTCATCATAATCAATATGGATTTATACCTGGAAGGAGGATATCACAGGATAACAATAAAATACAAGCCATTATTCAACTTATTAATTTAGATATTTCTTTTAAGAAAGATAGATATTTTATGGTTACTATTACTGCCACCAAGACTTTCGATTTAATAAATAGGAAATATATGTTTGCAACATTGAAAGCCTGGGGAATCTCATCAGAGTTAATACAAATTATTAAGAAACTTTACTATAACACTAAAATCAAGTTACAGATTAACAATTCTCTCTCTGAGGAATTTAATATGATTAATGGAGTTAGACAGGGTTGTCCACTATGTGTACACTATTTATTTTATCATTAGAACCTTTACTTAATATGATTAATTTAGAACCAAAAATAAAAAGGAATCCAGTTACCAGGGGAATTATTAAAGATTAGTTTCTTTGCAGATGATATTTTAATGATAACAACAACTATAGAAGAATCCTTACAAGTATTTGTAGACATTATTCAAATGTGTTCAATGATTTCTGGTTTGAAATTAATAAGAGTAAATCTATAATAATAAAATTGTCAGCTAACAACCCTGTTACTCCACCTCAAATTATTCAGGAGTATAGTTACAAATAACAAATCAAATATCAGGGAATTTATCTGACTTCAATTTTAATAATACTAAAGAGAAAATGATACAACTTTTAGACAGATGGAAAAATGTTATCTTTGTCATTATGGGGTAGAGTGGATACTTTAAAAATGATGGTAATGCCACATATCATTTTTACAATTTAGAATATTTTAGGTGCACCAGATGAAATGTGGTTTGCCAATCTGAAAAGGATTTTCAAAAAGTTTATTTGGAGAGGAGGGACTCCAAGAATTGCTTGGCAGTCTATGGTAATTTGTAGGAAACTGTGAGGTATTGGATGTCTGGACCTATATCAATATACTATATCTCACACACTTGCTATAGTGTGGATATGGATGTTTGATAAAGATGTAGATCTGGAACTTTTCCAACATATAATATTTGAGAAAATATCATATATATATATATATATATGTGTGTGTGTGTGTGTAGAGATATATACATACATAATATAATATATATATATATATATATATATATATATATATATATATATATTCAAACTGATTTTTTCTTAAATTTGGATGTGTTTAAAGGGAAAATTCCTGCCATTATGGTTTCAATCTCTATATAGATTAATAAAGCAACCTGCTAAACTGGACCTCCCATGGCTCTTTTTTAAAATTAATCAAGGAAAAAGAATATGAGACCATAAAATTGTTTTAGATATGGAACTGTTACTATGTAATGACTTATTTGTATGGAAGGATCTGCTCATAGAGAATGAATTTCCAGCCTATCAGTAATTTTTGAATTTGGTACACCTTCCTAAGTGGAATATTATATACTATTATATAATTTAAAGGAAGGTTTTGATAACCCAATCCATATTTGGCTCAACACAATCTTCCTTAGTTTATACAATGAAGCAACATACAAATATGATAACCAATAAACACAAATGGTTACCATATATTTATCAAAGAATTACAAAACCTAAAAATACTATAAACAATAAAACTAATAAAAAATGGAACTTAGAGGTTGACATGAATTTAAATAAGAGTCAATGGGAACATATTAGACAAAATGGAAATAAAATTTATGTTTCAGCAAAGACTGAGTCCATTCAAAGAAAAATAATTGAAAGAGCTTATTATACACTGGCTCAAATTCATAAAATAAGCAAACAATATTCAGACCAGTGTTGGCATGGATGTAAGCAAAAAGATACATTAATGCATTGCTTATGGTCCTGTTCCAGTGTTTATCTATGGTGGAGGAAAGTTAATACAATTTTAAATGATTGGCTTAAAGCAGAAATTCCCTTGTTATTTAAAATATACAGTCTTAATATGTTTCAGGGAAGGGATTGGCCAAAACCATATCAGAAAATCATTGCACTAGCATCAATGGCAATAAAAAGGATAATTCTTGGAAACCGGAAGGAAAAAACTTGGGTCCATTTGTGCACCATAAATGGTGGACTATATGTTATTAAACATTATTATTTGAAAAGCTCTTGTATGAAATGGACAAGAATTATGATGATATCTTTGGATAAAATTGGAGATATAATACAAAATATCCCACCTCTTTGGATTGTGTAGTATTCTATGTCTATTTTTGCTAATTAAGTTTGTGAACCTATATTTATATAAACAAGGGAAGGGGGGATTTTCTCTGTTATCTGTTCTTACTATGACCAATGTATTTGTAAGAAGTTGTCTATGTATGTAATAAAAACAAAATAAAAATTACTATTTTAAAAAAAGAAGGAAGCAAAAAGCTAAAGATAAACTACAAACTACAGAAAAGACTATGGACAGAAGAGAAAGCATACAAGGTACCTTTTACAACCTTGAAAAACTATTGCTTAAATAAATTGACTTAACCTATAATATAGCCATGTTAGAACAATACCTTGCCGAAGAACAGGCTCCAAGGGGGCTAACAGTTAACATAACAACCTCTACAGGGTTGGAAGGATTTGAATTCATGGAGAAATGGGTTGCAGCAGCAAAGGACTATTCTAGGATCTTTACTGAATTGATTGTTAAAGCAGATGCTCCTAAATATGAAAGTTTACCAGTAGAACTGGGGGAGGTAAAAAAAAAAACAAGATTTGTCTCACAAAGAGAATGAAAAGTATGATGAACTTGATGGGAACACTACAAAGGAAACTAGAGAAGTATGAAACAGAAATAATACAGTGCAAACAAACCAAATTAACAAGGGATGATGGTGATTATCAGAAAGAAGACATATTAATTAGGTCAAAACCAAAGTATTCCAGGTCAAACTGTAGGGTGTGTTCTCGGTACATTTTCAAGATCACAGCAATAATAAGAGATCTTGTAACAATAAAGCTAAAAATAAAGAAACTGTCAGTGGTATGGCATCTAAAAATACTAAAAAAATCAGGGAAGGAACCTTTTTTAGACAAGAACAAATAAAAAGAAAAAGGAAGACAAGACAAAGCAAACGAGGAGGCAGAAAGTACAAATGCAGGTAGAACATTAAAGAACAACAAGAAAATGACCGATTTAAAATCATAAACCTGTCACAATATGAATTAACAGAAGAACAATAAAAAGTTCTAAAGAAGGGGCTATCTATTCCCACTCCTCAAGTGAATGAATTTGCTGTGTATATAGATTTACAGAAGTTTTTCAGAATGATTAAATCAAGGCATTTTTTTTCTTTAATAAAAAGCCTTATCGGACAGCCTTTAATATGGGCCTGACTGAGCAAAGTAATTTGGGGGAATCTGAAGATCTGGATGCACTAATCTCAGTAATGGATACACTGTGTGCAGATGATGAAAACATAATTGCAACGAAATTTGAAATGCAACAAGATCAAGGTGAAACTACAGAACTTAGTGATATTAGTGCAGTGGAATCACTGATATTTGAGAACATTGGCCCAGTTCCAGCAGATACAGAAAGGCATGCTGAAAGATTAAATGCTTCTGTTAGAAGCCCAGGATTGTTACAAGCTGCTAATTCAATTAAAAAGCAAAGACAGGTATTGTTCAGAGGGAAATCTGTGTCTTGTCCAGTCACATATAACCCTACAGTTACAGCTTTTGAAAAAGTCATATTTAAACAAGTTAAAGATTTGAGAAATAAATGTTGCCCTCCAAAAAAGTATAATTTAACACACAAGGAGAATAATGCTTTACAAGATCTAAAAAAACCTTGAGAATACTGTAATAAAACAAGTTGATAAGGGGGTAGAAACATAGTAATTTTAGATAAAGAACATTATACTGAAATTGTAATGAAGTTGCTTAATGATCAAAATAGTTACGAAAAACTGTCAAAAAAATCCTCTATTTAATTACAAAAAAGAAACATTTATGATGTTACAGAAAGGGCTTAAAGATGAGGACATAACAGAGAATGAGTTTAAGTTCATCTGGAACAAAAATCAGAGAACTGCAGGATACTATGTATTGCCAAAAATACACAAAAATATGCAGCACCCTCCTGGGAGACCACTTGCCTCCAGGAAAGAATAACTGAAGAAAAGATAGGTCAGTTTGTTGATTTTTTCCTGCAAAAGTGTGTTCCAAGTCTCAGATCCTTCATAAAAGACACTACTGATGTGTTAAGGAAATTCAAAGGATTAGTTTGGAAAAATGACTATATATGATTAACGACTGATGTTAAATCACTATACACATCTATCAGACAACCAGGGAATTGATGCATGCAGGTTTTTCTTAGAAAATCACGAGAAGCATGAGCAAATACCAACTGATTTTGTTATTAAAAGCTTTGAGTTTATTTTGTCACTTTTTTATTAATTCAATGCTGATTATTTTCTCCACATATGTGGAACTGCAATGGGTGCACCCAGTTATGAAAATGTATTTCTGGGATGGTTGGAGTTACTGCATATTTTGAACAATCTAAATAACCCATAATTTGCAAATATTGTTCATTGGTACAGGTTTGTGGATGATATTATTTGTGTGTTTAGAGGTGAGGAACAGTATATTGTGAAATTTGTATCATTGCTACAACTAAATGAATATAATCTAACCTTTACACACTTCTCTAACAGGTACAGTATTCATTTTCTAGATCTAACATTGTATTCTAAAATTGAGGAAACTGTGCAAACTAAAACATATAGAAAACAAACTGCTACCAATTCACTGTTAAGATCACCCTCCATCTTTAAAAAACTTAATACCATTTGGCCAGTTCTTAAGATTATACTGTACCAGAGACAGATCAGACTTTGGTAAACTGAAAAGTTGAAGACTAGGGGGGAGATATTCAAAGCCAGACACATGCGCCATGCAAAGAGATGTGCAGGGCAAGGACATGTGTGGCTGACAAAAAAGACCATATTCAGCACGGGTGTATGGACATGCTGTTGCACAAAACCAGCTGAATATTGCATGCTTGCATGATCACACAAAGCAACATGCACAGAGCAACAAAGCACGATGTATAACATGATGGGCTATGCGTTGCGCAGTGTGGATCACTGCAATATTCAGCCAAAATATGCAAATGGACTCATTACGCAGGCAGCACCCATCCTGGATATTTGCATCTCATTACCTGCAGGTATTCACCTCATTTGCATGTGGAGGAGCAGATGAGCAGGGATGCACCACCAGAATGGTGTGGTGTATACCAGGTGCTGCATCCTGAAAGGTAGGCCCTTTTCACATTGCTTGTGTGTGTCACCTTGTATGCTCTGTGACTGCCATGTAGTGGCCCAAGCCCTGCTGACAGGGCGGTAGCCTGTTACTGTGTTCCCACAGCACTGAAGATGTTGCCTGGTAGGTGAAGGTCATCTAACCTCACTAGGGATGAACCCACACCTGTATGTGCCACATGCCATACCTGTGCATTTACCACCCACAGGTGTCCCTTGGCCAGCCACCCTAGTCCATGCTGTCATTGTGCCCCTGCCTTCAGTCTCCTGTCACACTGTTCATGTTGCTCACCCCCCACACTAGCATGTCTGCATGCTCTGCCACACATTGGCCTGTTGTGCCTTCTCTACATCCCCCAGGTCTGTACCCTTTATATCCTGTGCAAACCCTGTGCTGCTGTAGTGCAGCATGCAAACACAAGTTGGCCCCTGGTCAGGTCCCTGGACTCAGACCAGTGACATTGGTCAGCCACAAGCCAACTGTGAGTTGTAAGTCTCCCTGTGGCATTGTACACCACATGGTAGTGTATTGTGTGGCAGCCCTTCTATTCTAGTACTCCACACTGTCATCACCAGGTACCTGTGGCAAGTAGGCAGATGGCCGCAGTGATCTGTGACACCACCGCCATGGCATGGCATCCATTTATGGGTGCCTGTAGCTCAACTATGTGTGGCCCCCAGAGCTGTCTCAGGGTGCCCTGTTGGGATGGTACTGCCCCACAATCCCATGTCTGTCAGCTGTTCATATGTGATGCAGGGACAGTACCATCTCAGCTAGGTATACCACCTTCATGCCCAATGTCAGCTGTCCTGGTGTTCTCCCAGTCTCCAAATGTCACCCATGCCTGCAGCCATTCCACACACCAGGCATGCCATGGGTCTGTTGCCTGCAGTCTGTGTGTGTGTGTGTGTCTCTCCCTCTCTCTCCCCCTTCTCTCTCTCACACTCTCTAGCTCTTCCTGTCTCCCTCACACACTGTTTCCCCCCCTCCTAGTACAGTTCTAGTGCCTGACACTGGGTGACTTGCTGATTTATGGCTGCCTTTAGTGAACTTAACTCTGCACGATCACGCACATGTGTTGCACAATGCACCGTTGGTGCAGTCTAGTTCAATATGTGGTTGGTGGCACATTCATGTACATGCCCCCATTATCTGCACCATGTCCATTAGTGGCACTTGACCATGCAACCCTATTTGCACTGCACACTCTGGTCTTCTCAATACAGTGCTGTGATGCATTTCCTCATGTGAGCAGCACATCTGCCATTTGTGCCGCACTTCTGCTTTGAATATGGGGCCCTAGATTCTTAGTCCATGGATACGGGGAAGAACTACTTAATTAGGCTAAGATAAGAGCTGCAAATAGAAACATGACACAACTATTGCACAAAGTGACAGAAATATATAAAGATGGCTAAAAAAGGGCCAGTGACATTTGTCATGGAAGACAACAATGCATGGGGCAGATAGGTAATATTGTGTATAAAAACTTGCCCATTCTATTCGTTGACACAAATGTTGCTATAGAAGTGGGGAATGCACCTAGGATTTCTTTTAGATGGACCAAAAATCCTAGCAACAACTTAGTGCATAGCTGAAAGAAAAATGAACCCAAATCTGGAAGAGGATGAACGCCAGAAAAAACAAAGTTTTGTTTTAAATGTGCTAAGTGCATCACATGCAAATATGGGATACTAGGTAAAAAATGTGAACACCCCAAAAATCCAGAGATTAGTATAGAAATAAGAGAGTACATCATGTGCGACACACCATATTGGGTGTATTGCCTTTGGTGTACACGTTGGCATGTTTATGTAGGATGCACTATTAGACCATTGAAGCAGAGAATTTAGGAGCACATCAGGTCAATTCTGAAAAATAGGTTGGACACACCATTGAGTATCCATTTTATTGAAAGACATCAGGCTGATTCAAGAGAACTTTGTTTTACAGGACTTGAACATATTAATCTTTTAAAAAATGGAGGAAACAGAAAGAATGTCTTACTGCAAAGGGAACGTTTCTGGATTTTTACCTTAAGAATAGTGAAGCCTGATGGTTTAAATGACAGTTGTGATTACAAGCCTTGCATGTAAAAATGTTTTGAATAGGATTGTCATTTACAAAGTTTTGCTGTTTCTACAAAAGTATAGCATAGACTTTAGTTCCTTGCCTAAACTAGTGCTTTAATGCCTATCCGTGTTTTTTGTATACTATAATAATTCATATTTCTGTGTTTATTTTTCAGATTTCACAATACAATGATCTGAGAAAAATTTTTACGTGGCTCCACTAGGTATTAGCATTGCAATAGTGTTGCTCACCAACATTTCATCTTTTTTTCATCATTTGTTGAAGATCTTTTTATTTATTTTTTCACGAGTTCAAATCATGTAGCAAGCTTGCAAAAGTGCTTTTATGTATGCCTTTCAAGCATTGTGTGCGTCGGTATGAATTATGGCATCACTATGTATAGATAATAAAAGACGTATCACTGTGTTGAGCTAACAATTATAAATTTGACATTTTGCACTCAAATTAACCTCCGAGCTAAAGTAATGCTGTACTGAAGTATAGAATAGTGATCAATCACATTGACCTTTTGCATCAACATCTGACCTTCTGCTGACCATATAATGATGTTATAATTTTAAATGCCTGAAAAATAATTAATTTTGAAGGGGTGTAATAAGTGTATGCTTCCCAGTATAAAGAAGGCCAGATAGCAGCATGATGGTCATAATGTTGTTGGTATTATAATTACATTTGCATTTTTCATGTTTTTGCTTGTTTCTCCCTTTTCTCTCTGACAGTAGGCACACCAAAGCAACAAGTCCTCAATACTTTAATAATTTTTATTTAATAGTACAGTGCTAAGTGTAGGCAGGTACCAATCTGAAACATAAATATTAACATAAAATAGCATAGATGAAATAGTTGCCTAACATGAATGTGAATGTTTTTGTATTTTGTACGTAAAAACTTATTTTTTTGTATTATGTATCATGTACTGCAACAGAGGGTCACTAATTAGAATTTTTTAAACAATGGGGCACCTGTAACCAATGTATTGAATGAAATTAAATTATATGGGGTATTTAAATAACTATGTGTGCTGTGTGAGACCATGTCACCCCAGTGAGGAAGTGTCAGTTAGACCTGAAGCACTGGGGAGAACTCTTGGTTTAAATCATGCTATTTCAGGCTGTGTGGTTTGCTATTTTTTAATAAATCTTTTTTGTCACCATGCATTTGGGTCTGGAAGAATTTATCTTTTTATTTGGTGACCCACAGAAGCCTTTACACCTTACAGGAGGTGTGCAATATTTTCATTGAAGTTGTTGTTGTGTGGGGAGGCACCACATTTGTATTTGCACCCTGCATAGCAGTTCACAGTTCTGCTTGTCTGAAAATTGACATTCCTGAAGTTTAGACAGGAAGGGGAGGAATGAGATGGGGGTTAGTTGTGAGGAAGGGAGAGCTCACCTCATCTGGGAAGGGGGATGACCGTGGTATGCTATGCTTCCACAGATCAGGGACTAAGGCAAGTGACAAAGAATGATTTTAACAGGTGAGTGATGAGAAAGGCAATGGCCAGGGTGGAGAGAGACAAGAGTTTGTGGTCAAGGCCATTGGTGCTCCCTCCTTTGTATGGGTTGACAGCTAGGAGGGCCTTGGTAGAAAATGGAGTGATGGAGGAGAAAGAGAAGGGATGATTGGGGGAGAGGATTGAGACAAAAGTGGAGGGGATGGGAAGGGGAGAGGGAGGGAAAGAGGGAGAGGGTACAGGTGGTGAAAAAGGTGTAAAAAGATGAGGGAACTCTTGTAGGATGAGAGGTGGGAAAGTCACCTGCCTTAAGGATGGGGAAATGGGGTTGGGAGGGTGCAGTGAAAAGTGTGTGAATGATCTTCCAGAACCTTTATGTTGCTGCAAAGTATTCAGCCTTCAAAAGGCTAATAGCTCTGGTACAGGTGTTAAAAAGTCACTTGTATTTACCAAGGCCAGTTAGGGAGCCGGTGGACTTGTGGGTCTATCAGGGATGGCAATGTGCATGGTGACAGGCCTGCAGCTCTGCCATGATCCATGGGAGGTATGAACCACAGACTCAAGTTTTCCTCAGAAGAGCATGATGTTCCCAAATCAACAAGAATTAGGAGTTAAAAAACTTGAAAGTAATGTTAACATTGCTGGCAGCTGGTATGAGGATGCCTCGGTTGCCATCAGGCCAGCAAGTAAAAGGTATAGATCCAGGGATCTGAAAGATCTAATCTGCATGAATTTGAGGAGGGGGATTTGGGGTGATGAATATTACATACGCAGTAGGCCATATGATGGTCATTGAGGGTGTCAGAACAGGTACTAGCATCTATAATAGAGTGGGGGTGGGAGGAGAGATCCAGTACAGTAGGTGGTGGTTATGGGTTTTAGGGTTGAGTCTGGTGGGATCAGAGATCAGCTGGATTAGCTGGAGAGATTTTACATTTTGGAATAATTTAAAATGGGAGGATGAAAGCCAATTAAAATTTAAGTCACCTAGGATGAGCAACTCATCAGTGGAGGCATGGGAGGACAGGGTGGCGAGGAGCTCAGTGATGGAGGGGATATACCAGGGCAGAAGCAGAAAACAGCAGTGAACACAGGGTCAGAGAATGGGAGGTATAGTTTCAGGAGGAGCATCTCATAGGTAGAAGGGAAGGAGACAGACGTCATAGGTATGAATTGTGTGCAGGAGGAAATGTAAGGGCTATAACCACATCCCCCTTACTACAATCTTGTCAAACAATTGAGAAGCCAGAGACAGCTATGGCAGTATCCAGGGTCTTGGAGGAGAGTCAAGATTCTGAGATTACCAGGACTTCAGGGTTAAGGTTCACCATTAGAGGCTGTAGAAGGTCAATTTTTGGGAGGAGGCTGTGGATGATAACATGGTCTACTCTCAACCTTTTGGGGAGAAGAGAGGCAGCTAGCAAGGCAGGACCAGGGTTGAGTTCAACATCACCTACTAGAATAGGTAGTAAGAAGATTAGAAGCTTAAGGGTGGCTGTGACATGCTTGAGTGAAGTGGAGGGAAGGGATGGAGTGGAAGAGCAAGGGAAAGGGAAAGGGAAAAAGGAAGGGTGGAGGACTCTAAGTGCATCAGTGTGGAGCCAGGTGGAAGCATGAAGGCAGCACCTACAGATCATGGGGAGTGTCAAAGGTGGAGAAGGTCAGCAGAAGGGACAGTGGGAGAAGAGAAAAGGGAAGGGAGGAGGAGGGACAGGGGAAGTTAGAGGAGGAGGGAGTAGAGTGGTAAGGGCATGAGGGGCCAGAGGAGATGGGAGACTGTAACAGTCTCAGGTGGTGCTACACTTGTGGCATCTGTTTGGGGGATGGGGTAGATGGCATCCTCTCTTGACTTCTTGGTGTGGAGATGTTTAACAAGGCTTAGGTATCTGAATGGCATGCAGAGCAGTGAAGAGTGGTTTTGTTTAAAATCAGAGTTCTTGCTGCTGCTGTTGTTGCTCCACCCACTCTCCATGGAAAACAGCCTGATTGTCGGTATGAGAAGCTGGGGCTGGAGGATCTGGGAGACTATAATGGTCTCAGGTGAAGCTACTCTTGCAGTTTCAAGGAGGGTGGAGGAGGTAAATGGTGGTCCTTCTTGACCCCTAGGTGCGCTGATGCCCAATGTGGCTTAGGAGTCCAAATGATGTAGAACGAAGTGAAGAGTGGCATTGCTTAATGTAAGAGTTTCTGCAGCTGCTGTTGCTCCACCCACTCTCCATAGGAAGTCACCCCTTTGGTGGAAGGAGAGGCAGGGAGGGAAGGAGCTGGGAGATGGCTACAGCCTCAGGTATGGCTACATTTCTAATGTCTGGGAGGGGCTAGGTGGTGTCCTCTCTTGACCCCTAGGTGCAGTTATACCCACTGGTGTCTGGTGGCACCACTCACCCTCCAATCACCATCCCCATAACAGTTTTGTTGTTCCCTGGTGTCTAGTGGCACCCCCCCATCTGATCAATGCCCCATTAATTTTTTTATTTCCCTGTTGTCTAGTGGCACCCACACCCTCCAATCACCATCCCAGTCTAAAGTAAAGAAAACCATCCCACAATGTTTTTCCTTTTTTTAAAACCTGCAAAAAAGAAAACAGTCCCTCACTGATCTGATCCTGCCAAACCCCACCTCCCACTCAGCACCCACCACTCCAAACCCGACTGCATCACCACACACCCTCTCTCACCTGAGCAGGTCACAGGGTGAAAATCCACTCTCCTATGGAATACACGTCTTGTTGCTGGAACCACAGACTGCAATATAAAAAACTAAGGAAAGTGCAGTTCAATGAAGGCTTGTCCCACTGTTTCCAATGGAGTGGCACGCTGCTGCTGACACTAGGTCAGCCAGCATGCCACAACCTTGTAAGGTTTCAGCCGCTGCAATCAGGGGCTGCCTTGTCATTGCAACATAAGCCATTTCGCTGCAATGAGGGAGCGACCCGTCACTGCTGGGCCGAACCATGTTACTGTGATATGGTTTGTGAACATGGCAGCAGCTTGCCGCCGTGTTCACAAACAATATTAAAAGCACCCCCACTGCCAAGGGGGTGCCCAATCCCCCTCGGTAGCATGTGCCCCCCACCCCACTGTGTTTGTTTGCTGATGGGGGCCCCAATCCCTGTTGGCTTCAGTGTCTACGTTCATGTTGCCGATGGGGGAGCCCACTCCCCATTGGCATTATGTCTCCCTCCACTTTCATTTGCTGATGGGGAGCCCTCCCATTGGCATAATCCCCAAACACCCAGTGCAGTTGTGCGGTGCACTATCCCCTTGGCTCTTGCATCCCTTTTGTTGCCAGGGTGCACAATCCCTCATCAACTAGTGCTGCCCCCCCATAAAAACACTCTGTTGGCACACTGGGAGCCCACCTCAGTGTGCCAAATAGCCCTGTAAAAAAAAGGTCCTTTTTTTTTCTTGTAACTTGTCAAAAAGGAAAACGATCCCTTGCAGTCTCCCTGCCCCTTCCCACAACCCGTGCCCACCCACTGTGCACCCTGCCTCCCTACACCCCCCTCACCCCATAATTTCCTTCAGAGTCTGGTGCGACGATCTTCGGTGGACCAGGAACACGTCTGCACTCTTCAAAGCAGACCGCGAACTGAGGAAATGCCGGTAAGCTGTATAATGGAATAAAAGGTTTTTTTTCAACTTTGATACATATGTCAGACTTTTTTGGAATTTTGGCACCAAATTTTCAATGTGGGGTTTTTGGGACCCCTCCTCATGAATTCTGCCACTGTCATGGCATTATTCGGCCCTGAAAGGAGATTTCGTGGTCACTGCATGGAATCACCTTTTAGGATTGATTAATGAAATGATAGTGCCAGTGTTCATGAGGTGGGCTCTCAAAAAGCCTATGTTGCAAATTTGGTGGAAAAAAATCCCAAAAACTGACTGTTTTACAAGCGTGTGTTGTGCAGTTGCTACGCATGCTCGTAAATTCATAAATTTGCAATATTTTCATGCCAGATTTTCAACATTGGCATTTTTCCATACCTCCTTGTGAACAGTACAGCTGTCATTGTTCACATCCTGGCTGAAATGTGTTTTCGCACTTCTGGTGCAGAAAAGCATGGTTGCTCTGGGAAATCAGTGTTCAGGACAGATTAAGAAAATGACAGTGACACTGATCATGAGCAGAAGTCCTAAAATGCCTATGTTGAAAATGTGGTGATGATACTCCATAAAATGACTGTGTTATGAGCGTGCATTGCGCAATTTGCTCACACGCTCGTAACTTCACGAATTTATAATATTTTCACTCCAGATTTTCAACATTGCCATTTTCCCATACCTACTTATGAACAGCACAGCTGTCATTTTTTACATCCTGACCAAAATGTGTTTTCTCACTTCTGGCGCAGAATAGCACAGTCGCTGTGGGAAATCAGTGTTCAGGACAGATTAAGAAAATGACACTGACACTGTTCATGAGAAGAGTTCCTAAAATCCCTATGTTGAAAATTTGGTAATGAAACTCCATAAAATGACTGTGTTACAAGCGTGTGTGGAACTATTTCCATGCACCCTTGTAACTTTGCAAATTTGTAATATTTTCATCCCACATTTTCAACAATGGTATTTTTTCACACCTCCTTATGAACAGTACAGCTGTCATTTTTCACATCCTGGCCAAAGTATGTTTTTGCACTCCTGCCACAGAATAGCATGGTCGCTGTAGGAAATCAGTATTTGGGACAGATTAAGATTGAGTGAGTTGAGAGGGTGGCATGACCAAGCTCAACTGAGCCCTGTCGGGACTGCTGCAGATTTTTTTGTGTGAAGAAAAAGGCCTCAACGCAGGAGTCCAGTACAAAAGGGAAGCCTGCAGCACTGGGAGAAACAGAACGAGAAAGCGAGTAAGGGAGGGGGAGTGAGCGAACTCAACGGAGCTCTGTCAGGACTGCTGCGGATTTCTTTGTGGGCAGAAAAAGTCGTCATTGCAGGCAGGGGCCCAGTACAAAAGGGAAGCCTGCAGCGGTGGAAGAAGCAGTATGAGCGAGTGAGAGAGGGGGACTGAGTGAGCTCAACAGAGCTCTATCAGGACTGCTGAGGATTTCATTGTGGGCAGAAAAAGGTGCCAATGCAGGCAAGAACCCAGTACAAAAGGGCAGCCTGTAGCGCCAGGAGAAATGGAATGAGTGACTGAGAGAGTGGGAGTGAGCGAGCTCAACAGAGCTCTGTTGGGACTGCTGTGGATTTTTTTGTGGGCAGAAAAGGGCGCCAATGGAGGCAGGAGCCCAGTACAAAAGGGCAGCCTGCAGCACCAGGAAAAACAGAATGAGTGAGTGAGAGAGGGGGAGTAAGTGACCTCAACGGAGCTCTGTCTGGACAGCTGTGAACTTCTTTGTGGGTAGAAGAAGGTGCCAACACAGGCAGGAGCCCAGTACAAAAGGGAAGCCTCCATCATGGGGAGACACAGAATGAGTGAGTGAGAGAGGGAGAGTGAGTGAACTCAATGGAGCTGTGTCGAGACTGCTGTGGATTTCTTTGTGGGCAGAAAAAGGTGCCAATACAAGGAGGTGTCCAGTACAAAAGGGAAGCCTGCAGCTTCGGGATAAATAGAATGAGTGAGTGAGAGAGGGGGAGTGAGCAAGCTCAATGGAGCTGTGCCAGAAATTTAGAGTTGCCCACCCTCCCGCCCAGGGTCCTCCGTGGTCCTATATTACAGCAGGGTCTCTGGAGTGGAGACAAAGCAATGACTGGATATGCCCACACCTCTTTATGAACAGTACAACTGTCATTTTTCACATCCTAGCCGAAATGTGTTTTCGCACCGCCAGCGCAGTAGTGCGGTCGCTGTGGGAAATCAGTGTTCGGGACACATTAAGAAAACCACAGTGACACTGTTCATGAGCAGAGGCCCTAAAATGCGTATGTTGAAAATTTTGTGATGAAAGTCCATAAAATGTGTTACCAGCGTGCATTGTCTAGTTTCCACGCACCCTTGTAACTTCGCAAATCAGTAATATTTCCATGCCAGATTTTCAACACTGGCATTTTTTTACACCTCCTTATGAACACAGTACAGCTGTCATTTTTCACATCTTGGACGAAATGTGTTTACTTGCGGTGCAGAATAGCACGGTTGCTGTAGGAAATCAATGTTCGGGACAGATTAAGAAAATGACAGTGACACTGTTCATGACCAGAGGTCCTAAAATCCCTATTTAAAATTTGGTGACGAAAGTCCAAAAAATGACTATGTTACATGCGTGTATTGAACTGTTTCCACGCACTCTGGTAACTTTGCAAATTTGTAATATTTTCATGCCACATTTTCAACACTGGCACTTTTTCACACCTCCTTATGACCTGTACAGCTGTCATTTTTCACATCCTGACCTAAATATGTTTTTGCACTCCTGCCGCAGAATAGCATGGTTGCTGTGGGAAATCAGTGTTTGGGACAGATTAAGATCGAGTGAGAGGGGGGAGTGACTGAGCTCAGCTGACCTCTGTCAAGACTGCTGCAAATTTCTTTGTGGGCAGAAAAAGGCCCCAATGCAGGAGCCCAGTACAAAAGGGCAGCCTGCATTGCCAGGAGAAACAGAACGAGTGGGTGAGGGAGGAGGAGGAGTGAGTGAGCTCAAACTGCTTTAGATTTCTTTGTGGGCAGAAAAAGGTAGCAGTGCAGGCAGGGGCCCAGTACAAAAGGGCAGCCTGCAGTGGTGGGACAAACAGAATGAATGACTGAAAGAGGGGGAGTGAGCGAGCTCAACTGAGCTCTAGCATGACTGTTGCAGATTTCTTTGTGGGCAGAAAAAGGCAGCAACACAGGCAGGAGCCCAGTACAAAAAGGGCAGCCTGCAGTGCTGGCAGAAGCAGAATGAACAAGTGAGAGAGGGGGAGTGAGCAAGCTCAACGGAGCTCTGTCGGGACTGCTGCAGATTTCTTTGTGGGCAGGATAAGGTGCCAACAGAGGCAGGAGCCCAGTACAAAAGGGCAGCGTGCAGCGCCAGGAGAAACAGAATGAGCGCGTACGAGAGGGAGACTGAATGACCTCTACAGACCTCTGTCAGGACAGCTTTGGATTTCTTTGTGGGCAGACAAAGGTGCCAATGCAGGCAGGAGCCCAGTACAAAAGTGCAGCCTGCAGTGCCAAGAGAAACATAACGAGTGACTGACAGAGGGGGAGTGAGCGAGTTCAACGGAGCAAAGCAATCAAAATTCGCATTGACAAATACTTGTTTAATATTTTGACTCCAAGTTTCAACATAGCCATTTTTTTATATCACCTCATGAACATGACAGCAGTCAATTTTCAAATCCTAGCAAAAATGTTTTTTTGCACCTGTGGCACAGAATGATGTTTCGATGCCATGAAGTGACGTTTTGGTGGAGAATTAAAAATTTTCAGTACCGGTACAAGAGGTGAGGTAAGATGTATGCATGTATGGAGGAATTGGAGCACAGGGCCCCGGGGCCCTGTGGTCCCACATGCAAATGAGGATATGATTATACTATTTCAAAATGTAAGGCAATTCTTTGCAAAAAAAAAAAACTGTTTTAATGCAACAGTTAGGGTTTATATTAAACCAACAAAAGTAGGGAAATGTGATGTTAAGTGTTCAAACCCTAACACCCCTGCTCCACCCATGAAGTGAATGAGGGGTGAGGTCTTCTTAGGGGTTGTTAACCCTAATGCTTACCCCATTCTATACACCTATGAAACATATACACCTGTCTCCATCACATCTCAGGCTTTTTACGGCTGCAGTAGGCACAGCCTGTGGATTTTTTGCATGTACAAAAGGAGTGATGTCATGTTTTCTGTCCGTGGAACTGACTGAAGGTGTAAGTAGTCTCCTCCACCTTATCCTCCTCCAAGAAATGTTTTCTGCCCTCAAATAAATATACCTTCATGTTAGTCAATGGTTGCAGCACACTATTTTCTTTCTTAAGTGGGAGGTACAAGAACTGGAACCTGAGTAGTGGGAGGCAGCATTAGTTTTTTGGAGGGAGTAAGATCCACCCCCACCTCCACCCAAGAAGCTCCTAAAGATCCACTCCACCTTTTTTTTGGTTCATGTGGGAGGGGCATGAGGCGGATCTATCATGCTGGAACAATTGACTATCAGAGCTGCCTGGGGCATCAGAGCTTAAGCTTCAGAAGGAAATGCCTGAAACTGCATCCCTATATGGCATTTGTTCAAACAGCATTGGCTCAGCTTACATTCCTTTCCTGGTCACACATTTTGAAAAATACATTCCAAGAGATGAAAAGTCCCTCCTGGTGGGTATATGGTGTTATTCAGGCCTGTCCTCCAACCCTGCCCCCACCACCTAACTCTGTATTTTGCATCAGCTGAAGCATGTCAGTATAGCAAGAGGCTGCAGTGTATATTTTTTACTGAGCTTGCAGTTTTAAAGGAGTAGCCCACAGTCCACTCAGAAGTTGCAAAAACATATGTTATGCAGAGTGTTTTGATTTGTATGTTAAGTCCTAGTGTGTCCCTCCCTTTGTCTGCTATTAGGAGTTTTTCCTAAATTAGTCTATTAGCAGATATCTGAGAGCTAGCTAACTGGGGTTTCTGTAAGAAAAACCCTACTAAATTAAGCTCTAATTCACTATTGTTGTTTTCTGTGTGTCAGGTCTAGCTTGCAAGAGTGTTTTAATTTTAACACTTAATTTCATCAAACTATACACAACCAGAAATGCACAGAAATTGCCCAGATCATTAGCACTATAATTAGTTAAGACTCTAGTTGTTTTCTTACAGAAAACCCACTCAGTTAGATTTCAAATATTTGCTAAACTATAAATGTAGGTACCAGCTTTTTATTAGGTAGAACTAGCATTTAGTATGGATTTTGATCTCTGACATGATTTTCATTTTTTTTTCTGCAAATGAAGTGTATGGTATGAACCCGCAGCCTAGAAACTGCAAAATACTTTAAAATCACTTTTTCTCCTGTGTGTGGTATAGCATGAACACAACAGAATGCCAGTGACTATTTCAGCTACACATTTGATCCTGTTTTCCAATGGTTCATTGCACTACCCATTTAGTAGCTTACATTCCTATCCTGGTCACACATTTTCACAAATACATTCCAAGAGATGGAAAGTCCCTCCTGGTGGGTATATGGTGTTATTCAGACCTGTCCTCCAAACCTGCCCCCACCACCTTACTCTGTATTTTGCATCAGTTGAAGCATGTCAGTACAGCAAGAGGCTGCAGTGTGTAGTTTTACTGGGCTTGCAGTTTTAAAGAAGTAATCCACTCAGAATTAACAAAAACATATGCAGAGTGTTTTGATTTGTATGTTAAGTCCTAGTGTGTCCTTCCCTCTGTCTGCTATTATGAGTTTTTCCTAAATTGGCTTATTAGCAGACACCTGAGAGCTAGCAAACTGGGGTTTCTGTAAGAAAACTGCTACTAAATTGAGCTCTAATTCACTACTGTTTTCTATGTGTGTCAGGTCTAGCTTGCAGGAATGTTTTAATTTTAAAACTTTTAATTTCATCAAACTATACACAACCATAAAAGCACAGAAATTGCCCAGATCATTAGTGCTATAATTAGTTAAGACTCTAGCTGTTTTCTTACAGAAAACCCACTCAGTTAGATTTTAAGTATTTGCTAAACTATAAATGTAGGTACCAGCTTTCGATTAGGTAGAGCTAACATTTAGTATGGATTTTAGTCTGTGACATGATTTTCATTTTTTTTTTTACAAATGAAGTGTATGGTATGAAGCCGCAGCCTAGAAACTGCAAAATACTTTAAAATCACTTTTTCTCCTGTGTGTGGTATAGCATGAAAACAGGATGGATGACAGTGACTATTTCAGCTACCCATTTGATCCCATTTTACAATGATTCATTGCACTACACATTTAGTGTATCCCACTTTTTCAAATAATAAAACAAATATTCGCCAACCTAAATAACTCGTACATAAATATTTTTATATTTTATTAAAAAGATACTCCACATTTGTAACCCAAAACAAATTTAAAATCATGTCACAGAGCAAATTCAGCACTAACTGATAGTTCTACCTATTAGAATAGAGGAGGCAGTATAGTGTGGTGGTCTAAGGCTCTGAGCTGCAAACCTGGTGTCCTGGGTATGAATTCCACAGCCTCCACATGCGTACTGTGTGTCCCTGAGCAAATCACTTAACTTCCTTGTGCTCCCAGGTCACACCTGTAAACAAGCTTTAGTGTGTCTCTCCTGCTAAGAAAAAAAAAGAATGCTGGTACCTACATTTACAGTTTAGCAAATACTTTAGAGCTAACCGAGTGCGTTTTCTGTAAGAAAACTGCTATAATGTAAATTATAGCAGTGATGATCTGGGGCAATTTCTGTGCTTTTTATTGTTGTGCGTAGTTTGATGAAATTAAATTTTAAAGTGAAAACACATCTTACTGCTAGCGAGACATGACACACCTAAAAAACACAAATAGTGAATTAGAGCTATTTAGTAGCTTTTTTCTTACAGAAATCCCAGTTAGGTAGCTCTCAGGCATCTGCTAAATTGTAACTGTTGCCATTTGTGCTCACTGGATAAGAACAGTTACAAAGCTTCGCTGTTGTGAACTGATTTTAAAAAGCAGTGCATATGCTAAATCTATGGGCCTGGCTGCGTCACTGTCACATGAGACAGGGTGCATTGTAGGAGGCAGAAGGCAATAAACCTATTTGTGATGGAGATCCCCAGGGGTCATAAAACCACCCTAATGCTAGCAGCCTAATTTAGGAAAAACTTCTAATAGCAGACAGATGGAAGGACACACTAGAACTTTATATACAAATCAAAACACTCTGCATAACATATGTTTTTTGCAAATTCTGGGTGGTCTACTCCTGTAATTGAGCCATCCCCAATCTGTATCCTTCCAAGAACCACTTTGTGGTGTGCATACCAGCGTGGTCATTTCACTCTTATTTACTGCTTTACACCTTTATTAGTTTTTAATTGCAATTGTGTCTAAATGCTCCACCATGTAGCCTCCAGTCTCCCACTATACCTGCATGCATTGCAGCATTATTTCACTGCATGCAGGGAGATTGGAGGCTACCAGGACATATGCAAATGGCAATGTGGAGCATGGGTGTAGGCTGCAATACCGGGATGCCTCCATACCACAGTAACCTGACAGCTGTACGCACAACCCCGAGTGTACCCCCATGTCCCCACCTAACCTACCTCTCTGTCTGCACTTGCCTCCCCAAGGGCCACCTCCTGATGGTATCCATGTACTGTCCTTGATTATTCTTCTCACTGTGCTGAGTGTTGGGAGTACCCTGCCTGCCCATGTGTGATGTGGCAGCAATACTACCTGCAGAGCAGTGCCAGTAGTGAACACATACATTAGTGGAGCTCCGGAGTGCATCATGGAGCACTGCTACGGTGGACAATAGACGTGTGGCACTGTGTACAGTGGAGAAGTGGGGAACACTGAAAGCAGTAGTAGAGGGTCTGACTTCAGCCATACAGCAGCAGTACATGAACATCTGTTGTGCCCAGGTGCCCTAATACTGGCAGAACTGATTGCATGTCTTCTCTCTCTCTCCCCCTCCCCTTCCCTTCCTTCCCCCTCACTGATGTAGCCCCCGATTCCAACATACAAATCTCCCCCCTCGAACCTCTCTCTGTCACCTCCACAGCATAAGTCTGTCTCATAACAGTGAAATATGGTTATTTACATAATATGACTTGCCATATACACAGTACTCCATAGGACATGTAGGAGGGCATATCAAAATACAGCTGTTATCACAGAATGCACCATGGCATATGCACTGCTACTACAGGGTTGAGACCATACATGCTATCGCACTTAGTGTGGACAGGCTGTAATGTTTTCAAACCATTATCCACATTGTTCACTGGCAGTGTGGACACACTGTAATGTTTACAGACTGTAATGGTTTGAATACATTACAGCTTTTTCGAGTGTAGTGTGGACAGGTCCTGCATGTCTATGTAATTATCTATCTTTCCATCAGTTGCATGTATCGCTATTTTTACCTGTTTCTAAAACAAACCCGCATATCACATTTGCCTGCACTCTGAGCACATACTTATGAAACTGTGTATATTTGCAATCCACTTCTGCATATACCTCATACTTTCCTAATATTCCCATTATCACAAACATAACTACCTTGCCCTTATCAAAAGCGACCCCTCTGAAAGATACTATCACATTTTCTCTGCTTACAGTCCATCATCAATACACCTGACTTCCTGACATCAACACATTGCTTAAATATAACTTACATAACCTCATGAAAAAAAACCTGTTTCTCTAAAAACAAAACAAAACAAAACAAAAAAACTGTGTAAATAATCCCAAGGCTGAACATATGCTAGCCATTACTTTTTCATGTACTGCTACCTTCTGTACCATCATGGGAATTTGCATATGTTTCCCATAATGCTTTGCATTATTGGGGTATGTGCAATTGTGTTTTCTTTAAAATTTGGCTGTCCGGCCAATATCATCTGGGATAACACATACATCAGTGGCATTTGCTCTGGGGTTCTTTTGTAAACCTACAGTGTTTCCTGTTCCTTCCATTAAAATGTATACCTCCATGTATTTTCCTAATAACGTGTATGCCTTCCTTAGAACAGAAACTAAAACAAATCTTACTTCTTACAAATCATTGTGTTGTTTCTCCATACCTCCTTAACAATTCCACACAACTTCACTAACTTCATTATGCAGCCGTGGTGGATCTGACCAGAGTTTGTTGTTACTGCAACAGGATGAGTGTTAGGGTTGACAACTCCAAGGAAGACTCCACCCCTCATTCACTTCAGGGGTAGGGTGGGGGTGATAGGGTTTGAAACTCTAACATCACATTTCTCCACTTTAGTCGGTTTAATCTGAACCCTAACTGCTGCATTCATGCAGTTTTTGCAAAGAATATATTTATTGGTGATCTTGTAGGGCCTCTTGTGTCTATAAGAGTGTTGCCTCATGTGTTCTTAGGACCTGAGAACTGTGAACCAAAGGTGAGCAACTCTGGTGTCCTAAGAATGTAAGTGGCAACATTTTCATAGATATAAGGGACCTTCTGAGATCAACTCACATCTTTCATTGCATTGGCATCAGCGGTTTTAAAAAAAAGTACAGTTTTGATTTTCTTACCTGATTTGATGTCACTAACTGATAGCCTGCACGAGTACAGTAGCAATGGAGGTTTAGTGATGCTTGCATGCGTGTTTACAGTGGGGGGAGGAGAGTCAGTGGAATGAGTGGAGTGCTTGTGTGATGTGTCGTAAAACATCATTTTTATCTGGTGTTGCTTGTCATTATATACCTCTCCCTTCCTGACACACACACACACACACACACACACACACACACACACACACACACAGTGAAAATGATGGTCTCCTGAAATACTGATAACACAAGGTGACTCAGGTGTTGCTACAGCATCCTTTAAACAAACATTTCATTTGAAATAGGTGCAGTGGAAGTAAGCAGGCAAAACTGAATGCACATGAAGCACTCTTATAATAGAGTGTTTCACGTGATCCTTAACCAGAAGTGCTGACTGGCTGGGGCACATGTGTTGGACTATAATAGAATTGTTCCGTGCAGCAGTTTTCATCATGAACAGACAGACGTATCCCCTAAAATGTTCACACACACACACACATACACACATTACATTAAAATAAGCAGCCACTTAATTTCCAAGGGTTGCACTGCAGCACTGATGAGTCACACAGAGGGTGAAGGTGTAAAAGAAGAAGCAAAGGAGGAGTTCATGAAGACTGGATTTCCCCTCCAACAAAAATGTCAATATTGTTGATGAATGATGATGATGACTGTAATTCCAATTCCACTGCCCCTCTCAATTTTTAAAAAAACTGCATTTTTGCACACACACAAAAAAATGTTTTATGTTACTTTCTCTAGTTTCATGCCTTTCTTCAGAATGATTAAAAAAATGCTGTAGTTGTATTGGTCCTCGTAAGAACAGATCCAGAAGTAGATGGTTTGATACCTTTTATTGGACCAACACAGATGTTGCAACAAAAGAACAAAGTGCTCTAGCTTTCAGATCAACCAAGTCCTTCTTCAGACGCTTCTGAAACCTAGAGCACTTTGTTCCTTTGTTGTAACATCTATGTTGGTCCAATAAAAGGTATCAAACCATTTACTTCTGGATCTAACAAAATACTGGGAATACATTGTTCAAATTTCACAATGATTTTAGGAGCATCTGTGGCTGTTAGGGACAGGTGAAGTGGATGAAATTTGCTCTGCGAATTAATTTGCAAAGTTGGTGAAATAAACCTGCTCACTCCTCTTATTCCCTAAGGTCTCGAGGTTCAGCAGTATTCCAGGTTCCCAATAGTCATACCCAAATGAGTGACAGAGCTTTTACTTACTATATGTGCACCCAAATTATGGAATTCTCTTCCTACGCAGGTTCATGCTACACCCTCCCATGCCTGTTTCTGAAACTCCCTCTGGGATTACGTGCTGCTCTCCTCTGCATGCAATTGCACTTAAGACACTTGTGGCCCTTCTAGCACGTGTCACACTCAATACTTTGGTCCTCCTTGTGGGGCACTTTCCTGAGCTCTGTGTTTAGTTGTCCTCCCAGCCATGCCTGCTCAGAGTGTTTCTATGGTATGTATTTTATGTTATTTTGAATTGTCTCTCTCTCTCTCTCTCTCATCTTGCAATGCCTGTATATTGTTTACCTGAGCTCTGTACAACCTTACCTTGTTAGTAATTTGCTTTCTTTTTTCCTTGTAACCTCCCAGGTCACACCTGAAAATATGCATCTGTTTTTGTCAAGTGGCAACCTGGCAAACAAAAGCTAAATAAATAAATTTGCGAAAGAGTGATGAGTCGACTTTGCGAGTCTTAGCAAGGTGAAGCTGACCCTTTTCTAGGCAAATTGACTTACATTTGCCCAGTTCACCTAACTTCACAGCCTTTACAGGGGAGGTTAAGTGAAGTTAGGTGAAGTTGTGAGGTGGGAACTTTATGAAGTAATTCACAAATGCGAATTTTGCAACTTTGCTGGAACTTTGCCGACGAAGTAAAACTTCACCAGATATCTCTATTAGCTGTTAGCCAGTGTCACCTCACCACCCTCACACCCATCATTTGGGGGTACAGTACCATCATTTACATCAGCATCCAATACTAAACTTGTTTTTTTCCAATCCTTACTATTTGGAACACCATGATCATGTACCCTCACAGCATTCTGTTTTCTAGTGGAATAATTTGATTATAAATCAATCCTCATTGCTGTGATAGCTGAAAAGAAGGCACATTTGAATGTTGTTTGCTGGAATATTAAATGTTGATTATGTATCTTGAAGGTTTTATGCTAACAAGTTCTCAATGCAATATATAACATGTTGTGTAAATTCTTATGTTTGGTGGGTTCACTTTGTCGAGCCATAAAAATCCTCCTTTTCCTCCTTCTGTAGTACCACACTACTGCATACTTAAGTGTGTAATTGGATCTGCAGAACCAAAATGAAGCAAGATTTCCCCACTGCTACTGAACGTCACTCAGCAACAGTGATGACTAGGATGCACGCTTGTCATTAATGGGGTATAATACCTGCTTTGCTGGTCAACTTAATCAGAAAGGCATGGCATGCGAGGGGGTCATGCTGGGATAAGGTCATGCCTTAGGCATGCTGTGGGGCATGAGACCACAGGCTAAGTGCTTCAGCCACCTAAGAAGTGATGTTACCCCAGTGGTAGATGATAAGCAGTGCCTCATTATGATTATAAAATGGATATACAGCATAAATGCATTTATGGCTGTAAGTAGGCTGTTTTGTGGGCACTAGTTTCACTTGCTGAGGTTATGTTGGGATACTGTTCAGCAACCAGCTTTCACCATGTTTTCTATCAATTTTATAATACTGAACATTACATGGAATTTCTAAAGATATGTGCATCAGAGAACTGAATGAGTCTCTCATCCATGGAACCAATCAGCTGGCCAAAAACCAGCAGTGTCTTCACAGTCATCACCATAAATAAGCCCTGGATAACTAGCTGAGATTTTTAACAATGCATTATGTTTGAGAAAAATATGTTCTTGGTTGGGGAGGGGATAATGGGTACTGGAATTTATTATGGCTAATGCTATTGCTACGATTTGTCACATTTTCCATGCAGAAATTTAGAAATGTAAAACAAAAATTAATAACTATGCTAATCTTAATAATTTCTATTACATGTGAATCAGAAAAAAGTACCTTTTAAAAACATTATTTCTGGAAGAGGGAAAGGAAACTGGAGTCCATGTCTGGATGGCGCCTAATTGCTATTATGCAGCTGCAATGCTCTACTGCATTTCATTTCATTTCACTTTATTTGATAACTGGTAATTCCATTAGCAGGTTATATGGTTGACCAGTAAACAGACAAAAGTCTACAAATAAATAAAAAGCAATATTCCATCAATAATTGTATCATGTACTCTGTATTATTTTGGACACTCCTGAAAATATGCATTTGTTACCTTGTGTACTAATCCAGTTCCCAAAAATTAAATAAAAAAAAAATCAGAAATTGTATTTTGAAAAGTATACGTGGCAAGGATATACTAAATAGGAAAAATACTTTTCATAGGGCCTGCTGATAGTAAAGGCCGTATTTTTCGTTGCTCTTTTCAAGCTATGCTGTTTTTGCTGGCAGTCTGCAGAAGCACGTCGTATGCATGACATGACTCTTTGACCGTGTAGGTAGATATAAGTGTAATGGACATCACACATTCTGTAGGTTGACCGGGTGGATGTGACAGTAACAAACTGGACTTGGAAAAAGCAGCAACTTCTGTAAGCACTGCCAGTGCCTACTATTACAATAGCTACACCATGTGTGCCCTCTTTTTTCAGGACTCATCATCATCATCATGCCTCTTCCTCTGTCTCCTCCTCCTGATGCTCATCATGGGCATTATGTGGCATGGGCACCGGGCACTGTTCTACTAATATCGGAATTGGTCATGGCTTCTCTGCCTCCTCCTCCTTCTCCTAGCAGTCACTCTGAGCCCTGGATTTGGGCACTCTGGGTGTGTTTGACCTCATTAATAGAAGAAGCAGCAGAGGAAGAAGAACCCAAAAGACTAGAAGAACCATACCTCCCCTGGGTGTGCTCATTTATCAGCGAGTCACAAGAGGGGTACCTCAGGGATCAGTCCTGGGGCCAGTCCTCTTCAATATCTTCATCAGTGACATTGCAGATGGACTGGAGGGTAAGGTGTGTCTGTTTGCAAATGGCACCAAGATCTGCAACAGAGGAGATGATCCAGATGGGGTGGGCAGAATGAGAAGAGATCTGGATAAACTAGCAAAATAGTCAGAAGAGTGGCAGCTGGGGTTTAATGCAAAGAAGTGCAAGATCATGCACATAGAGAAGAGAAACCCTGAAGCCACCTATAGGCTGAGAGGGGAGTTGCTGGCAGTCACAAGGGAAGAAAGAGACTTGGGCATCATCCTCGCAGATGATCTGAAATCATCCAAACAGACCACTAAAGCAGTAAGGCTAGGGGGATGTTGGGGTGTATTAGTAGGGGTATCACAAGTTGTAAGAGGGAGGTAATAATCCCTCTTTACATGACACTGATTAGGCCCCATCTGGAGTACTGCCTGCAGTGCTGGAGGCCACACCTTCACAAGGACATTAACCAAATTTAGGCTGTCCAGTGAAGGGCAACCAATATGGTGAAGGGACTGCATCAGAAAACATATGAGGATAGCTTAACAGAGCTCAATATGTATACCCTAGAGTAAAGGCAGGAGAGAGGTGATATGATCAAAACATTCATACACCTTAAGGACATTAACAAGGTGAAAGAGTCTAACATGTTTCAAAGAAAAATAGCAGGACAAGAGGACACAGAATGAGATTAGAGGGAGGCCGATTAAGGGGTAATGTGACAAAGTTCTTTTTCACAGAAAGGATGGTGGATACATTGGATGGCCTTCCTCAGAAGTGGTGAATATGAATACAGTGCAGGGCTTGAAACAGGCATAGGATAGGCATAAGGGAGCAATACAGATGAGTATGACTAGATAAGCCATTGACAGAGCAATGGCTGATGGTACATTCATAAGGTAGAAAAAGAAATGGGCAGACTGGATGGGCCTTGCAGTCCTTATCTGCCATCAATTTCTATGTTTCTGTCATGCATAGAATAACTAGATGAAGGAGAATCAGAAAAGCTAGGACTAAGTAGAATTTGGAACCAGATGGAAATCACAGAGCTTACATGATTTTACAGAGATGTCTCACAACTACTATATCAATATTCTCACTGGTATAACAATAACATGGATGAATGACCCAGACAGTGGCTCAGACAGTGGACATCCAAGGAGGAGAAAGGAGGATTTGTGCTGACTGCTGTCATGGGTCCGTGGGGGGGGGGGCAGGGGTTGGAGTGCTATGAGGTAGATCACCAGACATTAGTGACTTATGACTTAGGGACAGGGAGAGGAAGGCATGCCACTGAACACCTGGGAATTGTGACATGGGTACTGGCAGAGGAAGGGGACACCACTGGTCACAAAGGAATAGTGACATGGAGATGATGATGTTGAGGGGGACATCCCACAGCTTTCATCCACAGTGTACAGCAATGGCTATGACAATGACATATAAATTGGCAGGTAAGCGGGTGTTAGGGACTTGCATGGTGGGTAGGGTCATTAGTGGTTTTTACGAACACTGCAGTTCAGCACTTCAGCCCTATGTGGTTTGTGCTTCACAAAGTGCCCACATTGCTCAGTTTATTGAGGAGATTAACATGTGTGGTTGCTCCCATGGTTTACTCTCCCACATGAGTTGGGGGTTTGCTTTGTGCAGTGCTCACAGAAGGTATATTAGAAGTCTGCTAGCACTTTTCTGCTCTTTAGCAGTTAGTTTCCAATATACCTTCTTCTGTACCATGCACATAGTTGCCCACCCACAAAGCTAGTTCCATGCATTTTGGATATGGAGTCTACAGACTCCTTGTGCTTTCCCTTCCTATGGCTAATCTCCAATGTCTCTCTGTGCTGTTCTAAACTCCTTGTGTGTATAATATCAGCAACATTATATTCACCACCTCTCCTGGATTGTAATCCAGTTTGTATGAAAGTACTATTGTACATAAAAGCACATATCTCTTCCTGATCTTGTACTGTATGTCCCGTCCACATCTCAGAATGAGCGTGAAAACTGCTAGAAACATATGTGACTCAGTTTCTGCATCCTGCTGTGGTGGAAGACTTGCAGTATGACCAGTGGGTTGCAACTGCCATTAATATACAGTGTGACGTGATACAAAGGGAGTTTCCTTTTATTGCAACTTAACTGAAGAAAAACATATCACACACATCAACTAATCACGCTTCAGACCACAACCAGCTCTTAACATGCAGAGTGCAAGTAGCTGCACAGTTTTTCTGTAATACTTCTTTCAGTCACTAATTTATTAAACTTAAAAAAAAAACATGTCTTATCTTTACTGTCCTTTGCTGAACTACATCTTCATGCTATGTGCAGGTAAGTGACATGAAAAACATACACAATCTCACGTTCTGGAGACACTTTGAAACAGACTATGGGAAGTGCAAGTTGTTTAGGAACTTGGAACGGTATAACAGCTCCATCATCTGCATGGACTAAATTTACAGTAAAATGTATGTGAAATGTAATTGCACCTTCTATATTTGTGCAGATTAGGGAGACTGCTCTTGATAATAAGATAAACTGTGTAACTGTAGAAACTGTAGGAATGGCAACATATGGTTTCAGAAATAAAAACCTTGCAAAATGATAGTGATCGGTTTTGTCTGAATCTTTTACTCAGAACAGAGGTTGTGAGGTGGCTTTTCAGTGACACTTTCCTTGGCCCTACCCTGCAGTATCAAGTGAAAGTCTTTTTCATGTTATATGCCATGCTACTTTTTTCTAATTATGAAGTTCTGTATCAGTGGTATATTACATCGTAAGGCACTCTAAGGTTTTACAGATGTGTGGCTAATGAAAACAACTGTCTACCTTCCTCACTACTTACCTAAATACTGTACTTACCTACCTTTGAATTGTGTATCAGAGTCATCAAACTGATTCTTGTTTTATTTGTTTGGACTGCTTGTGATATACGAGTGAGAGAGGGAGAGCAGTGTCGTATGTACCCAACTATATAGGCAGTGTATACAACTGCAACAGGGGCGCTTAGTAAGTTAATAGATTTCAGTCACTTTTGAACAGCAGTGTTCTTTCTGAAAATGTTTGATTGAATTTTTTTTTTGAGCTTTTTGATCTCCGTTGCCTCCTCCCACCAGTTTGTGACGGGGACACATGCTCACTTTTATGGTTTTTCCCCCTTGACCCCCTGAGGCCCCTGCCCACAGTCGTGCAAGTGCAAGAAAAAGAAATGGGAAGACTGGATGGGCCTTGCGGCCCTTATCTGCCATCAACTTCTATGTTTCTAAGTGTGTGAAGGCACACTTTGAATCCTATGGAGCTAGCACAGCCCCTTCCTCCTCCCAATACCTTTGCCACCCCCTCTCCACCTACGCTACCCACCGGACTGCCACCTTGTAGAAGCAGAACTATGGGGGGTGCCAACCCACCCTCACAACTCTCGGAAGAGGAGAGCTGCCCACCAGAATGTTCAGTCCTGCTCTGCCCCCCCCCACACCGGCACCCCGATGACACTGAGGTCATTCTCAAACTCGGGTTGCCAGCATATCGCGAGGTAAGGCATCCAGTGCCTCAACCTCCTGCGCCACCAGGCAGATTGAATTGTAAAATCTAATACCCATACGTGCAGCAGACATTTAAGTCCATTGCATCATGTTTTCTTGCTATATGAAAGGGCAAAAATCTCCATAGCCATCTTAGACCCTATTAGGGAAGAATACAGTATTTGTGAATTCCTTTTGGCACAGTGTATTTTTTCTCAAGCACTTCTCTGTCTCTTGGTCTCTCTCTCTCTCTCTCTATCTCCAGCTGTTGCTGCCCCTGCTGCATCTGGATTGGCTGTGCAGGGAGTGCTTGATCACTCTGTCACTTTACCCTGCAGATACAATGTGACGTATCACGGAGAACTGCACATGTGCTGGAAAAAGGGACGATGTTCTATATTTGATAGGGGATGTTCACCTCAGGTGATCAAGACTGATGGGAAACAAGTGACAATAAGAAATTCAGATCGATACACATTAAATGGTGAACTACAGCAGGGTGATGTGTCTCTGACTATTAACCATCTGACAGAAGAAGATGGAGGAGAGTACTGCTGCAAGGTGGAGATCCCTGGTCTATTAAATGATCAACTCAGTGATGTCAGCTTAAAGATTGAAAAGGGTAAATATATATAATACTGTATGCTACGTATACACCAGTGTTACATATCTCATACCTCATATGGTTTATGGAATTGCACACAATTATTGGTATATATGTGAACAAGCAATGAGTGGTAATGCTAATATTTGGGGTGGGGTGGAAGATTGGGATGATTGTGAAGGAAGGTGAAGTCAGGCGTTGATATTTTGTTAAATGTATGCAATAGTTGGCCAATCAAGCTGATCATTCTTCTTTAGTGAAAAGATAAAAGTAATGATATAGACGGATAAGTACCTCAAGATTGCAAAAGGCAATATAGGCTGCACCACAGATAAATGTACTGAGGGGCAAGGAGAAGGTCAAGGATGGTTATCCTCCACCCTCAAGAGGCCTTGGATAGACCAGACCTGGAATACTCTGTCCAGTTCTGATAATTATAATGCAGAAATTATATTGAACAGATTGAGAAGATAATGTATAGGGACAGTTAGCTAATTAGCTTAGGGGACAAGGACCTGTAAGCAGAGATTATGCAGACTCAAACTATTCAATCTAGAGAAGAACCAGCTGAGAGGCAACAATCAGTGTTGAAATTAAAAAGGGCTAGACAAGGTACAGGTTTCTGAGATGCTGAGTGCAATCAGTAACAGTGGACAGGTACACAGACTGAGCAGGGGGCAGGATAAGGGGGAAACATCAGCATTTCATAGCAGGTGGATAACTGGTGGAATTCCCGAGGTAGTGAGAGTGACACAATTAGCACTGTTTGGGCCTTCAGTGCTTGTCTTGACAGAAACATAACATAGAAACATAGAATTTGGTGGCAGATAAGGACCGCTTGGCCCACCCAGTCTGCCCATTTCCCTACCTAATGGATAAGCTGCAGATCCTAGTTAACCAGCAGCCTACTTCTTTCTACCCCAACCCCCTAGAATTGCCTTATGGCTGTCTCATGCATGCTTGAATTCAATCACTGTTTTTGACTCCACAATCTCCTCTGGAAGGCTGTTCCATGCATCCACAACCCTCTCTGTGAAAAATGCTTCCTTACATTACTCTGAGCCCCCCCCATCTTCAAATTGTGCCCCCTTGTTCTTGCACACCTCTTTTTTTGAAAGATGCTACCCTCTTGGACTTTGTTGATTCCCTTGAGGTACTTGAACATTTCTATCATGTCCCCCCCTCCCTCCTTTCCTCGAGGCTATACATATTAAGCTCCTTTAGTCTCTCTTCATATGTCTTCCAGTGCAGACCCTGCACCATTTTAGTTGCCCTCCTCTGGACAGCTTCCAGCTTGTCTATGTCCCTTGGAGACTGGGTCTCAGAACTGCACACAATACTCCAGATGGGGTCTCACCAGCTGTCTGTACAGAGGATAACAACTTCTTGTTTTCTACTGGTGATGCCTCTCACTATGCATCCCAGTATCCCCCCAGCCCTCCTTACTGCCCTCTCACATTGCTTGCCCACCTTTAAGTCATCTGATATGACTACCCCCAGGTCCCTTTCCATATTTGTTGTTGTTAGTATCTCACCCCCCATTGTGTACTCTTCCCCAGGGTTTTTGTTTCCCAGGTGCATTACCTTGCACTTCTTAGCATTAAATCTAAGCTGCCATACATTTGACCATTCCTCTAACTTTACCAAGTCCCTTCTCATCCTTTCCACCCCACCTTGTGCATCATCTCTGTTGCAGATCTTTGTGTCATCTGCAAAGAGACATACTTTTCCTTCCAGTCCCTCTGCAATGTCGCCTACAAAGTCATTGAAGAGGACCGGTCCTAAGACTGAACCTTGCGGCACCCCACTAGTAACCCCCCTTTCTTCAGAGTGGACTCCAAATACTATTACTCTCTGTGTCCTATTCTCCAGCCAATTCTTTACCCAGGCTATCATCTTGGGACCCACTGCCAGGCTGGCTAACTTGTATATTAATCTTTTGTGTGGGACTGAGTCAAATGCCTTGCTAAAGTCTAGGTAGACCATGTCCACAGCCCCTCCCAGATATACTACTTTGGTCACTCAGTCAAAGAAATCTATTAGATTCGTCTGGCATGACCTTCCTGCCATGAATCCATGCTGCCTTGGGTCCTGTGCCCCTCTGACCTCTAGGTACTTGACAAGTCTTTCCTTCAGAAGTGATTCCATCATTTTCCCTATCACTGAGGTTAAACTAACAGGTCTGTAGTTTCCCGCTTCGGCCCTGCTCCCACTTTGTGAAGAGGAATCACATCGGCCCTCCTCCAGTCCTCAGGTACCACCCCATCCTCCCATGATTTGTTAAAGAGGGTAGTCAGTGGTGTCACTAGTTCTACCCTTAGTTCTTTTAAATTCTGGGATGAATCCCATCAGTCCCATTGCTTTGTCCACCTTCAGTTTTAAGATTCTTTCAGAACCCTTTCTTCTGTAAAAGGGCTGGCATCAACTTCTGTATCCAGAGTGTTTCTATTGTTTGTCTTAGGTACCTCCCCCTCTTCATTTGTAAATACTGAGCAAAAATATTTGTTTAGTATCTCTGGCTTTTCACAGTCACCCTCTGCCACCCCTCCCTTTATTAAGCCTCACTATCCCTCCCTTAGTCTTCCTTCGCTCCCTGAGGTACCTAAAAAAGATTTTATCCCCCTTCTTAACTGAGTTGGCTATCTTTTCCTCAGTTCAGGCCTTTGCTGTTCTGACTGCCTTCCCAGCTTCCTTTTGCTTTAACTGATACAATTCTCTGTCCTGCTCCTTCTGTGATTCCTTGTACTTTCTGAATGCTTTCTTTTTCTCTTGAACCTTCACTGCCACCTCCTTTGAGAACCATAGTGGTTTCTTACATAGTTTTGTTTTGTTTATTTGCTTCACACAAAGGCTTGTTACCTCTGTGATGGCAGTTTTTATTATTCCCCATTGTTATTCTACCCCTCCTTCCTGCCAAATGATCTGGAAGGAAGGCAGATAGAGGAGGTTCAGGACAGCTTCAGAGAAGTGAGGGAGCTATGCAGAGGGGAGGGAAGCACAGTGGCATTCTCAGAAGTGCTGCCAGTGCCAAGGGCAAGTACGGACAGAAAAAGCAGAATCATGGACTTCAACAAGTGGCCGAGAGAATGGTGTGAGTCCATGAGATATGGCTGGGTGGGAGAGTGGGGCAACACATGGGAGAACCCAGATCTATATGCAGGGGACAGGCTACATCTAAGTAAGGAGGTTTCAGGGATGTTAAAGCAGAGACTGAGGGAATTTATCACCACAAAGTATAATTTAAACTTGCTGTGGGGGCTGGGGAGTGAATCAGGACAGAAGGTCCAGAGGACCTCCCTCCATAGCAATGATAGGCCTACTTTGTCTAGGATGGGGGAGAGGGGGTAATAAGAGGACAGAGAAAAAGGTAAGGGGGGGAGTAGCTGTTTACATAGAAACATAGAAACATAGAAACATAGAAGTTGTCGGCAGATAAGGACCGCAAGGCCCATCCAGTCTGCCCATTTCTTTTTCTACCTTATAAATGTGCCATCGGGTAAGGGAAGTGATTGGATGCGTCAGGGAGGAGGGGGAGGAAGGTAGGTCAGAAGTCATTTTGATACAACTCCATGCCCCAAAGGGGGCTAGGGTCTGATTGGGGGTAGTTTATAGGCTCCCAACCCAGAAAGAGGACATGGATTGGGAGCTAGGGGAGCAGCTAAGGAGACTCTGTGGCAAAGGGAGCACTGTGGTGGTGGGAGACTTCAATTTGCCAGGGAGAAGATCCTCCTGGAAGCAATCCAGGATGGCTTCCTGACCCAAAGGGAGACATGCTAACAAGGGACAAAAATATTCTAGACCTGGTGCTGGAGGATAGAGAACAGGTCACAGATGTAAGGGTGGAGGAACCACTGGCTGGGAGTGATCACCACACAGTGTGGTTCTCTATCAGTTTGGGTAGAGAGATCCACAATACAAAAACAAAGGTCCTGGACTTCAGAAAGGCAGACTTTGGCAGGAGGGAGCAATTAATGAGAACACACATAGATGACATCCACCCTGACATGGACGCAGAGCAGAAATGGACTATCATAAAACTAGGGCTGATTGAATCCACTAAAGCTTGTGTCATGTACCAGCAAAAGAAATCAAGGACCAAGCATCCAAGCTGGATGACCAGAGAGGTAAGGGAGAAGGTGAGGGATAACAGAAGGGCCTTCTGAACCTACATGAGAACCAACAGGGCAGAGGATAGGGAGAACTATGTGAGGAAATCCAGGGAAGTGAGCAGAGCAGTCAGGACTGCAAAGGCAGCCAGGGACAGAAAATTAGCACAGCGGATTAAGGAAAGAGAAAAGGATTTCTTCAGTTATATCAGGGAAAAGAGGAAGTGCAAGGAGCAAATAGTTAGGATCAGGAAAGGCAGTGAGTGGGTGGGTAGACAAGGGGTCCGAGAAGGCAGAAGTACTTAATGAGAACTTCTGTTCAGTGTTCACAGGGGAGAGGGATGGGCCCATTCCTGCAGGGAAAGGGGACACAGGCATAGGGGGTGAGACAACCACAGACAGGGTCACCACAGTGGAAAGGGTGCTGGAGGGCCTAAGGTCCCTGAGGGTAGACAAGGCACCTGGGCCACATGAGGTACATCCCAGGGTGCTGAGGGAGCTGGCAGAGGTCCTGGCAGAGCCACTGACATATCTGTTCAGCACCTTACTAAATACAGGATGTGTGCCCAGAGATTGGAAGGAGGCACATGTGGTACCTCTCCACAAAAGTGGGCCCAAGAATGATCCAAGGAACTACAGGCTGGTGAACCTCACCACAATTGTGGGGAAACTGATGGAATCTATCCTCCAAGAAAGGCTGGTGCAGTTTCTTGAGGATAATGATCTGCAAGATGACAGACTGCATGGGTTTGTTGCTGGCAGATCCTGTCAGACTGACTTGGTTTATTTTTTTTGGCTTGGTCATGAGGGCACTGGACGAGGGCCATGCGGTAGATGTAGTCTACCTGGATTTCAGCAAGGCCTTTGATTCAGTGCCACATGGAAGGTTGACCTGCAAGTTGAGGAGTCTTGGTATAGGGTGGAAGCTTGCCCGATGGGTAGAAAACTGGCTGAGGGACAGGCAACAGAGGGTAGTTGTGGGGGGAGAAGCATCAGAGCCCAGGGCAGTGACAAGTGGTGTCCCACAGGGATCGATACTGGGACCAGTCCTGTTTAACATTTTCATCTCGGACATAGTGGTTGATATCAAGAATAAGATCAGCCTCTTTGCTGATGACACCAAGCTCTGTACTGAGGTGGATGGGGAGGAGGGTGGCAAATTACTGCACGAGGACTTAGCAAGACTTGAGGAGTGGTCACACACATGGCAGCTTGGGTTCAATGCCAAGAAGTGCAAGGTGATGCATTTCGGAGCCAAAAACCCAGGATACAGCTACTGGATGGATGGTATCAAACTGTCCACATCTGACGAGGAGAATGATCTGGGGGTGATGGTGACTGGGGAACTAAACCACTCAGCCCAGTTTAAGAAGGTAGTGGCTAAGGCTAACAGGATACTAGTGTGCATAGCACACTACATCCAGATGTAGTGAAGTCATATTGCCCCTGTACAGGTCCCTGGTGAGGCTGCACTTGGAGTACTGCATGCAGTTCTGGCACCTGTACTTGAAAAGGGATAACAAACTACTGGAGGCAGTGCAGCGAAGAGCAACAAAGATGATCCAGGGGTTGGGGGATAGAACTTATGAGGAAAGACTAAAAGAGCTCAATGTGTATACCCTGAAGGATAGAAGAGAGAGAGGGGACATGATAGAGACCTTCAAGTATCTGAAGGCGATGAACAGAGTAGGCTATCAGGGTGGGTTCACTCTCCAGAATGGAAGCGATACTAGAGGGCACTCCCTGAAGTTAAAGGGGGGCAGATTCAGGAGGGAAAGGAGGAGGCACTCTTCATTGAAAGAGTGGTAACGGGGTGGAATGCACTGCCTGGGCAAGTCGTATCAGTGCAAACTGTGGGGGTGCTTCAAGAGAAGGAAGTACATACCGGGGGGGAGCAGTTGGGGTAGTGAAGAGTTATTGGGGGGGCAGCTGCAGTCTAATGGACTGAAGTGCTGCTCACTCAAGCAGACTAGATAGACCATATGGCCTGTATCTACTGGCACTTTCATATATTCGTATGATTCCTGAGGGAGCATGCCATTGAGGGTTACACATGGTTACATGAATAGGGATAGCATTCCACCTGATAATCTAGCATTTGGGTCCATACTTTAGCTGGGTACATTCACTGTGATTCAGAAGAAGGGACAGTGAAGATGGATTCTAAATCTTTTCCATCAGAAACAATATTTTTTTTTCTTTTTTTTTTCAATTCTATTTTTGCACTTCCAGACCCCAGAACTCTCTCAGGCTGCTCAGCTCACCTCACCACTTCTACCGCCCACTGTGATCCTGCCTCCTTAAGGATGTTACTTTCCCCTCACAGAGCCCTCTCTGGCCAGGGTCCATGAGGAGATCGAAGGGGCAGAGGCACAGATCCAGTGTTTGGCGTGCTGCAGCGGGCACTGTGAGAGCCGTTGCCTATCTGGGCTGGAGGGAATTTTCGTACTTCCTTTAGCACCTCCCTCAGATGTGGGATGTGTAATGCCACCCAACTCGGTGCATGAATGCTCCCACTTGTGTCTGATTGGCAGCCACCCAGCATCTCCCTGTACGTGGTCCTGATGGCTGTAGTACACCTGGCTACCACCGGGTGCCACTAACTGCACGGGACAGAGTCCCCCCTCCCTCCCCAGGAGAGGAGAGCTGTCCTCCGGACACTCAATCCTCTCCTTCCCTTGCTGACCCCTTGCTGCTCAAGCTCACTCCCAAACCCGAGTTGCTTATGTGGTGCAAGGTGTGGCATCCAGCGCCTCAACCCTCAGTGCCATCGGGGCTGACCTTATCATCAGAAACAATATGATGCTGCTATCTGAGGCATAGCAGCCTTGGAGAAAGGTGTTACTATCTGTCTGTAGTTATCGTAACAAAAATAAGCAATTATTGGTTCCATTTGTTTCTGCATTAATGACAGAATTGTGTGTCACAGAAATCATATATTATATTAGGCATGGTTGCCTAGCATATGATGTAATTACTAGTACCTGCCATCAGTGTTCATCATAGTAAATTGATCTAAGAAATTTTTGGCTCAATCTTTTTTGGCTTAGAGACTGGAGTTGTATCACACAACTCATATATAATTTAAGCCAAGTAGCCTATATTATAGGAACTCTACAAATAATACTACCTGTCTATGTTCATCATGAACTAAGAATGTCAGAAATTACTGGCTATATGTCAAGGAGGGTATAAAGGTGACAGAGGTACAAAGATTGCAGGGGGAGCCAGAGGCACTGTGGGTCACCCTGGAGGCAGGCAATGGCATAAGGAGTAATATACAGACCCCCAACACAAAGGGAGGAAATGGACCAGGACCTACTGGAAGCCATCCTTGTGATGGCAGCCAAAGAGGAGGTGTTACTGATGTACAGCTTCGACCAGTGAGAAGTTGATTGGGGCATCCAAGTGACTGCAATGGCCAGGGGAAGAGATATCCTGGAATCCCTATAAGGGACATGCCTCAAGCAACTGGTGCTTGAGCCAACCAGGGAGGAAGCAATTTTGGCACTGGTACTAACCAACAGGGATAGAATTATGGATGTCAGGGTAGGTGAACACCTGGGGTTCAGTGACCATTGCACAGTGTGGTTCAATGTGAGTACTAAAACAGGGACATGCATCATGAAGATGAGGGTTCTTGACTTCAGGAAGGCAAACTTCATTAGGATGGGGGTATGTCTCAGAGAGGCCCTAGAAGGGTGAGAAAAGGGGGAGTGTTGAGGAATGATGGGCCTATCTAAAAGGAGCCATAGTAGAGGCAACAAACCTTTGTATTTGGCAAATAGACAAAGGCAATAGGAAAAGAAAACCATTATGGTTCACACATGAGGTGGCATTGAAAGTATGGGCAAAAAAGTTATCTTTCAGGAGATATTAGGAGAAACAAAAGGAGGAGGACAGAGCAGTGTATCTAGAAAAGCAGAGGGAGGCATGGAAGACAGTCAGTGTGCTGAGGCGAGAACAGAGGAAAATATAGCAAAAGAAGTTAAAAAGGGGGACAATACCTTCTATGGATACATTAGTAAGAATAGAAAGACTGGGGGGAATACAAGGCTTAAAGGGGAGGAAGGAATGGGACTGGAAGTGGACTGGGATAAAGCATCCATTCTGAACAAATATTTCTATTAAGTTTTCACTGGAGGACAAGGAAGGGGAGGGACCACAGCTAAGAATCAGGATGGGAAAGGAGGTGGAAAACAGTACGTTCAAAGAGGAGAAAGTCCTAGAAGAAAGTACAAAACTAAAGGTGGATTAGGCAATGTGACCAAATGGGATACACCTTAGAATACTGAAGGAGTTGGGGAGGTATTGGCAGTACCCACTGGCAGCCCTATTCAATGAGTCCCTAGAGATGGGAGTGGTTCCAGAAGACTGGAAAAGGGCTGATGTAGTCCCTTTCCACAAAGGTGGGAGTAGGAAGGCAGTTGGTAACTATAGAACTGTCAGCCTGACCTCGGTGGTATGTAAAATTATGGAATCTTTGCTAAAGGAAGGGATAGTAGGACACCTCATATCAAGTGCATCACGAGATCCAAAGCAGCATGGATTCACAGCATGAAAGTCATCTCAAACTAATTTGATTGATTTCTTTGACTGGGTCACCAGTGAAGTGGATCAGGTGGGAATGGTATATATGACTTACCTTGACCTCAGCAAGGCGTTCAACACTGTTCCATATAGGAGGCTTGTGAACAAGCTGGGCAGCCTGGGATTGGAATATAATGTGGTGAACTGGGTTGGAAATTGGTTGAAGAAAAGAATGCAGAGGATGGTGGTAAATGGGGCTTAATCTGAAGTAGGGAGGGTAACCCTGGGATGCCACAGGGTTCAGTTCTTGGGCCAGTGCTGTTTAATATCTACATCAGTAACATTGTAGAGGGTCTGGAAACATAGAAACATAGAATTTGACGACAGATAAGGACCGCTTGGCCCACCCAGTCTGCCCATTTTCCTACCTAACAGATAAGCTGCAGATCCTAGTTAATCAACAGCTTACTTCCTCTTACCAACCCCTAGGACTGCCTTATGCCTGTCCCATGCATTCTTGAAGTCCCCCACTGTTCTTGACTCCACAACCTCCTCAGGGAGGCTGTTCCATGCATCCACAACCCTCTCAGTGAAAAAATACTTCCTCACATTACCTTGAGCCGTCCCCCTCTATCTTCAAATTGTGCCCCCTTGTTCTTGCACATCTCTTTTTCTGGAAGATGCTACCCTCTTGGACTTTGTTAATTCCCTTGAGGTACTTGAAAGTTTCTATCATGTCCCCTCTCTCTCTTCTTTCCTCAAGAGTATACATATTAAGCTCCTTTAGTCTTTCTTCGTATGTCTTCTGGTGCAGATCCTGCACCATTTTGATTGCCCTCCTCTGGACAGCCTCCACTCTGTCTATGTCTTTGCGGAGATGGGGTCTCAAGAACTGCATGCAGTACTCCAGATGGGGTCTCACCAACTGTCTGTACAGAGGGATAACAACTTCCTGTTTTCTACTATTGATGCCTCTTCCTATGCATCCCAGTATCCCTCCAGCCTTCCTTACTGCCCTCTCACATTGCTTGCCCACCTTTAGGTCATCTGATATAATTACCTCCAGGTCCTTTTCTATTTTTACTGTTGTCAGTATCTCACCCCCCATTGTGTACGCTTCCCCTGGGTTTTTGTTTCCCATGTGCATTATCTTGCACTTCTTTGCATTAAATCTGAGCTGCCGTACATTTGACCATTCCTCCAACCTTGCCAAGTCCCTTCTCATCCTTTCCACTCCATCCTGTGTATCAACCCTGTTGCAGATCTTTGTGTCATCTGCAAAGAGACATACTTTTCCTTCAGTTCCTCTGCAATGTCACTTATAAAGACATTAAAAGGACGGTCCCAGTACTGAACCTCACGGTACCCACTAGTAACCCTTCTTTCTTCACTGTACTCCATTTACTACTACCCTTTGTGTCCTGTTGTCTAGCCAATTTTTTATCCAGGCTACCACCTTGGGACCCATTCCAAGGCTGGCTATCTTGTGTATTAATCTTTTGTGGGGGACTGTATCAAATGCCTTGCTAAAATCTAGGTAGGCCATGTCCACAGCCCCTCCCTGATCTACTACTTTTGTCACCCAGTCAAAGAAATCTATTAGATTCGTCTGACACGACCTTCCCATCGTGAATCCATGTTGCCTCGGGTCCTGTGCCCCAATGGCCTCTAGGTACTGCCTGGAGGGGAAGATATGTCTATTCATAGATGACACAAAGATCTGCAATAGGGTAGACAGTCTGGGAGGAGTGGAGGAAATGAAAAGAGGCCTAGCTAAAATGGAAGACTGGTCTAGGGTGTGGCAACTGGGATTCAGTGCAAAGCAGTGTAAAATTATTTACTTGTGGCACAGGAACCTGGGGGAGTACTACATGATGAGTGGGGAGAAATTAGCAGCCACAAAATAGGAAATAGATCTGTGGGTCATCATATCTGACAACCTAAAGGTGGCCAAACAATGTGTCAAGGCAGTGCGGAAAGTCAGTAGGATACCGGGGTACATAGGAAGAGGTATTACCAGCAGAAGAAAAGAGGTCATAATGCTGTTATTCAGGTCATTGGTGAGACCTCATTTGGAATACTGTGCCCAGTTCTGAAGGTCGCATCTCCAAAAGGACATAGACAGGGTATAGGCGGGTCAAAGAAAGGCAACAAAAAGGGTGCAGAGCATGCACCAAAGGTCATATGAGGAGAGATTGGAGGAACTCAATATGTATACAATGGAGGACAGGAGGGAGAGGTGAGAAATTATAGAGATCTTCAAGTATCTCAAGGGGATTAATAAGGTACAGGAGGGCAGCATCTTTCAGAAAAGAAGATGATCTAAAACAACAAGAGGGCATGATATGAGACTGGAAGGGGGTAGACTAAGGGGCAATAGGAGAAAGTACTTTTCCATGAAGAGGGTGGTGGGTGCTTGGATGGCCTGCCCCAGGAGGTGGTGGGAGCAATAAGGAGCATAAGAGAATCCTACAGGGGGAAGGAGAGGCTGCAGATGATGACCAAGTAGGATCAGCGGCAGCTTATTAAAGGTAGGGTATATGGCCAGACTAGATGGGCCTGGTGGTCCTTATCTGCCATCAAGTTTTCTGTGTTTCTTAATTTTTTTCTGCCTTTGTGTATATGAGTCTTGCATCACACACCTCTGTGCCAAACATGCTCCACTTCCTCTTCCATGTAAGCTATTTAAGAATGCTTATCTTCTTTCAGGCTGCTTTGTCTGACCAGAAAACTACACTGACAGCAATATAGTAATGCTACTGTGGTGCTACCCCATCCTTCCTACCTGTCTGCTAACCGTGTCCCATATCATCACGATTTTGTGAACTCACATGATTAAGGTTGTGCCCTTGTGGTAAATATTGAAGAAAGACATGGTATTATAGTAAAAATGAAAAAAGCCATGGGAATTATAGTAGAAGTCTTAAAAGTCATGAATACGTTATGTGGTAATCAGACAACCTTTATTTTTGCATGCTTGTTTTAATGTATTGATATGTTTTTGTTACTAGGTAAGTGAGTTAGGAAAACAGATGTCTATTTTCAGGTGCAACCTGGGAGAGTTACAGAGTAAGCAAACAAAGCAAAAACAAAAATTCATAATAACATCCCAAATACTTAGCGCCCGATTGGCTACAAGTGTGCAAATAGTGTGAATCTCATGTACTGTAACAATGTTCGGTATTACAAGTTAAGGGCAGTGCAAGATAAGACAGATATGGAAAACAGCATATGCAGGGTACAAGAAGCAGAGCACCAGCAACAAAATCAGCTAGTGCACATAATTAAGGCATCTCAACATTATATGCAAGACCCAGTCATTGGTTAGATGGATAATAAAAATAAGCACAAAGGGGCACCTGCTATGAGCTGGAGCACCAGTCATGTACAGGTGTTCGACAGAAGCAGGAAGATCGTGAAACTGAATGACTGGTAGGGCTCTGCACTGAAGGGGACAGGGACATCCAGGTTTTTGGAGCACGGTTGGCAAAGGCACAATGACAAGGGTTTTCGGAACATCTACGTTCTAAGAGAACTGGGGATCTCGCAGGTCTCAAACATTAAGATGCAGCTACAAGCACATTGGCAATGAACTTGAAGGTTTCAATAATCATATTATTGGGCTAACCCAGGGGAAGGTTTCAGCACACTGGATGGCCATCTGGGAGACCAGGCTTATGTGCAAACTCTGGGAGGTTGGGAGCTGACAGTGTCACAGAGGTGAGGCACAAAATTATGGGTTTGCCATAGCTAACTCCAAGCACCATGGTACACTGATAGAAAATTATACACAGTCATGATGTGGGCTGGTAAAATGTCATAAATCTTGGTATTTTCATAACAATTTCAACAGTTGTGATATCTGTGGCATTCTTAATGAACACACAGTCCTGCATATAAATACTGTTATCATAAGCTACCTAGCTGCACACTGGCAGATATCATATTTGCATCTAGTCTGGCCATATGTTCATATATGGCTTATACAGACAAAAGTAGAATAGCAGATTATAAATCCCAGATAAACACTATTCTAAAAATCTGATCTAGAGCTATGTACCCCAAACAAGGTTAATCTATGTTTAACCAAGGAATCTGCCTGTGGTCCCATCAGCAGAAGACAAGTAAGCAATAACCCATGACAGGGTATGGGGATATAGGGATTTAATGGATGCCTCAGGTGTGTTGTGAAGCATGAAGCCGCAGGCTGAGTGCCCTCACCATGCCCCAGGTGTGCATTCAATCCCTATAACCCCAGACCCTGGAGTGGGTTATTGCACTTATAACATGGTTTATCATTTGGACTGACAGATTATAGACAAGGGGTGTTTTCGAGGAAGAAAAGTATCATCTTTATTATGTATCCTTCCACCACACAAGGTAGTTCCCATTTACAAGCTGAAGAAACTTTGCACATAAAGGTGTCTAATGTTCAACAACCTTCACATAAGCATTGCTCCACAACTGTAATATGCAACTAAGCTGGAAGAGCATCACATTCAGGTAACATTAACATTGCTAACATGGAAACAGTGCACATTCAGCTTACATAAAGGTTAGTCTACACATTTTGTGTGCCAGTAACTCTGCAAAAGAACAATACAGCTGCATGCAAAAGAATCATACTGCTGCACTCTTTCTGCTAAATATGAAATATTACAAGAGTGTAGCACTCTCTCTAGAAGTTTAACAAAATTGTTGCTTAAACTAACATGGAAACACTTCACATTCTGGAACATAAATGATGCATCTACATGATTCATATGCCAGTAACTGCAAAAAACGATACTGCTCCATGCAAACGAAACATACTGCTGCACTTTTTCTACTACTACTTATGCAATATTACAATACTGTGGCGCTGCCTCTACAACTTTCATATGGGTATCATGTTAAAATATTCCAATACTGCTTCACTCTATAGCATGCGGCAACTGCTCCTATTATGGCCGTGAATGTGGAAAGAAACATACTTGCAACAAACAGATCGTCATAGCTTTGCAAGGTCTCTGTGGTTGGGGGGGGGCAGCATGGTCATTCCATTGCTTTCTAAACTGCTTCAGGACTGCTATGAATGCATTTTGCTCACTGGTTAAAGGCTGCATGGTTCCATGCAAAAACAGTGTATCAAAATAAGCGAAGACAATATAAAGCAGCAATATGATGCTGGGAAGAGACGCTAATAATATTCAGCAGGTATCAAGCGATGAAAACTGAATAATAAAGACTAGCAACAAATCAACACCATATGACAGTTTACAAGTGGGTGGCTTCACCCCTGCACCCCCTTACTTAAATATACATACCTGATGATGTACTATACACCACAAGAAGGTGCATAGGAACAACAGCACTCAGAAGTACATGCACTCTGAAGACTGAGCTGCTGTACTGATACTCGTTCTTTTTCAGTTGCTCCTCATCCTGCGCTCATTTTCACTCACTGTTTGATGTGGCGTCAGGCTGCATCAGTGCTTACGCTGAACAGTCACTTGTTTTCTGTATTGTTAAAAAATCTATTTAATCCAGCTCTAATGCATAACAGGCTGCTGACTGTGTATTTTCCCCCTGAAAACCACAAATGGAGGCATAGAACTCCCTCAATAGGGAACGCATATTTTCCACACGGATCTCTTCATAATTTACTGTGGTATTTTTCATACTGAGCCAGTCTTTAAACACTTTCACAGCCCACACTGTGCTCTTTTGAGTGTCTATGTCATCTTTTTGCTGCTCCAGAAGATTAAGTTTCCTGCTCCCACGTTCAGCACAGTCCACTTTCATTTCAGCTTTTATTGTGTTTTTTCTCTTTTTTCTTGGAGGTTCACCATCTGGAAACTGTGATTTAGCCACTGATTGGTCATAACTTTGCCAAAAGGTCAGCACTGACCTCCATTATTGCGCTGGTGTTTTGTTTCCTGCTTACAGATGTAGAAACCCCGGCTGCTTTTTCCTTGGATCTGACCATGCCTCAAGTTCTCACTTTGTTCTGTGTCTCTGCAGAGGGATATTTCTCAAGGGACATTCCCAAGGGATTTTCACAATGAAGTAGCTGTGACACAGTAACTGTTGATTAAATTCAAGATTTAATCAACAGTCACCTGATGCTCTTTGACCAATTGGGTTGCCTCCTTTTTCCTGCCCATGTTATAAGCACTATGTAAACAACCCAGATCCAGAAAATGTTTGGGCCTTTTTTGTACTACAACTGATATGACACTTTATCACAATATACTAAGTTAAGAATTACTGTACAATGGTCAGGGCCCCTGGAGTTCTGCAACCCTGCTGGCAGAGAAATGTTTGCATGTTTATTCTGCCACAGTTCCAAATTTGTGCCACTAAAGTCATTATGTTTCATTAAAATATTCTGTCTCCATAGTTTCTGCCTCTTTCACCATTTTGTTTAATCCAAAGTCCCTCCTCCATGCACGGTAACAGATATCACTGATAGCACATGGTTTTTTACAAAAAGTGGATAAAGTCAGCCTATTTTTTATCTTTGCCAGTGGATGAATAGAATTGTACCAGAGTAACAACAGACTAATGTTGCCAAACTCAAGAAAGGCCACTGCTGAAGTTTAGTGGCCTTGCCTCAGAAAGTAGGACTGAAATGCCACAGAGAACCAGGGGCCCTGATTATAAAGCAATCTGTTACACATTTCTCTAATTGCTGACATTTGACAAGGTATATTCATAATCAGAATGTCATATCTATTAAAGGGGTGCTGTCAACCCTTTCTGCATCATATTCTTCCTATTTGACAACCTTCATTTTGTGATAGCCTATGTTCTCCAAAATTCATTGGTGTTGCTGGTTGTTTCATCTGCTTCCTTTTTAGTTGAACTGAAATGCATGTTAATGGTGTAATCATACCCAGCCTTGTTTTGTTTCAAATCCTTAATCTACTCATAATACACACTTCATGAGCATTAGGAACACACCCAAACAGTGCAAACTCTCATGATGTAACAGTCTCCTCTCCTAGCACTGCATCATGAGTGGTTAAACTATACTGGGGGTGTTCCCAGGTCCAGGAAAAAATCTGGTGAGAATTGATCAAAGACAGTAAAGAAACAGATTTTTTTGTGTGGTAACACCAGTATGGTGGTCAGACATTTTTCACTTTTAAAAAGAAAGCATAATCAGAATCAAAGTACCAGCTACATCAGCATTCATAGAAATACAGAAGTTGTCGGCAGAAAAAGACCTCTTAGCCAACCTAGTCTGCCATAAAAATGTCTTACCTACTGTGTTACTGCAGACCTTATTTCATCTCTGGCCTCCCCCAACCCCAGCCCTGCTACTAAGGTTCCCTTGCACCTATCTCATGCATGCTTGAATCCTGCTACCATTTTGGTACCCTGACCTTGGCTGGGAGTCTGTTACAGATGTCCACCATCCTTTCCATGAAGTAGTACTTCTTCATACTCCCTCCGAGCCTCCCCCTTTCAAGCTTCAGTTCATGACCCCTTGTCCTTACACATCTCTTGCTATACAAAATATTACCTTCTGTACCTTATTAATACCGTTGAGATACTTGAATATTTCTATCATGTCCGCTTTTCCTTCTATCCTCTAGAGAGTACATATTTAATTCCTTGAGTCTTTCCTCATAGGACATCTGATGCAGGCCATGCACCATTTTAGATGTCCTCCTCTGTACCGCCTCCATCCGGTCTATGTCCTTCTTGAGATGGGACCTCCAGAACTGGACACAGTACTCCAGGTGAGGCCTCACCATGAATCTATACAAGGGTAACACTACCTCAGTCTTTCTACTGGTGATCCCCCTCCCTATGCACACCAGTATTCTACTAGACTTTCCTACTACATTCTCACACTACTTTATTATCTTCAGGTCATCAGATATGATGACCCACAAGTCCCTTTCCTGCATTGCTGTAGTCACCCCCCACAAAATGGTTTGCTGCCCGTGGGTTCCTGCGCCCTATGTGCATAATTGCCTCTGGGTTCCTGTGCATAATATCCTTCAATCCCTGTAGAATGTGACCAATCATAAAATGTGTTTTTTAAACTACAGCTATGTTGAGGCCTAAGGTAATTGACAAGAGTCCCTTTAACATAACCCCATGAATTTTTATTTCCTGTTAATGGTATGGTCCAAAGTCAGATTGTCTCAAATTCTACAAGCCTTTTACCTGACAAAGTTGAATATTGGTAGCCAATAATTTTTGTATGGTGATTATCACATTCTTAACTCACATACTGGAACTTAATTTTTACCAGGTCATGGAACTTTAATCTAGTAATTAAAGCTAGCATACTGTTTATGGTTAAGGTTTGTTTTATCTTGCTAATGTGCTGTTTGAAAGTTTTGTTACAATTAATGTGACATCACAGTGCTGTTGTACCATCGATCTGATATCACAATGATAATACAACATCATTACAATGAAAAAATACCTTATGCCACATTCAGACCATCATCGTGCCCACAACCACTATCCACTGTTTTTAAAAAAGTAGCAATTTTTCATAATTTCAACTTCTTTCAGCTACTAGTAAATTCATTTATCTCATAAAAGTAGTTCTTGTATTATATTTTAAGCTGACCATTGAAGGAACTGCAATTAAAAAAAATGAGGATTTTGATTTGTTAAAGTTGTGTCTATTAAGTTTAAAAAAGCTAACAATGATTTGAAAAAATGTTCATAAAAAAGATGGTTTCAATACAATTCCATTTTTTTGGCTAATATTGGATTAATTTGGTGTCTGGTGAAAGACTACTGAGTTTTAAAACATTGCTGTTTTTCATCTATTTGAAATGTGTGGATCCTGGTGCAATTCATTTTTTGTCTGTTAAAATACATAAGACACAGGATAGTGTATGAGAGCCCAGACACAACCAAGGCCATTCTTATACTGCATGGTTGCCACGATGACAAGGACCTCGAGAGTGACGCTTGAGTGGCCCCTCTGTCACCATGGAAACCACAAGGTTTAAGAATGGCGATGTTGTGTATTTGGGCTCTTGTACACTATTCTATATAGTGTGTGGTAAAACAAAACACAATTGCTTATTTTTTGCTGTTAAAGCAGTCTGTGTTGTCTGCCACCCACACTTCAACACCATCTGCCCGCCAGCCAGCTCAAATGTATGATGCACCGATGGCAAACTGTCCTTTGAACGGCCCTGCTGAGGACACGTGTCTTGTGATGTAGGTACTACTGCGGAATGAAAAGTTATTCTGTTGTAGTAGCTATGTCACTACTGCAGCAGATCAACTTTTATAGGTGTATGGATCTCCATATACAACAATGACCTACAATACACTGTTGTTCTCTTGTGAATAAAATAACAAAATGTTGGGCTGGACCACTAGCGTAGGGGTAGGGCTATCACTCATAATGCTGATGATCAGATTTCAGGAACAAGATCAGGTTATGGAGGTATGACCAGCAGAAGGTGTATTAGTGCAGTCCGCCATGATAGTGGCACCTAGGTGATCAAGTGAAGTCACCAACATTGATGTGTGGTGGCACACATTGTGTGCCCCTGCCCTGATGTCCTTGATCACAATTTCCCTTGTGGCTTTACGAAAAATAGATAAGGGCCCCGTGCCACAGATGATGGACCCTCCGGTAAACCCAGGCACCATAGACCCTCCTGTTCTGCATCTTGATGCCACCAAGAAGTTTAGCGTGTCTCCCTCCACCTTCATTCATACCTGGTGGGGGCAAACCACAACTCAGTGGGCCCTATGCACAATGGCAATGCATCATGCACAGGGGTGTACAGGCCACACACAAGTACCTGTGTGTGAACTGCATGCATGGCATGTCAAAGAGGTATGCATGAAGCATACACAGGAGAATGCTTAGGTAACCAATGAGCAGTGGTGCAGCTGATGCACGTCACACATACATGTGGGTATGGCCACATAGTGCCATGTGCAGCACTGTCATACATGCATGCATGATGTCAGGTACACCAGCCAGGTACATAGCAGTAGGTGCGTATACTTACGACAGGTGGAGGGCTGCCATAGATGTCTGTGCAGTGTGACAGGTAGCCAAACACACAGAGCAATGTGGCTGTTCCCTGTAACCCCATGGCAGTAACACCATGCACCTGTCTGACCCAGATATCGGTATGTGGACCGGTGCACATAGTGAAAGAACACACAGTGGGGACACACCATACAGTAAATAATGTGCTGAGGGGTGTGCAAGCTGATGGGGAATAGTGGAAGCAGCTGACCACAAAGACCAGGACTGCTGTAACAGTAACCCCATGCCATACACACCAACCACAGTGCCTGGCTACATAACCACACCATGTGTCATGGGCAGAGGATGTGTGCAGGGCCAATCACAATTAGCCAGTAATGCAGGGTGGTGCACATGTATGAAAGCGATCCCCACTGAAGCACAGGTGATGGCGACATCACCAGTGGGATCCAGTGTGCCATGGTACCCCCCCAAATCCCACACAAGGTGATGTGATGCACACGCTACAGATGAATACAGACTCATTGGACATGGGCAGACCTGTAGACCCAAGGGATCAAGGGCAGAGTCCCTCAGGTGGACTGGTATGCAGTGGGATGGCATGGCCAAGGCACTGTTGTGGTATGCACCACCACTGGCACACACAAGGGATACAGTACATTTGTCCTGAGATGTAATACCTGAATGGTGCACAGTGACTCAGGGGCATGCACACCATGGACATCACAGCATCCAGCCCCCAGGCAATGCACAACACCTGCCAATAGAACACCTGTTGGGCCACACATGGCACACATGTGGGATAACCACACAGCCCACCCATGTGCCACCTTGTGACACCACTACCCCATACCCTCCCTGGTGCCCCACCCAACCACCCCAGCCCACCGCCTGCTGTGCAGGAGACAATCACCGCACAGGTATTCACACCGGACAGCTTTATTTCAAAACAGAGGTAAATTGTAGAGGTATCAGTCACACAGATACAATGTACAATGAAAATAGGCAGAACAAAGCACACCTTACTCATTAATAGGCCAACAAGCAGCGATAAACAGTCTACACATAATCCTGTGCATCTTGTTCCTGATGTACATGTGGCCATGACCAAATCAGTGGCATGCACCCTAACTCTCATCCACCTCCCCGGAATCCCTGCTGCCATCTGACATTGATGTGTCCAAGCAGAACAGAGGGAGCAACATGAGGCATTGGAGGGGTCTTCTGTAATACTGTAACTGAAAAAGATCACAGTGAGAAGAGGCACAGCAGGGGAAGATAGCAAGGATAAATATGGCATCAGGGTACTAGAAGGAAATGGCATAGGATGCTGAACCCACCTTGGATGGCATCACCACCCACCACTGCACACAGATGTCTGACTTGTACATCACATCATCAATGCCCCACCTCAGGGAAAGGTTGCCTATGTTGGCCTTCTGCAGTCTGCTCAGATGTGGTGATGACCACACAATACAGGTGTCTCCATCAAGCTGCCCCACATGTGCCAGAACCAGCTTTTGAGGAAGGCCTAGGTGATCCTGTGAGGGATGAGGTGAAAAACAATCATCAGCACCATGGACAACATACACCCCACAGTCCCCCCCAGTACACCCTGCAGGACAGGTACATATCTGTAATTGTGCATCCAGCTTCTACAGGTTGGCCCTGCTGGGGTGGTCCAAGTAGGTGTCCTAAGACACCCTCCAGAGCTTCTTGGGGTATATCCTTAGATGCCCAACTTGTGGCATGGACACCATAGAGCTCCCCTTAGCTGCAGCAGTCACCTTCACCTCACACTGCAGTGTGTGCATGTGACACCCACACAGATAACGGTGTGCACAGCACCCCCACACTCTCTTGAAGGTACACACAGGTGTCCTGGGCCACATAAAGAGACTGTGGCAGCATGCGTCCAGGTAGACAGGTAACTGTAGCAGAGGTGGAGGATGTATCCTGGCCTTCTGATGAATATGTACCTGCATGATGTGGAGCTAGAGCAGTGGAAGCATGCAGGACCATGGCCAAGGGTCTTCAAACTCCATCTGAATGCAACCATACTGTGGGACACACACAGCATCAAATGTTTCAGGTTCAGCTGAGTCATGATCATATAGCTGTGCCACATGGTCCACAATGACACTGCACCATGGACAGGGTGGTCCAAGGTGATGACCGTGGAGACCAAGGTGTTATGTGGTCTTACTGTGCAACAGGGACATTCCAGTGAGTGTTGGGCAATGCCATAGGAGTATATCAGTCCTCCATGTCATGGGCATTGGCGCAGATGATGGATGCCATTTTGTCCCATGTGCAGGGGCACATCAGGTTCCCTACGGCCAATGCTGATGTCCATGCCATGAAACGGGCCTTCTATACCATGCACAGTATGCCAAATGTATATGGCACAATAGACTGCACCCATATTAGAATAGTGTCCCTGTCTGTGAATGACGAGGCATACAGGAAGTGAAAGGCCTTCCACAGTGTGAACTGTCAGGTAGAGTGTGATGCTGGTGGTATAATCACAAATGTATGTGAAAAGTACCCTGGCTCATGCCACATTGTGTACATACTCAACAAATCACATCTCGTGCCATGCTACATGGACAGTTGACTGTTGGGTGAGTATAGGGGGCCAACGTGTGTGGCACCTACAGTAGATGTCAACCACTACATGCACCTTATTGTCTGCTTCTTCCGTCCCCTGCACAGGTGATAGCAATTACCCACTGTGCTCGCACCTGATGACACCTATCCTGGTGCCAAACAGTGCAGTGGAGGAGTCATACAACTATGCTGACAGGAAGACACTGAACATCATCGAGAGGACAATCAAACTATTGAAGATACAATTCTGGTGTCTGCAGTTCTGGTTTCTGCACCATACCGGGGGAACAATACTGCTGTGTCTGCGAAGGGTGTGCAAGGTGTTCACTGCATGTGCCATGCTCCATTATATTACCCCGTGTCACAATGTACCCGTGCTGGTGGGCCACTGGCAAGATGCACCAGCAGCGGAGGATGAGGATGGGGGACTGGCCACAGGGCAGGAAACTCTGAGTGGGCATTCAGCTTGTGATGCCCCAGTACAGGGCATGTTGCAGCAGTAGTGATGTACACCTGCACAGTGTTGGGACTGATGGCCATGTGTCTTGTGCTGTGGCACCATTGTGCACATATCCACAATGCTTGGGCATACATGTGCATGGCTGGTGTGGACAGCACTGCATTGTGGTGTGCGTGCACCTGTCCTGGGGAAAGCAGATGCCTGTGTGTCTGGCTAGGATGGGAGTGAGTGATATGGTATCATATGATATGTTGTGAGGCTGGGGGGGCATGTTAGGTGCCCTGCAATGAGGGGGGTGCTTGATGAGGGTGTTGCTATTGGGGGGTATGTTGTGTGCCCTGTTGGGAGGGCATGCAGGTGGTGCTGCTATGGTGGTGGCCACTATACTGCATAGCATGTGGTGTGCCAGGGATGCTGTGGCAGTGTATGCCATGCTGGTCATGTGGCAGGGGCCATCAGGATGTGTCACAGGGTGTGTGCGGCATGTACTGTGTTCATGGTATGTGCCCTTCATGCATGTGCTATATATTTGATGTGAGTGGAGTTTGTGCACTTTCACTACCCCTGTGTGTCAGAGAGCTTTGCCTGTAGGATGGCTGAGGACCATGTGCCCAGTCTCCTGACTGGTGCATGTGGATAGGAGGCACCCTGTTGGCGGCTGCCTGCGGGGGTGGGCACAGTATGCTGCTCCTCCATAGTATCTTCTGTTGCAGTCTACAGTTGTCATGGTGGACATTTATCTTCTCTTGTGTTTTGGCTGTATCTTGCCCTTGTGACTCCATGCCCTGTGTACCGGTGGTGCACATGGGGCCACACATGTGCCATAGGACCCTTCCACCAGTGTTCTCTCCATGTCCCAACATTGGGTGTCCTGTTCCCGGTCGGGGGGCAAGCTGCATGCTGGAGAGCACCTGGGTGTGGGCATGTGCCATGTGGCTAGGGGTGTGGGCAGACTGTTCACGTGGTATCTCCCATCTGACCAGGTGGTCCATGAGCCTCTCATGGAGATTGATCAGTCGGTTGATCCTATGCCACATGGCCTGCACCTTGCCAGTCAGGACCACCAGTGCTACTGTGTCATGTTGCTACACCTCCAGTCTGTTTTGCTCCAGCTGTCGCAGTTCACTGTTCTGTGCTGTCATGATGTCACGGGTGCATGCTGTACATGGGCAGGCCATAACCTGTGCCAATGGACCTTCATCACCAAGGGCATGTTGGTGTCCCTCCTCCCCTTGCCATGGCATCTTGGCATGCCTGTTCTGTGCCAGTGGCTGCTGTCCTGCCCACCACCCTGTTCTCAGTAGTCTGTGCCTGTTGTTCTGGGGCATGCTGGCACACCTGGCTGCTGTGTCCTTCATCCAACAACTCAAACAGCACCTGCCTCCCCTCATCCTGGGCCACTTGTGTGCTTTGCTGGTCCATCTCTGACTCCTGCTGTGTCTCTGTCTCCAGCTCAGTACCTGCGGAGAACATGGAGATGTTAGGCTAGCTGTGGGGGGGGCCTTGTAGTTGCCCGTTGCTGGGGTGCAGGTAGACCAGTGGGACCTGCATCTTTCTCCTCCTGCCTGGCATCATCATATCCCACATGCTGTGCCATTGTGTTCTGGCTGTCTGATGTTGCCACTGCAGTTGTGCATCAATCATTACCTATGTCTGTGGGGTGAGACTCACAGCCATTAGTCCATGTATGGAGTGACTTCCCTAGGGTACCCATTCTCTGCAAGTGCATGCATGCCTTCCAGGGTGCTTATGCCTTCAACCTCCCCATGGAAACTGACCTCTGCAATAGTGTCTGCCACCATCCTCTCCAGTGGTGTCAGTGGCATGTCACTGATGGGTGACCTACCTCCCGTGCCCAGGCATGCCCATGTCTGTGGCAAGTTTCTTTTTTACCGCTGCATGCAGATCCCACCACTTGTGCTTTATGGTTGACAGTGTCTGGGCTGCAGGACCAGCAGCATTCACGCCGGTCTGCATGTCCAGCCACAGTTGTAACTTTATCTCCAGGACCATGGACAAGGATTGTGCCCTGTATACCTTGGCATAGTGCATCTGTATGTCACTGCCCATGGACACCACCTGGCCACCAGTGAAATTTGGTGCATGGGGATGTGTGTTGCCTCTAGTACAGGCACATCTGCAGCACTGTCCACCTGTATGGGCCACCCATCAGGCTGCACAAGTGGTGGTGGTGTGTTCCCCTCCACATATCTGTCACTATCCACCATGGTCTCCGCATTCTACTCCTGCAGGCTATTCACTTCCACAATGCTGTGCAGGACAGTGCACATGCCCTTATATGGTGGGATCAAGTGGAGGGTCAGCATATCCATGGCTCACCTGTGTGCACTTCACGTCCCGCTAGTCATCCCCTGTTGACCTGCCTCCTGGATCCGCATGTCCTGCATGGCCATTCATGCATACCACATAACGTGGGTGCCTTGCATGCTATGTAGCTGCACGCTGCAGTTCTGACAGTTTGCCACATATTTTTTGCACGTTTGTGCATAGGCCCAATATTCTTTTCAGAATTGTGGTCTAGAAAAGCACATTGAGCTGAAGTTGTTTCCATTGTATCCTGGGGGCACTTGGAGGTTATAGAAGAACTGTCCATCTTTAAGATGAGTTATTAATCTGAGGTCCTGTCTGCCTGTTCCAGTGGTTGTTCAGATGGATGTTAAAGATCCCATGGCACACTAGAAAAGTGTAGATGAATTCTTTATTTTACACTAAATTTTATAACACAGAAATCATACAAGAAATCAGAAAAGCATTTTTGAAAAGATAATTAAATTGCAATCAAGAATTTAACAAATTAAATCCATTAAGGAAAACACAAAAAGAAACAACAACAACAAATAAACACCATCAGTTAAACAGAAAAAGCAAAAAGCAAAACAAAACAAAACAATAACCTTAAATAAAATCTCAGGTCCTAAATATAATGAGAAAATATACCCCTGAAGAATCACAAATAGGCTTTCTTGAAATGTTCCAACAATATTCAACAATCCAGAATGTAAATCACAATTCTTGAAGCTCTCTCCTGGGCAGGGACTCAAATTCTGTTATAATGCATTGCTATAATTCATGAGTTACAGTATATTAGCTAACAATATATCAGAAGGTAGAAGAACCTGTTGCAATTTATAGCCAGCTTGCCAGATATGACATTTTATGCAGGCCATATATACCAGAAGAGTGCTGGGATGAAACTTTTTCCAAGTACTGGCGAACAGACCAAACACTACAATTTGATAGTCCGCATTGGAAAAAATAAGTTCCGTTCAAGATGCAGCTACCAGTTTCCAAAATTGTACTATATAGTGCATTTACAAAAAGAGATGGGATTGAGACTCGATGAACTGGGAACTAGTGTGTCTAGGGTAGTACCTTTCTTCTAACCCTTTATGTTCATGATTCCCTCAAACCCCTAGATGCCCATGGCAGTTTAGCATTCCTCAATGTATTATGAATGTTATCTAGTAATTGTGTACATACCTCCTACTGCATGCTCTGTAAACACAAGGGGAATATCAGATCCATGCTTGTTGCTCTTGCAGATACAATCCATTGGTATAACATCTTCCTAGATTCTTAAATAAACATACCAGAAGGAATTCTCCATGTATACATTTTCCTAAACATACCCAACACACAGAGAGATATGAAAGGAAATTGAGTTTTTTCTAATGACGCATTTCCTGTTCTGCAAGATTTCACACAAAGGGACTAGTGACCTTTTCAAATATGATACCCACACAACACTGTAGGGAATTTTTATTAGAAGCAGAAAGGCAGATAAAAAAGGAAACATTTTCACATCCATTGTCCCCTACTGCCCCGGCAGAAACTTATATAAGAACAAAGACAACATATTTACCATCTTCAGAAACCTGTGTCACTTCAGTAACAACTCAAAGAGAAAGGAAAACAAGAAAAATAAAGTCACATCAGTCTGATATTAGCCATGTCATTCCTTTCCATAAGTGAAGCAATTCAGTTGGTGACATTTTCTGATTTTCCAATATGTAAATCTTCCTTAATACACGGGCAATTAATCTAATCACTACTTTGGAGGAATTATATTTTTGCTGAAACTGTAATGCTCATCTTGACTGTCAGATATAATGGGCTGGATATTCAAACTCCGCCATTCTATGGCGCAAGCCCTTGCGCTGCTCAAAAAAGTTGTGCTGGGGTCTGGCCGGGGCGATATTCAATGAAGTTGCGCTATTGAGCAACTCCTTTGAATATCGCCCCCCAGCCACAGCCACTGCGCATGGTGCAGTGGAACTTGTGCCACCGCAAGTGGCCAGAGTGGAGCATTCAAGATGCAGTGGCGCAAGTTCCATCGCACCATGCACAAATTTCCGATATTCAGAAGGTGACATGCAAATGGGGACATAATTCATGCAAGGCGCACGGGGGCCATTTGCATCTACTTACGGATCCATTTGCATGCCATTAGCATGCAGGTGCGCCGATCCCCGACGACTTGCGCCTGGCGCCCTGCCAGGCAGCAGCTGTTGGGGACCGACGACCCCTGCAGCCCGATCGCGGGCATGAAGTAATCCCCGACTGGCCCGATCGTGGGCATAACGCCGTAACCTCCGACCGGCCCGATCGCGGGCATAACATAAATGAACCCCCAACTGGCCCGATGCGGGCTAACATAAATAACACCCCCACTGGCCCGATGTGGGCATAACATAAATAACCCCCACTGGTCGATCGCGGGCATAACATAAATGACAACCCTCCCCACTGGCCGATTGCGGGCATAACATAAATGAACCCCCCCGACTGGCCCGATCGTGGGCATAATGTGAAACCTCCTCCTCCCACTGGCTTGATCACGGCCAGAACGGAGTTCACCCCCCCGAAGAGCAATATCCTTGGTGGTCCAGTGGACCGCGAAGCCTGATCGCGGGCATAAGAGTCAAACCCTCCCCCAAAGTCCAATTTCCCTGGTGGTCCAGTGGCCTTCCACCCACCACCCACGAGCCCCATCATCCGCTCCCCCGTCAGCGGGCGGCAGCACCCACCCACCTGCCGCCCGCCGCCCGCCCGACATGACTGCTCGGTAGGGCTGCAAGCCCATTGGTTCAAACAGAGCCAATGGGCGTGCAGCCCATTGCTATAAGGCAGTCCAGATATGTGAATGAAGAATTTCGCATATCTGGACTGCTCTTGACGGTATAGCTGCATGCCCATTGGCTTTGCTCTGAACCATCGGGCGTGCTGCCCTACTGAGCAGTCAGTCGGCAGGTGGTGGGGCAGCAGGTGGTGGGGTGCTGCCACCACTGGCTGACGGGGAGCGGGTGGCGGGCTCCATGGCTGGGTGGGGTGGGAGGCCACTGGACCACCAGGGAAATTGGACTTGGGGGAGTTGACTCTTATGCCCGCTGATCGGGCTTCACAGTCCACTGGACCACCAGAGATATTGCTCTTTGGGGTTAACTCCATTCTGGCCATGATCGGGCCAGTGGGGGAGGTTTCACATTATGCCCGTGATCGGCCAGTCGGGGGTCATTATGTTATGCCTCGATCGGGCCAGTCGGTGGGGGTTTCATTTATGTTATGCCCGTGATGAGGCTCGGGGTTGTCATTTATGTTATGCCCGTGGATCGTGGGCCAGTCGGGGGTCATTTATGTTATGCCCGCAATCGGCCAGTGGGGGGGGTTGTCATTTATGTTATGCCCGTGATTAGGCCAGTCGGGGGGGAGGAGATTTCACATTATGCCCGCCATCTGGCTGCAGGGGGGGCACAGGGAACAAGTGGAGGGCCACCCATAGGTGGCAGCTGCTGTGTTGCACCATGCTCAAAGTTGTGCAGGTGCAGGTAGGGGGTTGCACCTGCACAACTCTGCACAGCCCGGCTGAATATCGGGCTATGCAGTTTATGCAAGGTTCCTCCCCCTCTGGTTGAGCATGCCTTCTTTAGCATTGCGCTGTTGCTCAGCATGACTTGGGGGTGCAACTGCCTCCTGCTGAATATCGCAGAATGGCGCAATTTCAGACTTGCACAGGCGCAACCCTATTGCGCATGGCGCAACCCTTTTGAATATCCAGCCCAATATCTTCAACAGGCAAAACAAATCTGTAAGGTGAAATTATTATATTTCTTCCATAGACCATTATATATCCTTAAAACCACAATGGAATAATTAACCTGCTTCAATAGGGGTTTATTCCATAGGTTATATGTAAAGAAAGCCAGAACAATTTTACGTATGGACATTCCAGTAACAGATGTGCTTCAGTTTCTGGAATGTTTAAGCAAACTTCTCTTGGACAATTTCTGTTATCAGTTTTCTTATGTTTAAAAGAATCCTGAACTGTCATTTGGCCATATATTCCTAACCAAGTGATATCCCACATCCCTCTGGGTATGCTAGGATTTGTTTACTGGTCAAGAGCATGTCCTATCTGTCTAGCCAGTCAATATTTTAATTTTACAGGTTGAACAAAACATGTATACAGACTATGTCTGTGTAACTGTTTTCTGGTTAAATACAGGATATTGTTTGGAGTTATCTTATAATCTGATTGTCACTAAAACACTAAAAATATATGTGAGAAGAAGATGAAGATAATCTTTTGGCCTAGTCTTTAGTTCAATGTGATAACAGCGATTGCAAAATAGCAATCACCGTTACAGTGAGTGTACATTGCCGAAAACCCAAAACAGTAATGTACGTGCCCAGTAAGGCAAGTAGGGCAAAAATAAATGTTTATTTTATTATTTATGTAGGGAGCTGAGCCCCTGCACCCCCTCATGTGGGGCATCACCCCCGCACCCTCCTTAATAATGATTACCAACTCCGGGGGGGTGCATGTCGAGAAGGGGAAAACCTTGAAAAAAATAAACTCCCACTCACAAAAAGCACAAAATGTTGTGCTCCACCCCATCCCCGAACCCTGCACCCTCCTCCACTGTAGCCGGACACCCTCACCACCACATCATACAGCCAGCTAAGCAGCCTCTAGGTGCACTACTGCCCACATACCTTCCCCCCTCTTCCGTTCCCCATCCTGTAGGTCTGGTCACCTTCCTGTTTGCCCATTGCTACCCTTTCAGGGAAGCTCACATTATTAGTGCTGAACTTGAGTTTCTCATATCTGAGTCGCTCAAGTTCAGTCGCCATTAAGATGGTATACCCTAGTCATCCATGTCTCAGTCTGCCATTCTACATACCATTGTAGTATCCAATCCATTACTAAGAATACCCAAGATTTACCATACCCCCTAAAACTGGCATAACGTTATAATGCAAAAACATGGTTACAAAGAATACTACTGGGTTAACCATATTTACCCATCCTTCCTTTTAATCCATACAATTAATGTGCTTTTTAACAGGATTAAGGTGCTACCCCACAGTCCCTGAAAAAAATAAAATATAATCATGTCTCAAGGGATTCAGGGGGAGGAAACACTACACTTTCGTATAAAAACAAGGTAGCTAAAAATCTTCTTAACTAGAAGTACTGTTTTTCATTTTCATAAAGGTCTGTTTGTCCATAGAGCTATTTTTTTCTCTGATTTCAATGTTATTATTCCAGTTAGTAAGAAGCCTCATCTCCTGGCCCAAATTTTATTTCTGAAAGTTTTAGCGGTTCTTCTGTCGCAGTGATGCTTGCTACTCTATTACACACTTGGTAGTCAGACAGGAGCCCAAGCACTATGCTCACACTTTTATCATAATTATCTTTGGTCCCTGAATTTTTAGAAAATTGTTCACGTGTCTCTCATACCTTATCACCTGAGGCATAATCTTTAATAAGAATATACAAGTAATCGGCATACACCAAGGCCTTAACCTTTGGAATGTCTGGAGCCAATTGTATTCCTTAAATGTCTCTATTATGTCTTAACATATGAATCAAAGGGTCTAGGGTAAAAATATATAGCAAAGGACTTGGCGGAAAACCTTGCCAAACACCTCTCCTTAGCCCAACTGCAGGACCCATGCTATAACTAACATGGGGGATACCACTACCCCTTTATATAAAGTCACAATCTGTTCCACAAATTGACCAGGAATACATGCAATTTTAATGTTCTTGCCAAAAAGGAGTGTGGAACCTTATCAAAGGCCTTTTCTTGATCTATTGCTAAGAAAAATACATTTATAAAACCTTGGTGACCTCTCTTCCATAATTTTCTTACTAAGATCAGATTATTGTAAATGCTCCTCTGCTTTATGGTATAAGTTTATACATCAGCAAAAATAACTGTAGCAGCTTCAGGCAACCGTTGAGCCAGAATCTTAGATAAAATGTTTAGAGCAGAATTTAATAAACTAAGCAGTCTCCAATTGTTAATGTCTGTCTGATCTCCTTTTTTGTAAAGAAAAACCATCAGGACCTCACTCATAGTGGCCAGTAAATTACCAGACTGTAAGATATCATTATATTTAACTTGCAATACAGGGGTAAAATAGTGTTCAAAGCATTGATACAATTCAGGATAGAGACCATCAGTCCCCAGGGCAACATTATTGATTAAAGATTGTATCACTTGTGCTAATTCTCTACAGGTTGTACAAGTTGTGTTTTAATATGTTCTGGGTTCTCACGTATAGGTATTTTCTCAATTATATATGTGTCCCAATCTGAATCATCTTCACATCCAAAAGTGGCCCTGATATATTCGTCAATTACAGCCATTATATCTCTATTTGAAGTTACTATTAGTTCCTCTTCAGGATCATATAAAACAGTTATAATATGCCACTGTACTCTGTAACAACAACCTGTAAACATATCTACGTGCTGAGGTCTACACTGTGTTCCAAATTTCAGTTCCTTCTCTAAGGTGACAGCTCTGTCACATTGAAATTGGCACATCTCCTCTTTGATTTTTTCTAGGCATTCCCCCAAATCCCCATTCTCACCTTGTAATTGTGAAATTAGCTTACCCCAGTGTCTTGGCCAAATTCTTCCCATTCACAAAAATACCACCAGCAGTTTAACCTGATTCAATATGTGAGTTTGCATCTGTATTTCCACCCTCACCTCCACAAGGCTGAAAACAGACAGAATTGCCTTGCTCTCCTTTCCTGGTCAACAAACACTAAATAAATAAAATAAAATAAAACTACACTGAACTAGCTAGATAACTTTTCCTGAAGCAGCAACTTTTAAAATAATGATTCTAATTATTTTATTTTTTCATCTCTACTAGTTTTTTTTTTAGTAAACTGTCCGTGTGTTTCTGATTTATATATTAGTAGTAAATGTGATGTTAGAACTTTATGATGTATGTTATGTCCCTGTCAGCCATAGTATTACATAATACGACACAGACACATTTATGTCAACAGTGTACAAGCTTAGCAAGGACAGTTATTTATTTAAATATTTAATTATTTATTTGCTTGAAAATTAGTGACCAGGAAAAGCACACTAAGTCATGGCTCATTTCCAGGTGAGAGCGGTGGGGGGGGGGGATGACAGGCGAGACAAACTGTGCAAGGAAGATGCAACCAGACTGAAAGCTATTTTGCAAGACACGCTCTGACAGGCATAGATGCAACACTGTCCCCATGTTTTCCCCTGTCCTGCCTGAAAAGATGATAGTCAGGAAGGGATTTGCTAGAGTCTGGGATCCAGGAGGACAGTCAGGACTCAGAGATACAGATGGTGTCATGTGAATATTGTGAAATCCAGACAAACAGGAGAGTGAGCTTTGGAAGAAGGCTCCTAGCATTGTGGAAAAATGTTTAAAGACCTTTAGAAGTTAGGGAGGTGAGAGTTCAGGGATGGACTCCACATCACCAGACAGGAGATGGAGTAGGAACTGGAGCAAGAGAATGGAGTGAGATTTCTGACTCATAGAGCTGGATGGGGGATGGCAGAAGGGAGGGAGGCAGGGAAAGGCAAGAAGGTCACAGTGGAGAAGCTCCAGGTTAGGGAAGAGGAAGGAGATATAAGAGGGAGGGGGAGGGGGAGAGGGTGGAAGACAGATGGAAGGGTGGAAGAGGAGGGAGATGGGGAGGGAGGAGATAGAGGAGGGAAGAGGAGGGAGGGGTGGGGGCATTGGAGGGAAGAGGATGAGGTAGAGGAGGATAAGTAATGTGCTCAGTAGGTCAGATGTAATAGTCATTGGATATACAGTAACACGTATTATTATGTAAACTAATATTTGGTCAAATATAAAATAAAAAATGGCAGTCACCACATAAAAGGCTTAGACTACAAATAGAAATTGGAATAACTACAGGTAATTGGGCTGTGACACAGATGTAAACAGGTTAGTGACTGAGCAGAATAAGTGCAGAAAACTGGAAGAAACACTAATTGAATGTTTTGAGCACTAACAAGTGAAAAACCTGAAACAATGAGCAATTGTTTGGTAGAAAGGCCAAAAAGTGAGTACACCCAGACAGATTTAACAGGAGTCAGCAAAAAAAGGCAAACATTGAAACTAAAGCACTGACAAGTATAAAACCTAAGACAGTGAATAGTTGCTAGGTAGAAAATGCAAAAGGTGAGTTCACCCAGATATGGTTTTGTATTGAGTCAGCAAAAACAGTAACAAAATTTAAACTAAACCACTGGCAAGTATACAACCTAAAACAAGTGAACAGTTGGTAGGTAGAACATGCAATAACTGGGATGATACAATAAGTGAACGAGGTAAATTGTAGTAGATGGTAGTTGATTACAGTCATATAGAGGTGGAAGAGGCTTGCAGATCAGAGATGGCTGTGTGGTGACCCCCAATTCAGAGTGCAACAGTCATGCAGGGTAACGCTTGAAGAGACTTGGAGGCAGGCAGTGGGGAGCATAGAAACAAAGGTCCTGGTATGTGTCCTACTGGTCTGAGTCTAACTGGTGAAACACACGTGTTCAAGTGCTTAAGGATGAACAGGGGTCCAGATTTATGACTTGGAGGCAAGCAGATGAGTTGACACTGAGGTTGTATACCAGTTGGCAAGGAAAACAAATCCACAGACCAGATGTAAGATCTAATCCCTCAGCTATAAGCTTTACAGTCCAGAGCCAGCCTGAACTAGTCACCAGTCACTAGACCAATGTTGCAGCAACACAACAGAAACTTAATTAGTGTTAGATGAGAAAGCATGGGATTTGGTGATTAGAGGCTTGGGTTACAGACTACAACCAGGAGGAAACGATACAAAATATAAACAAGTAGGAATCAGGTTATTGGAATGTATCTCAGCAATGTTGGAGATAAGAAGAAAGCAATTATTCCTTTGATGAATATACTGGTCATAAAACAATAGGTACAGATCAGGTTTCTGGAAACAAACGAACTGGAATGGCAGAAGCCATAGTAACTTGCTGAAATCTCTTTCTATAGCAGATCTTTAAAATTTAAAAGTTAATCCTGAGGAAATTACTCATACCCCTTGCTGTATTGTTCAAGATGCTGATTCAGGTGATGCTCACTGAAGTTATGGTAAAACTGATAGAGTTACTCCAAGTTTGTAACACAAAAAAGATAAAAAACTAAACTACAGACAGAAAGAAAACACAGCAACTATCAATACCGCCATCTTAATATATATGGGTATGAACTAAATCATGCAGTTTTAAAATTGTATTTAGCATCAACGTGCAAATCAGAAATACCCATTGATTTTACTCATAGGCCAGTAAAGATGGAACAGTAACAGAATGTGAATCAGTATTTGATAAGCAGCTTCAACAGAAAATAAAGGCTTGCAGATGATATGCACTTCTTGCTAAGGGACACACAGTATGTACAGTACAGTAAGTGGTAGTTGTGAGGGAGGAGGATGGGCCTCAAGGGGGGGATGGGTCTAAGTAGCAGCGTTAGCTGTCCAAAAGGAAGGTTGGGCTAGTGGACAGAAGGGGATTTACAATTAGAAAGCAAAAAAATTAGAAATGAAAAGCAAAAATAAAAAAATATATATATTTATTTATTTACATATGTCATCTTTGCTTCAGATTGTGTGAGAGTGTGTGTGATGAAAAGAGGGCACTGGTTCTGTTGGATCCATGACAGTCAATCGACAAATTCATTGTTTGTCAACTGAGGTTACAGTGACACCATTATGTTGACCGCATTTGTAGTTAGAATAAAGTCAGTTACTGGAGATTGTGTTTTCTTCAGGGGCACAATTTTTGCAGTCAGCTGCAGCTGCAGAACTGCAGAAAACCTGTTGCCTTGGTCTTTAGTCATTCATGTTCCCCTATTTATATCAGGTTTGTTACTGGGCAGATATGAAGCACATCAGGTATGGTGGTAAAGTACATTTTCCATCAGCTCCGGCATGCATGTGTTTTCCATAAGATTATGACATTGGTATAGCTGGCCATTTTAACAGTATAATTGCAAACCTTAATACTTAATAACAAATTTTAAGAATAAGCTAATCTCTTCTGGTTTGCATGTATGCCTCTCTGACAGTTCCTTAAAGGGCAGTGTGAAAAATCAACCCTTTCCCCAAAAGGCCAATGCACAAGTGAATAGCGCTATCAAAAATACAAATACTGCAATTGAAATATTTAGCTTAATGTTAATTGAGGATACATGGTCAGGATCCAGGGCATGTTTAAAAGGTTTTACAAGTGACCCAGCATACTAATTCCCACAGTCTGAGTCAAGAGTACTACATGTTTCATTTATTTATTGCTGCAGTGGGCAGAGCCTTGTAGTCGTTTTGGTATTACAGTAGAAAAAGGGAGCTCTTCTGATTCCTAGTGGACTAGATAAAATTAGAGGTTTTGTGGTAGTAACCTGCTTTCATTCAGCTGAACAGTGCTTCAAAGCACTAATTTGTGTGCTAAGCCTCAATCTGGTTAGAACTGTCTTTCGAGAAAGATTCATAGCTCATAAACATGTCAGCTCAGTCAGCCTTTCTCATCTATAAAGGAAGATAAGCAGACAACCCTGGGACTAGCAGTGAGTAAGTCAAATGTCACAGAATGGAATTTTTTTTTATACTTACTTTATTGATAATGTAAGCATCATGACAACAAACTGATTATCTTACAATCATATATGGTTATTTATATCAAATATTGTCACTTAAACAATGTCAGTGGACCTCTCTCGGGCCTATTTTGTTTTTACAAAAAAAAAAAAGACCACCTAAAGTCAAAACTGTGTAAACTTAATAAAACTGAAACAATATTCCCGACTTCAGTTCCTAATTTGTTACCTAAGGGAGAAGCCTTACTGCCTAAGACATAACTGATCGGAATTATGTTTCATTCTGGTCAACAAGCCCTAATAAATAGCTATATCTGGAGCAGCTGGTTTCTAGTATTAATCCTGTTGTAAATTCCATCTGGACCATCTGGCAACAAATGATTCCCTTCTATTCTGGACTTGAAATGTTAAGTCTTCCATACTCTGAATATTTAATATAAGTTCTCTCCACTCACTCAAAGTAGGTGGGGATGGCTTTAGCCACTTATGGGTTATGACTTTGTTATAGGCCATGGTAAAAATATACCACAAATATAATGAAGTGGTGCCTCTAATATCCCTCATAGGAAGGCCCAATACTAAATGATATAGAGAGATATGTTCATCTGAAATAATTTCCTCAGCTGTTGTTGTATCTGTCCCTTAAAGGTGTCTAAAAGAGGACAAGAGTAAAATATATAGAAGGGGGTAGCTCTCTGATCCCCATACAGTCTCCAGAAAGCAAGAAGGGCTGGGTCCCACTTTGTCACATTATCAGGGGTCAGAAAAAATCTGACCGTTACTCTCCAGGAGAATTCCTGCCACAGTGCAGAGGAAGTCACCTTAACCGAATTACCCCAGATTTTGTTCCAGTTTAAAAGTGAGAGGTGGTCTCCCAACTCTCTTTCCCATTTTGTAATAATGCACTGACTCGTCTTAGCTTTATGGGCATTTAAAAATGGGTATATCTTCATAATTGTTGGTTTGAGGGTTGTTAGGGTAAAAAGGTCCTCAAGGGATATGCGTCCAGTGAGATCTGTGGTATTCTGTGTCATAAATCTTAATTTCCTTTGGATGTATGTAGATATCTGCAAATAGTGCCACTTATCTTTCTCAGTCCATCCCAGGATTTGGACACACTCTTCTAAAGTAAAAGTAAGTGCCCCTCGCATAAGCTGTTTGGGGTACATGAACCCTTTCATTACTTGATGCTTGTACCAGGGGTCCAGACTACCAGGTAGGAAGTCAGGGGCATTTATTAGCCATCAGTATTTCCAGATGTCAGTTCTAATATTAGGGTATTTGCAGAATGTGTCCCAAGCTTCTGAAGTAGTTTGTATAGCTCTATATTCTTTTACTACTGGAGATCTTTGGGCAGAGGGCAGGTAGAGGCATGAGGATTGGGTGTCACCCTGTAAAAGGGTGGTTTCTATATCCTGCCAATGTGTCCATGCTGGTGTATGTGTCCAGAGAAGGGCATACTTTACTTGGGAGGCTATTCAATATTCTAAAAGATCTGGTACAGCCTGGCCACCTGATTTTTTATCTGCCATTAGAAGGGTTCCATGTAGTCTGGGTTTCCTGTTGGCCCAACTAAACTTAAATATCTTGCCTTGGATATCTCTAAACGATTTTTGAGATAATGTGACGGGGACACATTCGAACAAGTAAAAGATCCTAGGTAATATACTGTAGTTTCTGCTATATTCGCTGTCATTTAAATCCTGCTTTCTTTGCTGGACCATTTGACCCGCTAATATTAAATGCGCGCTAATATTAAACACCTCATTGCTATAAAGTCTAGTCATTAGCACTTAGTGTAAATAAAAGACAGCAGATAGGTTCTTCTTGGTCAAAGAGACAACATTTGGGGGCGCTAACATTTTCTGTACTAAAGTATTAATTTTTACTGTTTGAATTCTGGAGTACATGTGGAGGAGAAGTAACATTCACATTTTTATATCTGATTCTGTTTGTGTTAAGATTGGTTTATAGTTATCCATATATAAATAATTAGTATCAGCCCTTAAGATGGTGCCCAAATACCTAAGGGTGTGTAAATCCCACTTAATTTTGTCTTTTGCTTGAAGGGCGAGTGAAGGGGTGTAATTTATATTTAAAATCTATTTTTTTGTGGTATTAAATGTGTATTCTGACAATACAGAATATTCCACTATGATGTCCATCACTCTAAGCAGGGAAATGTCTGGAGATGTCAAATATAAAAGGATATCATCTGCATAGAGTGTGATCTTATGTTCCTTCCCTGCTAATTGGATGCCTTTTACGTTCTGGTCAGTCCTTATCCATTGCGCCAGTGGCTCAATACATAAAGAGAACAACAAGGGTGACAAAGGGCACCCCTGCCATGTGCCACACCCTAGGGTGATCCCTCTGGAATTCATCCCATTGGTTTGTATATATGCTTGTGGGTCTGTATACAACCTTGCAACTGTAGCTATAAAAGTATCTGTGAACACAAACCCGGCAAGTATCTCATACAAAAACCTCCAATTCAGTTGGTCAAATGCTTTTTTTTGCATCCAGGCTGATTATTAATACCCCCTCTCTACTCTTAATTAAATGGTCTATGATATGTATTGTTCGATGGGTATTGTCTGCAGCCTGTCTATTAGGGATGAATTCCATCTGGTCTCTATGGATCAAATTTGGTATTATTGATTGGAGTCACCTGGCTAATATGGAAGTCAAAAATTTGTAGTCCACATTCAGAACTGAAACTGGTCTGTATGAGGAGCATGCTGTTAAGTCCTTGCTGGGCTTGGGCACCACGGATATTACCGCCTGTCTCCAGGAAAGAGGTAAGACTGATCCCTCCTTGAACATCTCCTGATAGGCCAATCTTAATGATGGAATAATTGTCTGGTGAAACTTTTTATAGAACTCTGTGGGGAGTCTATCATTGCCGGGGGATTTCCATGTCTTCCCCTCTGCCATCACCCTGTTAATTTCTTCATTAGTAATGGGGGCCATTAGCTGGGTGTTACAAGTATGAGACATCTGTGGTAGTCCCAGGCCACTCATGAGAGTGTGAATTTTCCTGGGTCTGGATCTCCTCGTGGGGAATAGAGCCTTTGACAGAACTACATGAAGGTCTCTGATATGTGAATGAGAGTTGAGGCTTTTCTTTTAGTGTGTGGATGGACTACGTGGGTGATCTGTGCCCAGGCTCATCTGGCTTTAAGTCTTATGGCAAGGAGCTGTAAAGACTGTGGACCTCCCCATAGTACTTTTGTTTCACAAAATGTAGATTCCTCTCTACCCTGGGGTCAAGTAATTTGTTTAGTTGGGTCTTCAATTTCTTAAGCTCCTTTCCCCTCTCCCTGTCAAATCTAATTTGTTGCTGCTCTTCCAAGATTTTTATTTGTGTTTCCCATTGTTTTTGTTTCTCTGCCCTTTGCCTTTTTCTGGCCGTAGCAATTGCAATCAGTTTTCCCCGGACCACAGCTTTAATAGTATCCCATAGGATCCCTCTACTTACTCCACTAGCTTCATTCTCCTGCATAGTCTGGTTCATTATTTGTGGGATCCACTCCAAAACCTTGGGGTCAGTGAGAAGGGACAAATTTAGTCTCCAAAACGTGGACCTCTGTGGCATGGAGAGATCCATAGTCAAGGGTAGGGGTGCATGATCTGACAATCTGATAGTGCCTATCTCACACTGTTGTGTCTGCCCAAGGGAGTCCCTAGACAGAAAGAAATAATCTAGTCTTCCATATAACTGATATGTTGCAGAATAATGGGTAAAACCCTTCCTCTGACCTTCTAAGAAGGTCTACACATCCTGGAGTCCTAGTCTTGTTAAAAGGGACCTAATTTGTTTTATTATTATTCTGGAGGTGGTGTCATTGACAGGATTGAGGGTCATATTCCAGTCTCCCCCCAAAATGGTCATTCTTTTTGCCTTCACAGTGAGAAGCAATAGTATTTTCCTATATACCTCGAAGGGAGAATTAGAAGGCACATATACCAAGGCCAAGGTGATTTTATGTCCATTAAGGGAGCCCCCTTAAAAGAGCATATCTCCCTTCACTATCTTGTATCCGCTCTGTAACTTCAAGGGGTGCATTCTTTGGGACTAATATGGCAACTCCTCGCCATCTGTCTTGTTTGTAGAAAGAAAAGGAGACCTCTGAGTATCCAAAATTCAATAATTTCTCATGTTCTTTTACAGACAGATGTGTCTCTTGTGAGACAATGATATCTGATTTCATTTGTTTTATATATTGTAGGGTTTTTTTAAGCTTAGTCAGGCTTGTTAGACCATTGACATTATAGGTCAATATTTTTATCCCCATTTCCATCTATGAAATTCTGTTGGTTTGCACCTTGGCCAAAGGCAGGGCCCCTTCCCTCTCCACTTCCTCCTAAATAGTCTCTGAAGTCAAGAAATAAAACTGTACCCAGTAAATAATAAAACAAGCACAACATTAACAAACATTACAAACGCTGTATAGAACCAACTGTCTAGATGTAACCTATCTATAGAATGCATTTTCCACAATTCACCTCCAAGGTAGGGGCACTGAAATTTCAGCATACGCTCTCTCTGCTGAGGGTAGAGGAACCCACAGAGCTGTAGCATTGTGGGTATCCTACACTATGAGGATTGCTACAGGGGCAATTTACTTGATGGAAATAAGCATGTAACCATTGCCCTATAAGAAATAATAAAATCCATTGCTGTCCCGGCTGCATATTAACTGCACATCTCTCAGCTGCCCCCCCCCCCCACAGATGGGCATCATTCAGTAAAAATCTGCATTTCCATCAGATCAGGTGTCTTCCATTTTTAAATGTATGGGATTTGCTATGATGACCCAGAATAGGGATGCCTCCCCATCTTCATTTTTTTTCTTCAACCATTAACAGGGTCCCTGAATCTCAAGGTCCATTATGTAGTCTGGGTCTGAGTAAGCCCTTCCCCCCTTTCTACCCTACTTGCTGTGTTAGAAAATGTTTTTCTGTGGTGAAAAATGATCAGTTCGTAGCCACATGTAAATCTGGGTGACCAGTTAAAGCGGCTGGATCTCCACAGTCTCAGAGCTGCTTCATCTGAGAGCCTAAATGAAACAGTCCTTGAATTAAATTAAATTAAGAGGGGCGATTAGCAGCAGGTACTGCAGGCTTGGTTTCAATGCCCTGTCATGATGCATCTACTTTGCCCCCCCCACTCTGAGTCCCAATTCCCATCCCCAGCACCTTCTGTGCTGAACAATGACTGAGTCTCCTTGGGGGACGTTGAGAAAGTTTTAAAGTACCTCCAAACACAGTGCTGGTTTTTCAGGTGTTTGTGACCTCTTGATCTCTTGTCCTCTGTTGTTGGAAGGTGGGCTGTGTTGTTCTGAGGTGGTTCCTGAGGGAACTATATGAGGATGCACCTTGTCACAAGTTGTCTTGTCCCCCTGGGAGCAGTTTACACAACTGTATAAGGTTTCTGTCTGTTTCGGACATTCTTTGTTCCAATCTGGTCTCCAGAGGGATCCCTCATAGAAACATAGAAACATAGACTTTCACAGCAGATAAGGACTACTTGGCCCACCCAGTCTGCCCATTTCCCTACCTATTGGATAAGCTGCAGATTCTAGTTAACCAACAGCCTCAATCTTTAAGGGCTATTTCAGCTTTTTCTGGAGTAAGGTACATCTGTGGGCCATCATCCCAAAATATTTTCATTTTGGCTGGGTAGGGGGTCTGGAAACATATTTTGTGCTGTGCAAAGCTCTCATAATTGGTCTATATAGTAGTCACACTCTCTGGATTTTGTGGGGATAATCCTGATCTATGAATAGTCTGGCCCCATTATATGTAATTTCTTTTTGCTGCCAGGCACGCCGAAGGACCTCTTCTTTAGTGTGGTAGCTCAAGAATTTCATTAATATTTGGCATGGTCTAGAGGTGGGATCTGAGGGCCAAGGCCCTAGAGTATGAAGTGCCTGATCAATTTGAACCTCCAGTGTGAGTGGAAGGTGAGGACATCACAGAGCATATCTTGCAGAAACAGGGCCATATTCTCTGTCTCTGCTCCCTCTGGTAATCCCAATAGCCTCAGGTTATCCCTCCTTGATCTAGCCTCTGAATCTATGCACGTAGTTTGTAAGAGGTCAGTGTGTTTGAGGAGAGAGACTAAAGAGTCTTTATGTGTAGTTGAGTCCATTTCCAGCAATGCAACCCTATTATCCACCCCCTTCAGTGATGAATCCAGACTGGAGAGCTTCAGGTGTAATCTTTGAAATTCTGTTTTGTTTTCTTTGTGCAGCAATTGTATTTCTGCTAGTATTGTGTCTAGACCCATAGTGGTTTGTTGGTTTGCATCGCTCCCAAGGCCCAGGGTCTGCTGCTGCGCTCGTGGTGGAGAAGGACTGCAGTTTCTGTCCTGAGATAGTAATCGGTATCGGGAGCTATCCAGTGTCATCTGGGTCCAATCCAACTGATATTTAGCTGGTTTATTGTTGTCCCTCCCTTTCAGTGGCATTTCTAATGTTTGGAGGGGTCTATTGTATAGCTAAGGAGAATTATTTATTTATTTAGTTTTTGTTGACCGGGTAAGTGATCTAGACAAATCCTGCCTATTTTCAGGCACGACCCGGGGGAAGGGGATACAGATGAATGCCAACTGACCTTGAACCAGATGAAGCTGTTGGTGGTATTTTTCATGAATGGAGGAAATTTGGCCATTGCACCAGGGAAATTCCCCTGCTCTTTTCGATAAGTGCCATGGGATCTTTTACATCCACCTGAACTACCACCAGAACAGGCAGATGTTTGGCATGGTCTAGAGGTGGGTAGGTTTTATTGCCTGTCTGTAGAGGAGCTTTCCATCTAGGCTGCTGCTCGGGCCATGGCAGGACTGGAAGTCACAGAATGGAATGTTTTATGTAGCAAATCATATGATGTTACAACTTTCACTGAAGATAAGTTAAAGGACCCCTAAACACAGTTCATTTAAGTTGCAGTTTGTTTACAGTGGAGATTTGAAATGGGCTGTTCATATGCATTTTTTCATCTTAAAACTTACCATGTTGTTGAAATTCTGTTGCTAAAGTACTGGCAAAAGAGTTTGCTGGTCTATGTTGGTTATGTGCCTTCTTTCTGAAAACTTAGATCAGCTAAGCAAATTGTTTTAGAAGGAATTTGTTTTGTCTACCTTTGGATTTCAATAATTTTTACTGTGCCTGTGCTCACTATTCATCATGTTTGAGGTAGAGCAATATGAAGATGTTGAAGACATACATTTAAACTTAGATGTTGGTATCCAACTTTACCAATTCAAGCCCACAGTATTCAGTGGTAGTCAGTGTGAGGGGGCAGAAACTGCACCTGATTCTGACATAGAGACTGACAGATCTGATTCAGATGACACAAATCAGAGACTTAACTTGGATTGGTTAGTATTTTTAATGATTAATTCCTAATCATTGTTTTATCTGTTCTAGGGTGTTATTGTCTGTTTTATTAGCAAAAAAAAGGTATTCCAGTCCTTCATATTATTTGTGATAGCCCCCCCATTATATTGCATAGCAACTCATTGACCTATGCTGCGTCACAAATTGTGTATCTTTATTATTTAATGTGTGTTTGTACTCATCAGTTCTGAAATATATCGAGTCACACTGTTTATTGCATATGTGTGTGTGTGGGGGGGGGCGGGGCTCTGCAGAGGTGCCCATGTGCACCCATACCCATTGTTATACTTTAATGGTGCTTTATATTAGTTTATTAGGGTCTGTGTTTAGATATGGTTTCATCTTGTGTAGCAGAACAAGTATGTTTGTGCATTTTATTCTCATTGTATAAGTTACCTATTCTGGTGTGTGTGTGTGTGTACTGTGAGGGTGATCCTGACTGTCTGTTCTGGTACTGTCACCTGTGTGACCACATGTGAATGTTCATGGACAGGGGTCGAAACTGGTACAGGCCCCACTAGCCAAATGCTGTTTGATATTGTTCTGGGACAGACAAAAATCTTTGCAAGAGTAAATAAGAGCATTGCAAGTCTTACTTTTACCACTTTGAAAACACAAGACTGCAATCCTGAGCATGTGCATGACATTTCAATGGAAGTGATACACATGCATAGGATCACAGTCCTGTTTTTCAAAGTGCTAAAAATAAGACTTGTAATGCTCTTCATTATTTTTACAAGATCCCCATGCTCAGAAGAGCATGTACTGTACTTTTAGCCACCACTCTCTTACTTGTTTAGGAAATTTGCACATGTGCAATGTGTGTTCACATTGATAAGAGGCATCCGGTGGTGGAAGATTGACCAAGCACTAAGGTAGCATGCTTGGTCAGAGCAAAAGTATATATTTTTAAAATTTAGGTAACAGATCTTACTGTTACTCATACTGGAGTACATGAATCGTTTACTTTGTCATAGATGTTATTACAGGCACACTGATCACTCAAGTTCAGTATAGTTGCAGAAAGCTAACAGTGTCCCTTTAATGTGTATACAGTGCTCATGCACTGCATTGATACAAGTTTCCAGAGAGCTGCAAAGTACAGTAAGCTGAAACTGTATAGCAGCTAGAAACAAACCATTAGGAAACTTTTATTAATTCATTGTAGTGAGCAGTGCAAACACTAAGCAACTCACTGAAAAACGCTAAACCAGTGAGTTGGAGGGACAATTTAATGTGACTTATGACTGTATCTTATGCAGGAATATATATATATATATATATGCATATGCGTATATATATATATATATATATATATATATATATATATATATATATATATATATATATATATATATATATATATATATATTAATCAGTGTGTGCGTATCACAACAATTAAGAAAGTGAAGTTAGGTGCCTCAGTGGCAAGTGCAAAAATTGCTAGTCTACATTCCCTCTCTTTCTAGATCAGTTTCAGCCTTAAGCATGTTATTGCTGATTTAAATGAGGTGTCTAGTGGCAACTCCCCACCCTACCCTCTGATGTCCCTCAGAGCCTGAAAAGAAGAAAACATTAAAAACCATGTAGACAGTGCACTGCCATGCTATACTGTAATATATCTTCATATATGTGTGTGTGTATATATATATATATATATTAGTCAGTGTGTGTGCATCACAACAATTAGAAAGTGCAGTTAGGTAGCTCAGCGCTTAGTGCAAACATTGCTAGTCTACATTCCCCAGCTATCTAGATCAGTTTTAGCCTTACGCATGTCATTGCTGATTTACATGAGTGGCAACATTCACCTTCCGATATCCCTCAGAGCCTGAAAAAGAAAATGGCCCTCGATGTCTTTTTTTTATATGTGAAAATGTGTTTAGACAGTGCACTGCTATGTTATACTGGAATATGCATATATATATATATATATATATATATATATATATATATATATATATATATATATAATATATATATATATATATACACACACACACAAACACACACAATGGGGTGAGTGGTAAATGAGTGTGATAAATCATGTTATTTTCAACAGGGTGTGATAAATATAAGACCTAACATTTATCACACCCATGCAAAGCCGTGCAAATGGTACATTTTGCAACAATGAGGCCCCCATTGTATATATCAGATACATGATGGGCACTCATGTGATATGGGAAATATGTTCAGTCATGTACAGTGACCTCTGAAACCTCACTCGTGGCTTTGCCACTCGTGAGTTCAGAGGTCACTCTAGAGGAATGAAAATATTTTCCATATCACACTAGTGCCCATCATGTATCCCATAAAAATATATATATATATATATATATATATATATAGTATATTATGGTAGCACAGTAGTGCTACCATACTTAGGGTTGAGGAGCAATTTCTATGTTAAACCCAAAATTTTGCACCTTGATAACTTTGCAACTGTTTGACGTATTTGCCTGAAATTTGGCATACATAATCAAGAACCATAGGCATTGGGATCTGCCAAGTTTCATACTGGTCAGGTATACGACTGCTGAGTTATTAAGCATGATCTGCTTGTGCGTTTACGCTTTTTCTGGAATTCTACGGTTGCGGCTACAGGTCGCATGGTTTGCGTGACCTGCCCGAAATCTTCAGGGAACATGCGGCCAGGGTCCCTGATGTGCCTTTTGAAGATTTGGTGAAAAAACATTAAACGGTTCAAAAGTTATTCAAAAAACAATTTCCCATTATAAGTCAATGGGAAAAGTTAACAAAAAGTTCGACAGTGTCACAAATGCATTTTTACTTTCGCAAATGGCCCTGTTGCTTTCACAAATCCGCCTTTTTGTTTTCAGTTAGTGATCAGAAAAATGCTTGACATTTAAATTTGGGACCCTCTAGCAACCTAATTATTTTTGTATTTACCTAGTCGGACCCTGAGGATGCTAGCCATGTCTTTATTTTGGGGTAAAACACCCCAGAAATATGTTTTTAAAATTTCTGGAAAAAGTACCTTCGCAAAGCCACCTGGAATACCATTCCGATTGCAGTAACCAGCTGCCTCACTGGGACAACTGGAACCTGGCCTGTCCCCGAGCACATTACTCTTTCTAAAATGCACAACCCAATGGCAACGTAAATATTTACATGTAACAATCACACAGGAGTGCGAAGTGCTTATTTATGGAACACATACAAACAGAGATGAGAAATAAGTAAATGCATCATCTGAGACTTGAACCCAGGCTGCCCAGAATACCATTCTAATTGTGCTAACCAGCTGCACCACTGAGACAACTGGAACATGGGCTGACCCCAAGCACATTACTCTTTCTCAAATGCACACTGCATGCCCGTGTGATTGCTACAAGTAAATATTTGTATTGCCATTGGGTTGTGCATTTGAGAAAGAGTAATGTGCTCAGGGACAACCCAGGTTCCAGTTGTCTCAGTGGCACAGCTGGTTAGTGCAATTGAAATGGTCTTCTGGGAGGCCTGGGTTCAAGTCCCAGCTAAGGCACCTCTGTTTGTATTGCTCTGGCTTGCCAGGAGACACCTTGCAGGACAACATTATATCAACTGAGGCACTCTCCACTCCTCTCAGAAAGCAAAAGTTCACATTAAAAGGACACCCACAGACTACACTAACAGTCTAGACTGGTAGTTCAAATGGGCAGTTCTTTATCTAATAAAGGCAAGGACACAATATTTCAGAAATATGTATTCCAGGCAATGCAAGCATACATACACACATCATCAGGCAAGGATACTGATGGTCAGCCCCCTCCCCAACTGCAGTGTATATTTCTAGTTGCATTGATACTATTACTTACAAAAGCAGTTCCATACACTGTAACATGCATATTGACCTTTCAAACATTTTTTTGTGAACAGGACTACTGAAGTTCCTGGGTCAGACAATATGGTGGGCACAACCTGTCCTTCACCTGTTACACATACACACATACCAGTTTACAATAGAAATGCACTTTTACTGGAACGATGAACAAAGGCACATAAATCTGCAGTGTTCTTACTGGTTTCACTAGTCAGCCTGTGCAAAATACAAGCTTTAACAAACACTGAGGAAATGGGAATTAGGAAAGCAGAATAAATTGATAGCATTGAGCGGAGGCAGCCAGTGATGCACAGTAACATGAACAGCTGTCTTACCTAGGCTAGGCTGTGGCAAGGCATTAGGCAACATGGAAATAAAGGTGCACAAAAGGAGGAAAGCAAGGTTTTACTTGCAAATGTTGAAATATTTAAATTTTAGCAGCCCATTATGACTCCCCTGCCCACTCCCTGGGCTTTTCGCTATCCTTTCAGCAGCTAAAATTGGATGAAGCAAGCTGCTAGTGTCTCATTAGCATCAGTAATTTCAACATACTTATTAGGTTTAACATTATGACTGAGAAGTAGTAGATGAGGGGAAGTGAGGGGTGGGTAAGGGTTGAGGGTTACCCCCTGGCAATCAGTGACTGTTCGACTGCCCACTATTTACTCATCTAGACTCACAAACCAAATCCTTCCCATTTTATACCACCAACACCCTGTTATCCTCTTACCAAGGAGGGAACAGATTACAAAAACAGTGAGAGTACTGAGATTAAAAGAGAACTGGATCTGATTGAGATAGAGAACAGCAACAACTCACCCTTATCTTCTGTGTGACTGTTGGCTGGCAACTGATGGCAGGCTCTCTGTCGCTCAGCTTCACTTCATCCAGTGGTTTTCCAGAAGATCCAGGTTCCAGATAACTCCCCTTCCTCAGTAGTCCTGCAGGCTCCTCATCATTTCAACTGGTCCTGGTCTCTACAGATGAGGCATTCTGTTCCTTCCTCCTCCTCCTCCTTCTCAGTCTGTGCTGCTGCCAATCCTCCACTCCGGTCAGTGCTACCATGGTCAGTCTGCTCCAATTGCCTCCAGTCCACTCACTCACTCTTTCGCTGACTGCCACATGCCCAGGGCCCACTGTCTAAGACCTAGTTGTAGCTGGTATGGTGACAGGATGGAGGTCAGTCAACTAATCTAGGAATCTACTTGAGCACTTTTTCCCTCCCTCCTGTTCTGTCCAGTCAGTGCACTACTGTCTACTGCTGTACTCCTTGGTTCTGGCATGCTACGCAGGCTACTTTTGCCAAATTCTTCTTCTCCTCAAGTCCCAATTCTCACCGACTGGTGCTCTGTGTGTCCCAACCCACCCAGACAGTTTGCTGGTTGCTCCCCTCCTTGAGTCTAGCACCTGTCCGGACCTGCCTGCCCTGCAGCCCTACGATCTTTTCTCCTTGGGTCACTCACTTGTTCTTCCTGGCCCACTCCTTTCCTCTCGTGTCCCAACTCTCACTGACCAGCGCTCTGTGTGTTCAAACCCACCCAGACAGTCCACTGGTTGCTCCCCTCCTTGAGCCTTGCACCTGTCCCCGCCTGTCTGTCCTGCAGCCCTACGGTTTTTCCTCCTCAGGCCACTCACTTGTTCTTCCCGACCCGCTCCTTACCTGCTGCTATGTCTGACTAACTCCGGCTTTATCTCTCCCCGACATGAGTAAGTCACTAGTATATTTTTGGTTTTTTACAAAATATAGCATCACTACTTTACTTCACAGTCACAATTTTTCCTTGGTGCCAGAGATCTCGCTCACATGAGCAGTGAAGACTGCGCTGGATGAATTCCTCGGGGTGCACATTCCTGGCCTGGCTCCTCCTCCTATCTTACTAATTGAATACGTTTTGATGCTGAGGAGCCAGCGACACATTTGATTGGCGGCTGAGTTTCTCAGCCAGAGTTTGAAATTGTGCTGCTGTAGAGTCTCTGAGATGACTTTGGGGGTGGGCGGGACACTGTTATGCAAGCAAGCTAGCAGCCTAGCAGTGGAGAATGGAAACTGATTAGTCGACTTTTGATAAATGTGGCTCGACATAATTATGGCTGCAATTCAAGGCAATTGCAACTAAGTGCAACTGACTTGAATTACGGTCCACGATTCCAACTGCTGATGGTGGCTCCGGGGTCTACCTAGTGCTCTGTTGTTAAGGCTTTGTCAGGGGGACGTAGGATTCATCTGTTGTTTTAAGCAAGTGTTTAATTTGTGTTTAATAAAGCATTTGGTGAACAGGGTCCTATTTGGACTTTGTGATTTCTGGAGTGCAGCACCTATTCGGTAGTTGAAGTTGGAGTATTGAAGGGTAGTCACCCTCTTCTCCTGCACCCCCCCCTCAATTGACTGAGTGTGATCACAAAGCCTTGAGACAAAGATTTTGAAAAGGATTGGCACGGCTACTTAAACATTTTAAGCTGAAATTTCATAGTGGCATCTGCAACTTCAGACATCATTTTACCCCAGTTGTGCAACTTCTGACAAAAAAAATTAGACTTTGCATGTTTACGAAACTGGATTAAACCCATGATGGGGAAGGTGATAAAAATGAGAAGGGGTGCTTTAACACCAAGTTAGGTATTTGTATATTCTGTTGGAGTTATTTTGTTTGGTCTTAAACTTAAAAATGAATTTATGAAAGACAACACATTTTTAAAATTGAAACGTAGAAACATTGAGCCCAATTCTCAAAAGGTTACGTCTGGCGTAACATGACTTGGACCAAAAAATATGGTGCAAGTAACAAGTTACACCAGCAGTTGTGACATTTGATATTCTGCAAAGCAGCCTGCTTACACCAAAGTGGACTTATGCCACCAGTTATGCCATAAACCCCCTGCAACATGGAGTTAGGGGGTTTACGGCAGCTTTTGCACCCTATTCTGGAAGGGCAGCAACAAAGTCCCCGTACTTGCTATTCTAGAACAACCCCTGGAGGACATCGATCAAAGTACAGTTACACTATCTTTTAACTGGTGTAAGTGTACTTAAGCCCTCTAGGGGTTGCATGTATGTACCACTGCATAACACCAGATGCCATATCACCCTCCCCACACCACTGCCCGTTCCCCACAAATCCATATGTAATGCCTCACCCCCCCAAATGCCCCTACCACCAAACAACTGAGTGAAAGCCCCAGAGGGCTATCCATGTCCACCATGCCCTGACCCCTAAACATTTGTACCAAAGCCCAGCAGGGCTATCCATGCCCCGATCCCCGAGCTGCTGCCTCCTACAACATGCATTTCCTGTGTGTTAGTTACCCCTTAGCCCTGGTAGTCCAGTGGTCCCCTACCTCCCCACCTGGCAGTGGCAAACATCCCTGCTTCTCTCCACCCAGTCGGTAACTGGCACAGCCCACCTCTCACCTCCATGGCAAGCCACTGACTGAGCTCCATATGAGCACATACTATATATAGGCGCACAATGAATGAATGATTGAGCGTGTATATACAGTACACTCTCATATGGAGCTTGGTCGAAGGCTTGCCATGAGAGGTGAGTGGTGGCTGTGCCAGTTGCTGACTGGATGGATGGGGGCAGGGCTGTCTGGCACTGCTGGGTGGGGCAACTAGACTAACAGGTAATTACATGTATGTGTCAGACTTGTGGTGTGGTTGGAGTATGAGATGGGAGATCTGTGGGGTGCATATAGTGTGTGTGTGTGTGGGGGGGGTTCTTTTGCACTGCAGGGCTTTTCCAGCTGCTTCTTGGAGGATTGAGGTGTGGGGGGGGGAAATTGCAGCCTGTTGGACAGTGATTGTGACTTGCTACAATCCCACCAGGTATGCCCCCTGTTCGACGTACCTGCCTAGATGTTGCAAGTCACAGGACTTAGCTGCGGGGACCCTGCCCCTTCTAGAATCGGGTGCAGGGTCTTTGCCACAACTGAGTTTGGCACAAGTTGCCTTTGGCAGTGACTTGCACCATTCTTCTAGAATTGCCCCAGTAGACTTTGATGGTAGATAAGGACCGCTTGGTCCCCCTAATCTACCCATTTCTCTACCTACTGGATAAGCTGCAGAACCTAGTTAACCAACCAACAGCCTATTTCTTCCTTCCCCCCACAAGAATTGCCTTATGCCTATCCTCTGCATTCTTGAATTCCCCTATTGTTTTTGATCCCATAACCTCCTCAGGAAGGCTGTTCCATGTGTCCATCACCTGCTCTGTGAAAAAATACTTCCTCACATTGCCCCTGAGCTGTCCCCCCATCTTCCAATTGTGTCCTCTTGTTCTTGCACATCTCTTTTTCTGAAAGATGCTACCCTCTTGGACTTTGTTGAGTCCCTTTAGGTACTTAAAAGTTTGTACCATGTCCCCCCTCTCCCTCTTTCCCTTAAGGGTATAAATGTTAAGCTCCTTTAGTCTCTCTTCATATGGCTTCTCTTACAGACCCTTCATTATTTTAGTTGCCCTCCTCTGGACTGCCTCCATCCTGTTTATGTCCTTGCTGAGATGGGGTCTCCAGAATTTCACGCAGTACTCCAAATGGTGTCTCACCCACTGTCTGTAGAGAGGGATAACAACTTCTTGTTTTCTGCTGGTGATGCCTCTCCCTATACATCCCAGTATCCCCCAGCCATCCTTACTGCCTTCTCACATTGCTTGCTAACCTTTAGGTCATCTGATATAATTACTTTCAGGTCCCTTTCCATTTTTGTTGTTGTTACTACCTCCCCACCCATTGTGTAATCTTCCCCTGGGTTTTTGTTTCCCATGTGCATTACTTTGCACTTTGCATTGAATCTAAGCTGCCATACTTCTGACCATTCCTCCAACCTTGCCAAATCCCTTCTCATCCTTTCCACCCCTCTTTTGTATCAACGCTGTTGCAGATCTTTGTGTTGTCTGCAAAGAAGCATACTTTTCCTTCCAGTCCCTTTGCAATGTCACCTATAAAGACATTAAAAAGGACTGGACCGAGTACCAAAACCTGTGGTACCCCACTAGTAACCCCCCTTTGTTCGGAGTGGACTCCATTTACTACTACCTTCTGTGTCCTGTTGTCTAGCCAGTGTTTTACCCAGGCTACCATCCTGGGACCCACTCCCAGGCTGGCTAATTTGTTTATTAATCTTTTGTGTGGGACCGTGTCAAATGTCTTGCTAAAGTCTAGGTAGGCCATGTCCACAGTCCCTCCCTGGTCTACTACTTTGGTCATTCAGTCAAATAAATCGATTAGATTCATCTGACATGACCTTCCCACATTGAATTCATGCTGCCTTGGGTCCTGTGCCCCACTGACCTCTAGGTACTCAACAATTCTTTTCTTCAGAAGTGATTCCATCCTTTTCCCTACCACTGAGGTCAAACTGACAGGTCTGTAGTTTCCTGCCTCTGTCTTGCTCCCACTTTTGTGAAGGGGAATCACATCTGCCCTTCTCCAGTCCTCAGGTACCATACCATCCTCCCATGATTTGTTAAAAAGGGTAGTCAGTAGTGTCACTAGTTCTCCCCTTTGTTCTTTTAGAATTATGGGGTGAATCCTATCAGGCCCCATTGCTTTGTCTACCTTCAGCGTTAGGAGTTCTTTCAGAACCCTTTCTTCTGTGAAAGAACTGGCATCAACACCCCTATCCAGAGTGCTTCTACTGATTGGATTAGGTACCTTCCCCTCTTCTTTTGTAAATATTGAGCAGAAGTATTCGTTTAGTATCCCTGCTTTTCACTGTCCCTCTGTGCCCGCCCACCACCCTCCCTTTATTCAGCCTCACTATCCTCTCTATGTCTTTCTTCACTCCCTAATGTACCTATAAAAGGTTTTACCACCCCCTTCTTAACTGAGTTGGCTATCTTTTCCTTGGTTTGGGCTTTGCTATTCTGACTGCCCTCCCCGCTTCCTTCTGCTTTAACTGGTACAGTTCTCTGTCCTACTCCTTCTGTGTTTCCTTATACTTCCTGAATGCTATATTTTTCTCCCTAATCTTCCTCACCATCTCATTTGAGAACCATACTGTTTTTTCTTTCATTTTGATTTGTTTATTTGCTTCACACAAAGGCTTGTTGCCTCTGTGATGGCAGTTTTGATGTTTCTCCATTGTTGCTCTACCCCTCCTTCTTGCCTGTTTTCTAGTGCTTTTCTGAGGCACTCTCCCATTTTGACAAAGTCAGTCCTCCTGAAGTCCTGTACCCTAACTTTTGTATGGTTTGACTCTTCAGCTTTTACCTTGAACCACACTGTTTGGTGGTCACTTGTTCCCAGATGGCTACCCGCTTCTAGATCTGAGATCCTCTCTCCAACCCCATTTGAAAGTACCAGGTATAAGATTGCTTCATTCTGAGTGGTTTCCCATGCTAGATGTCTGAAGCATGCCCCCGTAGGGCATCAAGAATGGCTCTACTCTTGGATGTGACTGCAGCAAAGATGCTTCAGTTTACATCTGGCATATTCAGGTCTCACATCAACAATATCTCCCCTTTCTCTGCCATCCTAAGGATGCCTTCTATCATTTCCTTGTCCATTTCCTTCCCCTGAGGCAGGGGTCTGCATACAATCCCTGTGAGGATTGTGGTGCCATTCCAGTCTACAGGGTGACTCAAACTGCCTCCTCCTCTCCTCTCCTCTCCTCTCCTCTCCTCTCCTCCTCTCTCCCTGTTTACCCTTTTGTTCCATTGCTTTGATCACTTTCCTTGCATAGAGAGCTACTCCTCCTCTTCAACTACCCTCCCTGACCCTCCTGTAAATTGTGTACCCTGGTATGTTGACATCCCAGTCATGGTTCTCTGTGCACCATGTTTCTGTGACTACCACCATATCCAGGTATCCCTGTTCCTTCAAGGCCAACAGTTCAGGGAGCTTGTTACCTAGACTATGGGCATTGGTACTCATTACCCTCCATTTTTTGATGGCCTTACTCCTTTTTGCCCCATCCCTGTCCTTACTGCCTTTGTCATTTTCTCCATTTACCCCTGTGCTTCTCTCTATCGACATCTCTATGTTGGTGTCTACCTCACTTGGTACCCTGATATTTTGGGGGACTAGGATTTCCCTGCTCCTTTCCAATGCCTCCCCCCTTGGCTAGTTTAAATGCTTGTCAATGAAGTATTTAAACCTATCACCTAGGATCCTGGTTCCCCTCCTGGACAGATGCAGACCATCATGCCAGTATAGGCCTGCATCCCTCCAGGTGGACCCCCAGTCCCCAGTGAAGTCAAATCCCTGAGCTCTGCACCAGTTTTTCAAGCACTGATTGAATCCCATGGTGTGGAGCACCCTAACCTCACCCATGCCACAGACAGGCAGCACCTCCGAGAAGGTTACCATGTGTGCTATTTGTCTAAGGCCCCTCCCCATCTCCACAAATGCTTCTTGCACTGCTCTGATCCCTTTCTTAGCCAGGTCATTTGTTCCTAGGTGGACAAAGACATCCGGCTCCCTCCCCTGTGCAGCTGTTCCTGTGATCCTGAGGATTTTCTCCCTGTCCCTCCAAGCCATGGCACCAGAAAGGCACCTTACCTCCCTCTCCCCTTCCTACCCCAGTTCTACCTTCCTAACAATGGAGTCCCCCACCAGGAGTTGTTTCCTTCCCCCTGTGGGGTCCCATGCCACCCTGCTGTGGGTCTCCTCTGTGGAAGTTACCAGCATCCTCCTCGGTCTCCACTGTGGGTGCCTCCATAGAGGAACCAAACTTTTCCAGAACGGCATAGAAATTGCAGAGAAGTACAATATGTCCCCTTTTTTTGCCATGCTAAGGATGCCTTCTATCATTTCCTTGTCCATTTCTTCCTCCTGAGGTGGAGGTCTGTATACAACCCCTGTGTGGATTGTGGTGCCATTTCCAGTCTTGAGGGTGACCCGCAGTGCCTCCTCTTCTCCCTGTTTACCCTTTAGTTCCATTGCTTTGATCCCTTCCCTTACATAGAGAGCTACTCCTCCTTCTCCTCCTCCTCTTCTACCCTCCCTTTCCCTCCTGTAGATTGTGTACCCTGGTATGTTGACATCTCAGTCATGGTTCTCTGTTTACCATATTTCTGTGACTGCTACGATATCCAGGCATCCCTCTTCCATCAAGGCCACCAGTTCAGAAGCTTATTACCTAGACTATGGGCACTGGTACTCATTACCCTCCAGTTTTTGATGGCCTTATTCCTTTTTGCCCCATGTCTGTCCCTACTGCCTTTGTCTTTTTCTCCATTTACCCCTGCTCTTCTCCCTATCAACTTCTCTATCTTGGTGTTTACTTCACTAACTACCTTGATTTTTTGGGGGGAGGTGCTAGGATTTCCCTGCTCCTTTTCAGTGCCTCCCCCTTTGGCTAGTTTAAATGCTTGCTAATAAAGCATTTAAACCTATCATCTAGGATCCTGGTTCCCCCCTGGACAGATGCAGACCATCGCACCAGTGTAGGCCTGCCTTCCTCAAGGTGGACCCCCTGTCCCCAATGAAGCCAAAACCCTGAGCGCTCCACCAGTTTTTCAACCATTGATTGAATCCCATGTTGAGAAGCACCCTAGACTCACCCATGCCATAGACAGGAAGCACCTCCGAGAAGCTTACCATGCATTCTACTCATCAAAGGCCCCTCCCAACTCCACAAACTCCTCCTGCAATGCTCTGATCACTTTCCCAGCCAGGTCATTTTTCTCTAGGTGGACAATGACATCCAGCTCCCTCCCCCATGCAGTTGTTCCAATGATCCTCAGGATTCTCTCCCTGTCACTCCAATCCATGGTGCCAGGCAGGCACCTTACCTCCCTCTCCCCTCCCTCTCCCCAGTTCCACCCACCTAACAATGAAGTCCCCCACCAGGAGTTGTTTCCTTTCCCTTTGGGGTCCCATGCCACCCTCCTGTGGGTTTCCCTTGTGGAGGTTCCCAGCATTCTCCTTGGTCTCCACTGCGGGTGCCTCTACAGAGGAACTACACTCTGTCAGAATGGCATATGGATTGTTGAGTGGTACAACAGGAGGGATGCTCCTGTGTTCCACCACCCTCACCCTCTCTAAGCCCAGTATGATCCAACCATTCCTCTTTCTTGGCAACCTCTGAGGCAGCGGTGGTGGCCCTGGTGGTCCTGGGTGGGAGAGGAGGTCCTCTGAATCCTGGCCAACTCAGCCTGGAGATGAGAAACCTCCTCCCTAAGCCCAGAGAGGTGCCTGCAGATGGGACAACACAGGATCCTCCAGAATGTTAATGTTCTCCCCTTTATTTGTTGTTTATTTTTGTGACTGTATGAATGCTACCATGAGAATGTGACTAGTGTTACTGTCACGAAAAGCTGGGCATTACGTGGTGGCATGATATATTAAATATAAAAATCTGACTTATTGAATATAGATGATAGAGCATCCTAATTACCTTAGAGTATTGATTTGCCTTTGAGACAGCACCTCTTTTCTAAATGCTTTCTGTTTTGTTTTAAATGTTTTCTGTTTATTTTACACAGACCCTAGGGCCCCCACATTTCCCTTGGACACCTGTGTATCCTGTGTCATCATCTTTTGTTGCAGTGTGACCACATTAGTCAAGCTTTACATTTGTTTTTATTCAAAATGAATCATGAAATTAGCAATAACATTTGTAAATTGTGTTTTGGCTGACCAGGTCAGCAAAACTCATGGACATGCTGATTGTCTAGAGCTAATATCATTACTTACAGCTAAACAGTGGTTCATTAATTTTATGGCTAAGAATTTACTTGAAACTGGAAAACAGTATGCATTAGGAGGGTTATTAGCTAGAGTCAATCACTCAAATATGAATAAATGTGAAGCCTGACTACCACAGTCACATTGCAACAAAAGATAAGGACAGATGCAACAAAAGATAATGACAGAAACCATCTATGCAAAGGAGGGAAGCTACTCTTTAACCTTTCAGCTCAGGTTATGATAAAAGAAAATATATTAGAAGAACCCACACCCCTTGCCTTGGTTTACTTGATTACTTTTGCTGCCTTTGTGGATAACATGTGGCTCAGAGCAGGGCTGTGGTTTTTTTTTATGTTGTCTTGTGCTTGCTCAAGCAACATTTTGTGGTAGTAGGAGAAATGCAGAGGTGTGTCAGTGTTGGCGAATGCAGGACATGCTTTAGAAGGAGCGTCCTTCATTCTTCAAGAGCCAGCATGCTAGCGCTGACATAAGTTTACAAAGTGCCACCAACCTGAAAGAAATGTGCCACTGCAATCTGAGACAAGCTTATCATGCAGCAGCACAGAAGACATGCCTTCTGTATGTGATTTGCCTAGTGAAACATTTCAGATAAACATGGTGGCAACTCCTGCTGTCTGCTACACAATACCGAAACAAAGTCGAGTTTGGAGGTGCCCAATCCCCCCTCTCGGCATGTCCGCCACCCCCGCCACACAGATTATATGGCACACTGGGAGCCCTCCCCAGTGTGCCTCCATTTAGCAGAGAGCCGACCGCATCGGCAGGTTACTACCCCCCCATTGTGTGGCACACTGGGAGTGCACCCCAGTGTGGCCAACATCATTCCCCTGAAAGTCATGGGGTACACTGTAAGCCCATCTCAGTGTGCCCTATGTTTGTTTTATTTAACCTGTAAAGAGAGAAAACCATCCTGTGGGGCAGTGACCCTTTTTGTTTGTTTGTTTTTGTTTCTGAAAAAAGAAAATGGTCTGTTGTCGGCAGCACCCCCTCTCCCCCAACCTGCACCCACCATCTGCACACTCCACCTCCCCACACACTCCTCTCTCTCTGTACTTATTTCTGGAGGGCTGGCACTGCAGTCTTCAGTGGAGAGGGAACACGTCTGCACTCTTCAAGGCCAACCGCGAAATGAAGAAATGCAGGTAAGCTGTATAATGGCATAAATGGGGGGGGAGATCACGTGATGTGCTCAGCGGGCTAGCAGCAAGTCGTCTAAGCTCCCGCTCCACCTCTGGTAATTTTAATTATTTTAGCGGTATTTAGCCTACAACCCACCGTATACGCCTATTCAGTGCTATTATTAGCTGTCCAGGATACCGCTGGAAAAGATCGTTACAGCTATCGGCAAGCAGAAAGCAAAATGGACTCGGAATGACCCCTTACCCAAGCATACTCCGCCAGTTTCACCGGACAAGCAGGCCAAAAAGGCCAAACAGCACCAACAGACACCCTTGGCCAAACAATTGAGTGCCCTTTCCACGCTAACCCCTTTATCTGAGGAGCGCTTTTTAGAGGAAATGCACCCTTTCAAGGAATCTTTGTTGGAATTAACGGCTGAATTAAAGAGTCTCCGCGGCGAGATGGCCACTACAAAGCAGCGTGTTACAGACAATGAAGCGCGTATCTGCTCAATGGAATCCTGTCACGAGAAAACGGAACCAAAACTGATCAAGCTGAGGCAGCAAGTCGCCAAATTGCAGCAAAAAACAGAAGATTTGGAAGGTCACTGCAGGCGAAATAACATTTTAATCCATGGCCTCCCAGAAGGAACAGAAGGTTCCTCCCCCATTACCTTCACTCAATCCTTGCTGGTCAAGATAATAGGCCCCTCGCGGCATAATCCAATTTGTGTAATCGAAAGGGCTCACAGGTCATTGCGACCTAGACCTGAGGCGTCAGCCCCTCCCAGGCCTATAATTATCAAAATGCTGAATTACCTAGAGCGACAGCACATACTTTTGAAGGTGAAGGATCTGCAATCTATTACCTGGCAAGAGAAAAAACTGCGCATTACCCAGGACCTGCCACTGGAAACCCGCCAACGAAGGGCCACCTTTCACCCTGTGGTTACCAAATTAATAGCTGCGGGTATTAAATTTAAAATGTCATACCCTACGCATCTTCAGGTCTTAATAGAAGGGAAATGGCATTCATATGAGGCAGTCTCCCATGCTCAGGGAGACCTAGCCCAGATGCTTCCTTCTTTATTTAAGGTTTCCTGAGATAATAATAATTGAAGGCTGAGAGAGAGAATAACCGGAGATCTATAAGGATATTTGGCCAGTAATATCTAGAGTACTGTTGTGTTACATCACATTTTGCTTCATTACCTTTCATGGAGTTAAGCATCCCCTACCTTGCAGAGAAAAGGATAAATCCATGCTGACTGCCTTATTTCCCTGAATCAATTTGTCACTGGAGAATCTTGTTGCATAATAGTATGTTTAGTCCTGGCAAGCTCTGAATAGACATTAAAAATGGAACCTATAGTTCAGGATGCATATTTCTGGGGGGGACCTGATATTAGGTCGCGCTACTGTGTGGCCTGTCCCTCATGAATCCAGTTCCTCAGGGAAACACCACCTTCAACTGAAATGGCCCACTCGTTTTTATCTTAGTTCAACTGAAGGACTTTAAGTTCGGATAACTTAAGGCAGCAGCCTCTCAGATCTGAGGCTTGTCTTTGGCAAATTGATCCACTTAATCTTTGAACTAAATAAAGTTAAAATAAATCCTGGATGAAGGAGGGAGGAGTGAGGGGAAAGATGGTGGGAAAAAGGAAGGAAAAAGAAGAGAAAAGAAAGAAAAAAAAAAAAAGAAATAAATAAGAATCTATGTGACCCACTCTTTCTCTCACTTCCCCCCCCTTTTTTTTTTCCTGTTTACTTGTCTCTCTCCTTCAATGTTTAGTGATGGTAATTATGGTGGGTTCGGGGTGGAGGGTGGAGGGCGGATGGAATGGGGCTGACCATGTCCAACCACACGTACTGGAGCATAGGGAGGGTTTTCCTAGCTTACCTCATAGGAGCAAATCTTTTCTTTTCTACAATAAAAATAGAAATTCAGTTTATTAAACCACAGTGTGGGACAAAGGCCCTGATGTGGCAGTACTTAATTAATTTTAGTTTAGATCTCGGTTACCGATTGCTTGTAGCTGCATCTATGGGGGGAATCGTGCTAGGATAGTAATAATAGGGATAAGTGTGACAAGATTTTGGTTACAGGGGATTAAGAATTATATTTTTACTGTACATAGTTATCAGTGGGTAGAATTGGGGGGGAAGTAAACTTTCTAGAATTTCTCCTTGGGATGCTCTAAACCTAGCCATAGGGGGTTTTTGGGGTACTAGGTACATTTACTTCTTTACATATGGGTTAACCGATTATAAGGTGTGGATATATATTAATATTATTTTGGGGGGAGGGCATAAGTATGGGGGGGGCGCTGTGGTGCATATTTTGGGGTTGACCAGACTGGATGTTATGCTAGCTAAGTTAGTACAAGATGGCAAGTAATCTTGTTAAATTTCTTTCATGGAATGTGAGAGGAGCCCACACACCTATCAAGAAAATGCAAATACTGAAGTACCTAGACCTATTACAACCTAAAATTTCTTTTATTCAAGAGACCCACCTTTTACCCAATGAAGCCATTAGCTTACGTAAGAGAGGGATTGGTCAAGTTTTTGCTTCGGGCGGGTCATCTAATACAGGGGGAACAGCTATTCTTATACACCGTTCAGTAGCTTTTCAAGCTAAAAATGTTATTATTGACCCAGCAGGAAGATACACAATAGTAAATGGTATCTTAGATCATGCTGAGATAGTACTGGGGAGCTTTTATGGTCCCATTGGAGGGAACCCAGATTTTTTTATAATGTTGTTAGATAAATTACGCACTTTTATGTCCATGCCGATGATACTTGGAGGGGATTGGAACCTGCCTCCCACACAGGATCTGGATAAATCTAACCCTTTACTTAAACCTCTTTCTATAGCCCAAAAGGCGCTTTCAGATTTTATGGATTCATTTGGATTATGCGATCCATGGAGATTGCAAAATCCAGTAACCCGTTGTTTTACTTTCCAATCCGCGGTGCACTTTACGTGGTCCAGGTTGGACTATATTTTATGCAGTAACTCTCTGTTACAGGGTATGTGTGATTCCGGCATAGAATCTATAGTGTTATCAGCCCATGCAGCAGTTTGGGTGACCGTGATCATTGACAAGAATTTTAATAGAGATTTAATCTGGCGGTTAAATAACCAACTTTTAAAGGATGACTATATTGTCTCTAGAATTTCTGACTTGATTCAATCCTTTGTTACCTCTAATCAAGGGTCAGTCGCTCGGGTTGACCACGAATGGTGCGCGTTAAAGTGTTACTTAAGAGGAGAATTCATCCGTTTGGCCTCTACCCGTAAGAGAAAGAATGAAGCTAAAGCTATTGCACTCCTGGCTCAAATTAAATCCCTAGAACATTCCCTTTCTTCTTCTTCCTCACTGGATTCCATTGAAACCCTTTTATCGTTAAGGAACCAATACTCTCTTCTGCTTCAAGAAAGAGCCGAATTTGCTATCTTGAGAACTCGGGTAAAGTACATTGAGTATGGTGAAAAAGCTAGTCACCTTCTAGCGTTGAGGCTAAGGAAATTGGAGACCTCTAGAATAATAAACTCAATAGAAGACCCCACAGGGGGAAATTAAAACCCACCCTAGAGAAGTGGTATCGGTGCTCAAGCACTATTTCTCTTCGTTATATAACAAGGTCACTCCCGTTCCTTCCTCAAACGAGATGTTGAGCTATTTAGCATCAGTTCCTTTGCCTACGATCACTCCTGAACAGCAATTACTGCTGACCTCTCCTTTTCTCTATCCAAGAGATACTGGCAGCGATTAAAGATCTGGCCCCAGACAAAATCCCTGGTCCTGATGGTCTGCCTTCAAACTTTTATAAGCAGTTTGCCAAGGATTTAGCACCAATCCTGCTCTGCCTGTACCAATACTTACTTTCAGAGAATGCACAGGACCCAACACTTTCAGAAGCCCTAATTACCCTTCTTCTTAAACCAGGCAAACCAACTCATCTTCCATCTAGTTACCGCCCCATTTCCCTATTGAATTGCGATATTAAAATTCTCGCCAAAATGCTGGCTAAGAGTGTGGAGCGGGTCTGGATTCCTTTACTCAGCCTGGAACAAATAGGTTTTGTTGCCAATAGAACCCCAGTAGACCATCATCGAAAACTACAATATATCATCAGTGCAGCTAAATCATCAATCATGCCAATGGCCTTAGTCTCCTTAGACGCAGAAAAAGCGTTCGATAGGGTAGACTGGGTCTTTCTTTGGGCAATGTTGCAAACCATGGGCTTCCTCCCTTTATTTATAAAATGGGTGCAGGTGTTGTACTCCTCACCCAGAGTTAGATTGTATTGTAACGGGATTCTATCTGAATTTTTCCCCCTCACCTCAGGTACACGACAGGGTTGTCCGCTCTCCCCCTTTCTATTCAATTTATATCTTGAACCCCTTCTTAGGCATTTAAATCTATCTCCATTAATTACAGGTATTCCCATAGCTAACAGCATTACCAAACTTTCAGTGTTTGCTGATGATGTTCTCCTTCACCTTTCAAACCCAGTTCCTCCTTAAAAGAGGCCTTGAAAATAATTGAAGACTTTGGTAGTACTGAACTATAAACTTAATATTAGTAAGACAGAGATCTTTCCTCTCAATCATTTTACTCATAGTTCAGATTTTACTCACTTTGGGATGAAATGGGCTCGAGTTTCATCAAGTATTTAGGGATTTACGTTACTTTAACTTCATCTTTATCACGGAGACTGAATTTGGAAGATTTATGGCATGATATCCAACAGGATTTGGCGAGATGGTCGAAATTACCGTTATCGCTCTGGGGCAGAATTAATACTATTAAAATGAACGTATTACCCAGAATTTTCTATCCCCTGAATATGTTGAACGTATGGTTGCCAGTATCCTACTTTCAATGTATTCATTCAGGAATAAACTCATTTATTTGGAATAATAAATCCTACCACAAGTTATCCCTACCTAGAGATTTTGGGGGGCTCCGTCTTCCTAATTTTTTATTATATTATTGGGCTTCCCATTTAAATAAATGTGGAAAATGGATATCCTCATCTGATCCCCTTGCTTGTCAAGAATATAGCCCAGTATGGTTACAGGTCAAATTTTACCTTCTAAAAGCCCATAATATTATCCCAATGTCCCTGTTCTACATATCAAAAAAAAATATCCCCACAACACTCCAATTCTTACCGCTTGGGATTTCTTCTAGGGTGGGCTCTCAAATGTTTAAGTACTTTAAAGTTTCCTCAACTTTGGACTTTTCTCAACCTGTCTGCGCAAATCCCAATTTACGGATAGGTAATTCGATGATAGCCAGAGGATGGCTGCCATCTCTCTCGGAATGCAAGGTGGGCGACTTCTACTCTTTAGATTGTATTCTCCCTATAGAAGAAATCCTAGCAAAATTTAAATGGCCGACAAATGCAGTCTTTAAACTTATTCAACTAAGGCACCTTTTAACTAGAAGATTTGGGTGCAATGCTAAAGTCTCTCATCTTGCTGATTTTTTCCATCAAATTTCTATAATAGTTAATAAACCGCTTGGTGTCTCCAAGTTGTATAATTTACTTTGTACACTCCCAGAAGTCCCGTCAATTGCTGGTTCTAAAATTTGGCAAAGTCTATATCCAGATAGAGATATTGATTGGCGCAGCATATGGAGAGACCTCTATATTTATCATACCCAAGATAGATACAGGATTACGCAATACTGTATTTTGAATAATCTTTATTATACCCCTGTTAAGTTAGTGCAAATGAAACGTATATCTTTGTCAACATGCTCTAGATGTAACAAAGAGGAGGGCTCTTTGCTACACATTTTGTGGTCGTGTGAATTAGTATTCCCTTTATAGAAACAAATAGAATCTAATCTTGATCCAGTGCTAGGGTTACATGGATTATTTTCCCCTAAAACTTGTATTTTTGGTGATTACTCAGAAATTCAGGTGAAAGAAAGGAGATATCATTTGGCTTTAATATCAATGGCGGTTAAAAAATTAGTACTTAGGCACTGGAAAGACCAAGTTAAGTTAACGTATACGGAGTGGCTTCATGAGCTCTCTTTTGCACTTCGTGTTGAGAATCTGATAGCACAAGTAAATCGCCGTTTACCTTCTTTTACTAAAAAATGGGTAGTTGTATGCCCTCTACTTAACTAAGGTCTAAGTGTAAAATAGGCTGCGGACTCCTCCATGATGTTATGCTTCTATGTTTCTATGTTCCTTATTTTTCCTTCAATTACTTTCTTCCACTAGTTGAAGAGGGAAGAGAACCTAACTGTTACTTCATGGATGACTTATGATGCCTTTCCTTTGTTGCCGCAATGATTTACATAGCTATATGTATGGTAATTAAAATGCACCACAGCGTAGGGAGGGGGAAATACGGAGGGGGGAATCTCTGACACGATATACATTCTCTTACAAATTATGTTATTTCATTGCTTCTTTCTTTTTCTAGTGATTTTGTGGTTCTAATTGGTAATAAAATACATTAAATAAAAAAAAATAAAATAAATGGGGGGGGTGGGGGTCAACTTGGTCGGATATCTTAGCCATTTTGTTGAATTTTGGCTCCAAGTTTTCAAATGAGGGTCTTGGGATCCCACCTCATGAACACATGCACTATTATCTCGTTTTTCAGTCCTGAAAGGTCATTTTGCAGTCACTGCGCAGACTCACTTTTTGGGACCAATTAACAAAACAACAGTGCCACTGTTCATGAGGTGGGGTCCCAAAAAGCCTATGTTGCAAATTTGGTGAATTCTGTTAAAATGATCCCCAATATAATTGCGTTACGGCATGCATTGCGTAGTTTATACACATGCTTGTGACTTCAATTTTTCATATTTTCACTCCAGATTTTCAACATTACCATTTGTTTGCACCTCCTTATGAACAGTATAGCTGTCATTTTTCACATGCAGTCCAAAATGTGTATTCAGTCCTGTGGTGCCAAGAGGCGCAGTCACTGTGCAAAATCACCTTTTGGCTAATGAACTGATAGTGCCACTGTTCATGAGGTGAGGTCACAAAAAGCACATGTTGAAAATCTGGAGTGAAAATACCAACAAACACCCAGGGTGTTAGGGTTTCCAACCATAACGCCTCACCCCTGTAGAGACTGACAGGCATCAGGGGTGTGACTTGGGATTGTCGGCTGTAATGAGGATGCCATTCCACCTCACCCCCACCCTGCAGCCAGTGACAGGCATCGAGGTGTGCCTTGGAGTCTTTGGCCCCAAAGTTCACCCCATTCTCCTATACTGCACCCATATCAGTGTATTTCCTTATGAAATGGGGTGAACATAAGGCCTGAAGTCCCCAAGGCACACCATGACACAAGTCGGTGTCTGCAGGGTAGGGTGAGATGAAATAGTGTGATTGTTATGGCTGACAACCCAAAGACACACCCCCAATCCCTGTCAGTCTCTGCAGGGTGGAGTTGGCATCAGTTCATTACTTCACCGCCATTCTTATTATGCATCTCTCTCTAACTCCTGCACTACCAATGCCAATGCTAGTAAGATACATAGATACATAGACAGTGTCGGCAGATAAGGGCCTATGGCCCACCCAGTCTGCCCATTTAAGTTTGTAAGTTCAGTTTATGTTTTCCAAGAAGTCTGTTGCCCCTTACCCCTGACAACATTGATAACATTCAGCATTGACAAATACATGTTTAAATATGGGGGGGGGTGGCGGAGGGGGTATTTGCAATTACATTCACAGCACAGCTCAGCCCAGGATGGTCTTCTATCTTTTTCTGGGAGTTCCACGGGAGTTCAGTGGATGACATGAGTCCTGTGGGTGAGGCACAATGCCACGGGGTGAAGCACAATTCCACAGCTGAGGCACAATTCTACAATTTTCCATTGTTAGTTCTGTGGCCATGAAACTGTAGAAAACATGGGGCCTTGAGTATTCCATATACTGTATAATATCCAAAGTTAGCAGTCAATGTTGACAAAGTAGATATGTGAGACTTAAGTCCAGTGACCATTGCCCAAAGTTTGGTGCTCACAGGCAATTGAATGTGTTGTACCATGATTACAGCTTCTGACCTGTAAGCTATTTGATTACCCTCCAAACTTTTTTTTTTTTTTTGTGGTGGGATTAACAACTTCACCCAGCATTCAAAACCAATATGTTTTTTCCCTACTAAATCTTCTACTCAAACTAAAGGTAACATGCCAACATTTATCTTTAAATTATAACATTCATCAAAGTAGAATAGCATTGTAAATATTGTGAAACTACAAACTGATATAAATAAACAGGAAATCATCAGTAGCAAGGCAATACTATATGTTAGGTTTTTTCTCTGTAAGAAATCTGTCTGCTTAAAATCCTTATTGTGCACATTCCAAACTCACGTGATCACTTTAAAGTGTTGTGCACATTCCAAGCAGTTGTTCTGCATAATTCAAAAGTTACAGAATTGAATTGTAAATTATTGATTACCATATACTTAGCTGCTAACTAACCACTCAGTGCCCAAAGTTATTCTTCCAACTTGTATTGTTGTTTTTTGTTCTTAGGACAGTTCATGCCAGGTGATGATCCTGTAGTACTATGTACTTTTGTTTCAGTTAGTGTTATTGGAACTGAAGCACTTAATGTCACAGGCCTGTCCCCTGCACTGACAGTTTCTGTGGTACTGATTAAGAGACCCATGCACAAATGTGTGGGAATTATGCACTGCATAGCTCTGTGACCGGGACAGGTGCAGAATGCATGGTATGCTCGACCACAAACACCCACGGGGCACCTGTCTGTGGCCCCACCCCTACCAAAATGCAGGACTCTGCAGGGCAGCCAGGGGTGGAGTTGTGGACCAAGACAGGCATCCAATGGGATGCCTGTACGGGGTTCTAGAGTGGATTACTTGCAAAGGGCGATGCAGGTCCAGGTGCATGCCTAGCTCCTGCAGGCATCTGGACCTGTGCTGCCATGCCCTACAATCCAGTGGACCACCCTAGAAATACAGTTTCCCCTGCTGTGGTGCATGCTGCACTGATGCCCCTTCACAGCACCACTGCCCCAAACCTGGGCATACAGGTTACCCCAGGCCCACCCTCCCAGCAGGTATCTGCCCAGACCCCCAGTAGCCACAACAAACCTCAAACCTCAAACAGTCTCAGTCTGCAGAAAACATACTCCCCACCCCCTGGCAAGTAGCTGTCCTGTCCCCATGCATGGCATGACAACCTCTCTGACACACTGAGGTGTCATGCACAGCCCAACCCCGACCCCCTGTCTCATACCCCCAGCCCCTGCAGGTGTCCAGTGGCTCCCACCCCCATGGCACCAACACCATTACCCTCCATCCCCCATACCCACCTGTCAGTGCTGCCTCCCCGAATGGCCAGTGGCACAAACTTCCACACTCCACCTCAGCTGCTGGCTGTCTAAGTGCTGCTGGGTGCAGACTGCCTATATATAAGGTCATTGCCCCAGCATTTCTTGAATGGCCAGTGGCTGATGAGGTGAGTGGAAGGCTGTGCCACTGACAGTCCAGGGAGGTGGTACCAACACATGGGTACGGGGAATGGGGGTGATGGTGTCAGTGTCATGGGGTTGGTAGTGGAGGTGCTGAGATCAGTGTTTGAGGGGTTGTGGGTTGTTCCCTGCACCACAGGGTCATTCACAATGGGGCAGTTGTTGGGGGCCACCATCCACCAGTGTATTGTTGGGGGTGTTGGAAGTGGGGGACAGGGGCGTGGCATCAGGTTCACAGTACTAGGACTGGGTCCCATGTAAGGATGCTTTGGTTGGGGGGTATTGTACACAGCATTGTTCAGTGGGGTGGGGTGGGCTGGCAGTTGGCATTGGGCAGGTTGCCCAGCTGGGGGTGGAGGTTAACAAATATAGGGATGGGGCTGTGTTTCGGGGCATCATTCCACACATCGGGGGCAGGGCATGTGTGTGTGGTGGGGGGGCTGCCTTACTGCTGTGAGGCTACTTTGTGCACAAGGCAGGGTGCATAGGGCACTCATGGCAGGGTTCCACCTGGCATAATGGGTGCTCTCCTATACCCCCCAGTGCACTGCACTACTCATCTTGATGCATGATGCATAGTGCTGGCATGCCCCTGCCCACCCCCAGTGTGTTGTTGTACGTGCAGCCAGGTGATCAGGTGTGTAGGGGTTGTGCACCCTGTTTCATGCATTCTACCTGGGAGGCACAATGGGAGTGTAGTGGTTACACACCACAGATCCGCGGTATGTAGGCACTCCACACATTCGTGCATAGGCCCCTAAAACTGCAAATTTCTAAAAGGTAACAAGTGCAACTATGGGCACTGGAAGTGGTAAGCAGCTGGGTGTGGGGTGAGGTGTTTTCATAAAGATAAAAACAGCAAGTTTTTTCACTATATATATATATATTTTTTTTCATGGCAAAAAAACTCCATTTAACGCATCAGTTAGGGTTCTTCCACAGTGACAAAAGCAAGGAAATTTGATGTTAGGGTTGAAAAAAAAACCTTGGACCCACCCTCCCAGCCAGCATCGGGGTGTGTACTGGAGTCATCAGCCCTAACCCTCACCCCATCACATGTGTAAAGAAGCTGAGGGGGTGAACTATAGGAGAACGGGGTGAGAGTTTAGACCGACGACCCCAACGCACACCCCAATTCCGGCTGGTTGGGTGGGGTGGGGGTGGGTCCAAGGGGGGGATTTCAACCCTAACATCGAATTTCCTTGCTTTTGTCACTGTGTAACAACCCTAACTGATGGATTAAATGGATTTTTTTTTGCCATGAATTTCACTTCTTTTTGAGCATGAGGAGTATAAATAGTGAATGAAATGTGGTGGTGAGAGCACGGGTCCTTCAGGCCCCATGCGCCCTCCACATAATTTTTACTCAAATAGTAATGGTAACTACAATGGAAATGCAAGCACAAATGGTAATGTACACGGTGATGGAAGCGTAAATGGTAACGCAAACAGTAATAGAAACGCAAACGCAAAGTGACATCAAAGCAAACGGTAACATAAACGAAGAAGCAAAAACAACTACGTACGGAAATGAAAACCGTAATGAGCATGGTCATGGGACCACAACTGTAAACACAAATGGTAATGGTAACAGCAACAATAACACCAAAGGAAACAGAAATGCAAATGCAAGCACATATGGAAATGCAAACTGCAATGCGCACGGTCATGGTACCACAATTGTATATGCAAAAAGTAACGGCAGCAGCAACAGTAATGCCAAAGGAAACAGCAACAGTAACGTCAAAGGAAACAGAAATGCAAACGCAAGTGCACATGGAAACACACACCGTAACGTGCACAGTCATGGTACCGCAATTGTAAATGCAAATGGTAATGGTAACAGCAACAATAATGCCAAATGAAACAGAAACACAAATGCAAGCCTGTATGGAAATGCAAACTGTAATGCACACGGTCATGGTAATGAAATTGGAAATGCAAATGGTAACGGTAACAGCAACAATGACGCAAAATGAATGTGAAGTGCAAATGCAAATGGAAGGGCGGCCGCAAATGCAAATGATAATGTGCATGGTGAAGCAAACTGAAATGCAAACACAAACAGTAGTGGATATGCAAATAGTAACAGTAACACAAACGCAAGCGCAAACAAAGACGCAAAGTAAAACACACGCGGTGGTGTACACGGGAACGCTAATGCAAATGGGTATGGAAACGCAAGTGGGAATGCTAACTGTAACAGTAACTGAAGCACACACCCTGGTTTTTCCCAACAACTGCATAGAGAAACACGTGACTACAAAGAATGTATGCATAATAATGGGCCTCGGACCAGAAAATGAGCTCTTGGAATACTAAATTACTTATATCTCAGGAACCTTAAGACGTAGGAAAAAAATTTAAATTTCATATGATTCATGAATTTCCTGTCTAGGTTTACACTTAACATTTAGCCCCATGGGAGGCTAAGCATTTTTCCAACGAAAATTCTGTATCCCGCACCATTTCCAAAATACAGGCCCCGAATGTTAGTCTATGGGAAAAAGTGTCAACTTCAGAGTAGTGTAACTTTGCATCCCTGCAATATTTTGTCACCAAACCACCAAAATGCACATCTGTGGGATGTTGGCTTTCTTCTCTCCAAACATCAGCCCAAAAGACCAAACCATTCTTTTGCAGCAGGGTGGCAAACAAGTCCTATTATTTTGGCCATAGTGTTGCAAAGTAGTGTTGTGATTTGCGACACTTTCGCAGTAAAAATCATGACAGTGTCGCAGGTGTGACACTACTTTGCGAAACTACTTTTCCCAAAAATTTCAAAAACATATTTCTGGGGTGTTAAACCCCAAAATAAAGACATGAGTAGCATCCTCAGGGCTCGACTAGGTAAACACAAAAAGAATTGTGTCCCTAGAGGGTCCCAATTTTAAAATCCAAGCATTTCTGTGATCAGTAACTGAAAAAAATAGCTGACTCATGACACTACAGGGGTCATTTGCAACACTAAAAATTACATCTTTGACACTGTCAAACTTTTTGTTAACTTTTCCCATTGACTATAATGGGAAACATTTTTTTTGAATAACTTTTGAATCATTCAATATTTTTTCACGAAATCTTCAAAAGGCACATCAGGGACCCAGCCACATGTTCCCTGAAGTTTTTGGACAGGTCACAAACCGTGCCACCTATAGGGGCGAGCAAAGGATGCACAAAAAAATGTAAATGAGCTCCGGAATGTCACTTAATAACTCCACAACCGTAAATCCGACTGGTACAACACTTGGCAGATCCCAAGATCAATGCTAACGCTCCATGCCTGCCAAATGTCAATCACATCCATCAAATGGTGACAAAGTTATTAAGGTGCAAAATTTCATCATTTAGCCTTAAAATGGGGTACTCAACCCTAACTATAGTGGCATGTAATGTGTATATATATATATATATATATATATATATATATATATATATATATATATATATATATATATATATATATATATATATATAATATAATATACACATGTACAGTATACAAAATATGGGCAACTTCACAAAACCCACCATCTCTTGGTAGAGATGACATCATAGACCTCTCAACGTCACTCATGAAGTCCATATGTTGTCATTTTAACACCTTGAAGGAAACATAGCCTTGTTATATACAGTTGCCCATACTTTATTCTCTATGTATTCTGTGAAGAGATTCTGGTGATATCATAAACCATGTAAGCAAAGCTAGAGTGGCTTATGGTGTCACCAGAACCCCAGGATGGAATGATAAGCATTGTTATAGATGATATCCTATCTGTTTTTCGTAATGAATGGAACTCTTTGAGCATTCCATGTCATTATAACATTGACCTGTTGTCAAAACAGACACATTATGATTTTCCAGTATCAGAACTACTGTATTTCTGTATGAGAATTTTGACTCCTTATGGGAAAAAGTGACCTCCCAGGTATTCTGTGCCTCAATTAGATATGTTCCTCTGTTGTGACATGCTCAAATTACATGTTTTATTTTCCAGAGTCATTGCTTACACAGAATGTTTAGGGGAGATTCCATAGGGAGGGCAGGAATAAACTATTTATTCCTCTGTAATGGTGTCATCACAGCTGCCATACAACAAGTTGAGGAACAAAGCATAGCCACTAGTGCCTGACAGCAGTAATGGCAACATTTCTAAGGGGCTAAATAGTTTTAGCCTGCACTCCCTAGGGAATGCCCTATTTAGATTACAGGACTGTTAGGGGCAGTAAACCAACATGAGTGACAGCTACAGAAAAATAAAAGGGTTTTTGGGATGAATAGCATGTTATTCACCCTAGAGGCAAACAGAGCAGAATAAAGCACAATGTCTTACCTTCCAGTAATGTATTCTATTCCAGCTGTGCATCTGTCACTCCAATGAGTGAGCGATGTTTCCCTGTGTAGACAGGCAGGAGACTGGCAAATATGTTAGCACCCCACATGGTGTCCTAGAGAGGCAAACATAGCTTCCTTTCCAGTCAGAGAACTTCCCTTGCCTAAGCAGCATAAGAAAAACAACAGTGAAAACATTGTTTTCAGTAACCCAGCTATATACATTCAGAGGATATGAACAGGATGGAATGGAATGAATGATTCACAGCTGTAAGAAAGAAAATGAGCACTGTGGATTCTGAGATACAGATAGTGCAAAAATGTAAAAATGTGCTGTTTTTTTTATCATCACCTTGCACAGAGGCGGTTTGGAATTTTGGCAACACATTTTCAGGGAAGAAAGTGCTTGGCCCACAGATGTGCCTTTCACTTGTTTGGTGAAAAAATATTCTGTTCCAAAGTTATTACACTTTAAAATTTAAGTTTCTGGGCATGCTCAGTACAGTCTTTTGGAGCGATGTATAGAATGAAAAAAGAATTTGGCCCATATTAAAATGGATCCTTTTTCATTTAGGGCCCATCATTTTTCATTTGTAAAAATCATTTTTCTTAGCTGCCATCTTGTTTTCTGTTTCCTTTTGGAAAAAGAAACAAAAAAACAAAACAAAACCCCTGAAAACCCACATTCTGTAGTGAGAACAAGACATGTATCTTGCTCATCGGGACTCTGTTAGGTGGATTCTGCAGTTAACTGTTGGAAAACTGACCCCAAGACATGTTTTTTTTTTCTTTGTAAATCCTTTGTCATCACTTGGTTCTGCTTTTTCCCTATAGGCTTTTTCATTCAAATGACAAAGAATCCCTTGATACGGAAAAAGATTTTGGACTTAGGTGGTGTTTTTATTTGCTTTTTTTTTGTTTGTCCTTTTTTCTATTGAATAAAAAAAGGATCCCTTGCTACGGAAAAAGATTTTGGACTTAGTTTTTTGTTATTCTTTTTTTCAGTTGAAGGAATCCTTTTTTGTTTCCTTTGGTTTGTTTGATATGGAAAATGATTCCTACAAATGATAATAGGAATCTGCTTGGTGTGCCCCTAATTTTCCTTACAGTACATCATTTATCCCTTGTGTCTAGTGGCTCCCCCACCATCTGATCACAGTTTCCCTAATTTTTTTTAATTTTTCCTAGTGCCTAGTGGCACCCCCCACTCTCTGATTGCCATCCCCACAAATATCAAATTTATCCCATGTCTAGTGGCTCCCACCACTCTCTGATGGCTGTTTGCATTATCATTACATTATCCTTTTTGTCTAGTGTCACCCTCCACCTTCTGATTCCTCTCCCCATAAATATTTATTTTATCCCTGATATCTAATGGCACCATGCACCCTCTGATTGCCGTCCCCATTATTATTACATTTATCCCTGGTGTTTAGTGGCATCCCTCACCCTCTGATTGCCATCAACATAGTTATAAAATATTTCCCTGGTGTCTAGTGGTACCCCCTTCCATCTGATCACCATTCCAATAATTGTGGTATTTTCCCCTGGTGTCAAGTGGCATCCCACACCCTCCAATCACCATCTCTGTTGACACCCCTATTCTCTGATTACCATTTCCATATTTATATATTTTTTCCCCTGGTGGCTAGTGACATGTGGCACCCCCCACTATCTGATCACTGTCCCCATAATTGTAATATTTTTCCCTGGTGTCTAGTGACACTCCAACCCTCCATTCACCATCCCAGTTGATAATTTTGGTTTCTTTGGTGTCTACTGACACCTCCACCTTCTGATTGCCATCCCCATAGTTATGAAATATTTCCATGGTTCCTAGTGGCTCCTTCCACCTTCTGGTCACTATCCCACATTGATATGTTTCCTTCCTCTGGTATCTAGTAGCAACCCCCATCCTCCAATCACCATTCCCAACTGAAATAAAGAAAACTGACCCTCTATGTCGTGTTCGCTATAAAACAAAAGGCCCTCACCAATCACAGCCCCATATCCTGACCTCCCATTGAGCACCTCCAACCCCCTTTCCACACACCCTCACTCACCTGAACAGAACCAGGGTAAAGATCCACTCGCAGATCAAAGATATGGCTTGCTGCTGGAACCAGCAACTGCTATATGAGAAAGTAAGATAAGTGTGGTCAGTGTATTTCAATGGGGTTTTCAATGTTGGTGCATGAAATGGGGTAATAAGAAGGCTATGCTGACATTTGGTCTGTGCCCTGCGCTTCTACATCAACATACATTAATACATCTATGGAGGGATAGGCGCACAGGGCCCAGAGGGGCCTGGCTCCCACAGACAATTACACTATCTTGAAAAAAGATGGATGGATGGGAGCACCAGGGCTCAGTTGCCATTTTAGTGGAAGGTAAAGGCTGTAATATGGTAGCATTCACAGGAGGCTCCGTAGTAAAAGGGTAGTGGTGCCAACTGTCAGGTCATTATGTTCAATGATACATTTTTCCTTCTTTTCTTTCCTTCTTTCTCTCTTTCTTTCTTGGAAAGGCACACTGAGCAGAGGTATTGTGCACTAGCTTGAATTCTTGCGATATACCAAATGACCTCTAGAGCTCACTGACTTACTGACTTGTGGAAACGTGTGAGTGTAGCAGTGTTTCTATTCGGTGTCACCTGCTGACTCTTTAATAGCCCAGTAGATAACAATGTATGTTTTCACTATTTGAAAACAGTGGCCCCGAGTGACACTGAACCTCAAACCTTACAACTAGTTGTGACATAGGCCATTATGACAGACATATCTGGATAGCTTTAGTCATGCTGGAGCGTGCTGCTGGGCATTATAGCCACGGCAGTGCTGAGGGTAGGAGGGGTATTGCAGGGCCATGATGCTGGTGCATGTAAGGTGATTTAGTGGTGATAAGTACTTTCTGAGGGTTAAATTCCAGAAGTGGAGTTCAAGTTATGCGTCCATGAATATTTGAGCAAATTTTACCAATTAGTAATTTGTAACATATCCACAATACATTTCAACCTACAAAACCACATTTATCCAGCTTAATTAGATTACAGGACATATTTACATTGGTGTGCATTCCAAATCTTGTATGTACACCTGCAATGGCAATAGAGCTGTAACATCCAAATATTTTGGAAATGTTCACACAATTTAATAGATAAATTGTGAAATTGTGTACTCCTGCAATTTACAACTTACACAACCAATTACCTGTCTATTCAGCAATTTCTATGACTATTTTAAGAAAATATACATATAAATATTTGGTTATCAAACTCCAAATTTTAAATGAATAATAATTCCCAGACTTTGAGCCTCTAAAACTTCCCCACCCCTCATCCAAGTGTCATGACCCTTGGCATCCTTTTAGGGACCCATCCAGTCAATATGTATGCAAAACACCAGATTTCTTGTGATGATTATTCCTAAACAAACTGCCATCTGCATGCCTGGGCCAAATGCTCCTATACACAGATGATGTGGTCATATTTAACAGCAACCCTAATCTCAAATAGCTGGCAATGGGTCTCAAAAAAGGGTTCTCAGCCACTGAAAAATGGTTTGTGGATCACAAACTAGTCAAGAACTGCAAAAAAACTAAGACTATGATGTTCACCAGCATACAGAACAAACATAATGCCTCCTCCCTTGCTATCAGGAATGCCAATGAGGACCCACTGGAACACGTCCAGCAGTTCAGGTATTGGGCATCACGCTCGACTCTACACTTTCATACACCCAACACATTGACAACACAGCAAGGGTGATTAATACAAGAATTGGGATCCTATACAGGCATAGACACTGCCTAGCACATGAGGCATTGAACCTGGCCATCAACAGCTCGATAGTCTCCCTCATTGACGATGGCCTAGCAATCTATGGGTCAGTGACAGACACAGCCCTAAACTGCATCACCACTGCACTAAACAAGGCAGGCTGACTGCTCACAGGAGGCAGAAAGACTAACACACACCTGTGAGCTCTATACTTGGGCAGGTTGGCTACAACTAAAGGACAGAATAAATTACCAAACCTGCATCATTGGCAAGAAATACTCCCTCAGCCAACTACCCACAGGGGTCCAGAACCTCCTAACTCCACACTCAAGCACCTGACCCATAAGGAACTCCTCCACTCAGACCTACAAAGTTCCGAGATGCCACACAGCCCAAGCACAATGTGCCTTTTACTATCGTGCTCCACTATGGACTAATGACTTACCGCCTGACATTATCAATGCCACATCTATTGGATCATTCAAATGCAGACTCCGGCAGCATCTAGTAAAATCTAGTAAATGTGACTGCTACCATAGCACCCTCCCAGGGCATCAACCAGCTACCTGCATTTATCCCCTGTCAACCCATTGGGTTGAGGGACCTGAATTCCAGCACTTTAGGTTACGCTTGCCTCCCTAATCATGACATCACTCCCACTTTCCTACCCCCTCAGATGCTCCCAACTACCTTACTCCTTCCACCCATGTTTGCAACTTCTCCTTCTTCTCACCTCAGAAGAGCTTCCAAGTAGGGTGTTAACCTCTGATACCAGCTAGCTACTATACTGCCTTAGCTGTTTAATGCTGTTGTACCCTGTAACTTATCTGTTCCATATGTAACCCTGTCATCTGCACTGTATTGTCTATGTAACTGATGTGGAACCTAAAAATGAACATCTGCTCACTGGTGTAATTCAAGACCTCAATAAATAAATAAAAAAAAAGCTATACTTACTGAGTAATGATCAATTAAACAATTTCAGAAAATTTCAGAAAAGTTTGTAAAATTTCACATAATTTTGTGAAATTTCTGTAAAATCAGAATTTGCTAATTTCACCCATCCCCTCTAACAACCAGCTGCTTGAAAGAGCAAATTAATCCTGCAGGAACACCGTGGATATACAAAGTTACTTCTGGCCTCCAGTGCACTTCACACAGGAAGATCAGCAAACAGTTTTTTTCCGAACAGCCCACAAGATTTCAACCTCCAGCAGGTCAGAAGTCAGTGAAACTAGACAGCAGCAAACCGGCAATTTTTATTTATTTATTTACTGTAGTTAGTTAGTTTTTGTTGATTGTAAAAGGAAGAATAGGCAATTCTGCTTATTCTCAGCCTCATCCCAGGGAATGATGATACAGACAGAAACTACCTAACATTGAAACAGATTAAACTATTTGTGGTATTTTTATAGAAGGGAAAATTTGGCCAGAATACTGGGGAAATTCCCCATTTCTTCCAGCAGGTGGCCTTATTGTTGCATGTCAAGGGATAATGGAGGAGAATGCCAGTGAGGAGTATGAGTTTACTACCCAAATGCAGGAGCTTATCTCCCCCTCCACCCAGAGTATTGAGGAGACATTTGAGTCTCCGATCATGAAGGAGGGTATGCTGGGTAGCAATCCTGCCACTGAGGAAGCTATCCAGATCTTGCCTGGTTTGCTTGTGTAGTTGAAGCTGAAGACTGTGATATTGTACTAGACTTGGGCCCGGACTTGGGCTCTGCCTGTGAGGATGTGGTGGATAGCCTCTTGGAACATGAACTCTAAGAGCAGCACCTCCATTTGATTCAGCTGCTGGAAGTTGTTGATGCTCAGTACAAAACAGTTATTGACAAAAGAAGATTGTGGCTGAATGGTTTCTCTTCTGCTGATGCTGTGCTCCAGTAGTCTATGGGAACTTCTACGGTTGTTACTGTGGAGGAAATCCTGATGTAAACTCTGATTGCAGTGGTTACTGAGGCCCTGTTGATCACTCCACCAGTGCCGCTACTACAGACAACAATCTGAGGCTGGTGTTTCTTTGTTTCAGCAGTTTCCTTCAGGTATTTCTTTTTCCTTTTGTGCTGGTGGAGGTGGTTTGGCCTCTGTGGGGGCTCTTGTCTCCAATTCATTTTGCTCTGGGATATCTCAGCAGTTTACTTCTACAGTCCTACGACAACACACTGGTGCAGATTCTCCTTGGTCTGTGGTCTGTAGAACATGCCCTCCTCATGGCTGGATCGGTAAAAAAAGCCGACAGCTCTGGGTGGGATGTGAACATGATGCCCTCCTCATTGACAGCTGGACAGGGGGATGTCCCTTTTTCTCCTTCCATTTCTGGTCCCAGTTCTCTTGCTTCTGTCCCACAGCTTAATTGCACAGCTGTCATGAGCATGACTAAATGTCTGGAGGAAGATGAAAGTGCTACCACTGCTGATCATGCTGATCTTACTATTGCTGTTAGCAATACACCTTCTGCACCTGTGACACTGGACACTAGTCCTACTACTGGGCCTGACATCCCGGTCATTGAGTCCCATGACAGGGAGATGCAGGGGAAGGCTCAGCTTCCAGATTCTGTAATTCCTGTTGGTGTACCTCATGCTGAGGCTGCTTTTGTGCCCCATGTACCCCGAGTTCCCTCTCCAGGCCCAGTGACTGTGGCTTCTGGGGTTTCACCGCTGCCTTCCCATGGTGCTTGACCTGCCAGACGTTTTTCAGATTTTTTCCAAAAATGCCCCAGAACAAATGCAGAAATGCTTGTCTGGTTGAAGTATCGGGGTGGTCTTCCTGACTTCCCAGATTGGCTGTACCTAGCCAAAACTTTACTTATGGATAGTATGCACTATTCTTCTTTTGAAGTTTTTGCCTTTATTCATACTGCTGGGTTTACCTCCTTTGATGTCGGTGTTAAAACACCAGTTGACTTGAGTGGTTCTGGAAGGAATATGGTGATCTAAAGGCCACTCTGCTGTGGCTACCCTTTGTGGCAATCCCTCTTTCAAAGCCAAGTTAAAAAAAAAAAAGATTACGATTCTCTTCAAGAATTAGGGTGTGAAGGTTACTGACATTGCGTATTGGCTAAAACAAAGATGCACATTCCTAGGCTAACCTGAGCAGATCTTTGACTATGAATGTATTTGGACTTGTGGTTGGCATTTCAAAGTCCGTCATTGCCATTTGGCTGGTGCTTTGGTTCATCTGCTAATTGTTTGTTCTTGGGAGAGGATCGCAGTGTCCAATTCTATGCTGACCAGCCCAAAGCATGTTATTGTTGTGACTCTCCCTCTCATTTGAACAATGCTTGTGATAAGCTTAAATATTCTGTCTGCTTGGATTTGGGGCAAACCAGACAACAGTGTCAGAATCCTTAGAAGTGCAATTGATGTGGTGACACAGGGCATATGTATAAGGTTTGTCCCTTGGCCTGTCATAGCAGTCCTGATGCTGTGCATCAGGCTGAGCATACCTACATAATTACCATGGCTCAAAAGGCTAGGCAGAAGGAAAATCTCTTGCGTATGCATCAAGTGTAGGCACCCCTTCCACCTCATCCACCATGATCTTCTGTCAGGACTTCTGCAAGGTTGACTGAGGACAACTTGGGACCCATTATAGACCCAGAACTGCCAACTGCAACCCCCTGCCCAGTCTTCTATGTGTCAGTTTCTCTAGGGTCTCCTCTGGCTATCCTGTTCCTATGGAACAGCTCCCAGTGCTTCCCTCCGAGGATGCCCCTATTTTGGATGTTCAGCCCATGCTTTTTGTTTTTTGCTTTAACATTTTTTTATTAGATTTAAATAAAAATACAACATATCAAGCAATGACACAGTAAACATATTATAGCTTCATAAAATATTTTTACGTACATAGCTGAAACTGTCAGGTCGCATAGTGATTTACATACAGGAACTAAATGTACTTACAGATTCACTATATCACAAAACAAACATCTAGAGTTGGTAGAGAAACTAATCAGCATTAAATAAAGACTAGGACATAAAAAGACAAATATTTAATCATGTAATGTCCAAATAAGTAAGGAAAGGTGCCCAGGTTTTTTCGAACAAAAAACTTTTGTCAGCAATCTGATGAGCAAACCTTTCATTATTTATGACTTCACTCATTCTAGAGCTCCATTCTGCATAAGCAGGGGGAGGGAGATTTCCAATGTGAGAGCAGGATCCTCTTAAATGTTAAAGCAGCTGCCTATATAACCAAATTTTGATGTTTATTTAAGCTTCCCTGACCTGCACTTATTCCCAGGATAAGACATTTAGAATTGAAAGGGATAAAAGTCTTCAGTGTAGATTCATAAGCTTTATGAATCTTGTTATAAATGTCTTTGATACAGGGATAGGACCTAAGCACATGGCATAGATTTGCATCTTCCCCCTGACATCTCCAGCATTCCCCATCAAGTTGATAACCCATGTAGTATAGTCTTTTAGGGGAGTAATAATAATCATAATAGAGAATGTTATACCAAATTGTTCTAGCTTGAATGTCCCTACTGCTGCAGCAGGCATTGTCCCAGACTGAGGCCCATTCTTTGGCAGATATGGGTTCCCCAATGTCACCTTCCCATTTACTTTTGGATGAGGCTGTCAATACAGTTGGGTCATTTGTGTTCATTAGAAGCTTGTATAATAAATTCACCCCTTTCTGTAGGTTTTACACTTTAAGGACAGAGCTCCATTCAGAATCCTCTCTAATAGTTAGATCCACCCCTAGAATTGAGCCTTGAAGAACCTTCCTTAGTTGGAGGTAATGGGCAAAGTGAAATTTTGGGATATTGTAGTGGGCTTTAAGTAAATTAAAATAGAGCAGTTCCCTTTGGTCACCTAGTAAATCCTGCACATTTGTAATACTTAATTCCCCCATCCAAAATCCATTAGAGGTGCTTAATTACATGTTAGGGTGTTATGTTTCCAAAGTGTGGTGAAACTGATAGGAAAGTTCTCTATGAGAAGCAAACTCTTCATTTTCTTGACTACCCACATAGATGTATTTATACACACATTGTGATTAAGAGAAAGAGGAAGTTTAGTAAAGAAACAATCAGATGGTTTACTTGGCTGCAGAATCTGCTTCTCAGCCCTGTACCATAGGGGTAAGTGTGCATCAAGGTTAGAATCAAGATACCAAGAACTCTGTTTAAAATGAAAGGCAAAATAATATTTTTCCCAGTGTGGAAGCCCAAAACCACCATCTGACTTATTTGCTCTAAGTTTTGCAACTGAAAGCCCAGGAATAGCGGCATTCCATAAAACAATTCTAGTTATTTTATTAAGAAGATTAAAAACTTCTCTATCTATTTTAAGAGGCAAGTTCTAAAAAAGATAAAATAATCTAGGAGCTACAGCCATTTTAATTGAGTTAATCTTACCCCATATAGATAGATTGAGGCCTTACCATTCTTTTACGTCTGTTTCAATTTCTTTAGCCAGTGGCATAAGATTTAGATTAACAAGATTATGAGTGTCCTTGGATATCTTAACACCTAGATATGTCAAATATATTTGAACTTCTAAACTCAGATTGCATTGTTTCCAGGGAGTCCCCGGTCATAAATGCGAGTTTAGGGATAACATTTGAGTTTTAGCACAATTCAGCTTAAGATCAGAGAAGGTGGCAAAGACATTAAAAATGTCACCCAAGTATATTACTTAATCCCTTGGGCTTGAAAGAGAAATCAGCAGATCATCAGCAGAAGCAAACATTTTATTGTTGATTTCGCCCGTTCAGATTCCTTTGACCTCATGACATTCAATAATTCTCCTAATTAATGGCTCAACAACCAAAATAAAAAGATATGGGGAGAGTGGATAGCCTTGCCTGGAACCTCTATTCAAATGAAAAGAGTTTGAGATAAAACCATTGGAAATTACTCAAGCAGAAGGTTTTTTATAAAGTATTTCTAACCAAGAAATAAGAGTGTCTCCCAGGTGGAGTCTCTTAAGAACCTGGAAGAGATAATGCCACTCTAAGGAATCAAAGGCTTTGCAGAAGTCAAGGCTAGGACTGCAGTTGGATTATGCATTTTCCCCCCTTCCAAATTATATTTAAATATCTACGCATGTTGTCTGCTCCAGTTCTACCTGGCGCAAAGCCTACTTGTTCCTCTCCTATCAATTTAGTGAGATGAGAGTTCAGTCTAAAGGCTAGAATTTAGGCAAGAGTCTTATAACCTGCATTAAGCAGAGAAATAGGCCTGTAACTCTCACACTGAAGGGGGTCCATCCCATCCTTTAGAATTAAAGTTAAGTAAGCATGATACATAGGTTCAGGTAAGGATTGTGAGGAAAATGAAGAAACAACTGTTTTGAAAAGGTAATCCTTAGCTTTACCACTTAGAGCTTTATAAAATTCTCCCAGAAAACCATCTGGACCAGGTGTTTTGTTTGGATGGAGGCTTTTAATAATACTATCAAATTCTTCCCATGAGATAGGAGAGTTCAAAATCTCTCTGTCCTTGCCACTTAGTTCTGGAAGAGTTATTAAATCTAGAAATGACTGTGAATTTCTTGCATTCTGCTTACCTAAATCTGAGTATAAATCTTTAAAAAACAGCTCAAATTCTGAATTTATTCTGGCATTTGAAACTTCAGTTACTCCTAAATCATTAGAGATACCAGGAATTAAATTCTGACCAGCCCTCTTTTTTAGTCTATGCGCTAAAAGCTTTTCTCCCTTTCATCAGCTTCCCAAAAGGTGTGTTTGGTTCTATACAAAGAGTATTCTGCTTTAGCAGAATATATTTTATTTATTTCATACTTTAGTTTTGTAATATTAGTAAGCAAATTCCCTTTCTTTTTGCAGTTTTGTTTGTACTCATTCTGCAAATCTAACAGTTTAAGCTTCATTTGGGCCACATCCATTTATCCTTGCTTTTTCCTACAGGATAAAAAATGAATAATTCTCCTTCCCAGGAAAGCTTTAAAGGAGCCCCAAAGGTAGTTTAAAGAAACCTCTCAATTATCATTTAAGTTGAAAAAATCTTACACCTCATGTTCTAACCAAGAGTTAAAAATAAGGTCCTGCAGGAGAAAGACTTTAAGGCTCCATCAAATACAATTACTTTTAGAACCTTCAAATGAATCAGGATCTGCATTAAAGCATGGTCAGAAAGGAATATCTCTTTAATACCTGATGAAACAAGGTAAGCGGCCAGATGTTTGGAAACAAAAATCATATCTATCCTGCTGAAAGATGCATGTCTTGCAGAATAAAAAGCATAATCTCTTACAGTGGGATTTAATAGTTGCCAAGCATCTAGCAAATTTAGGTCAGCCACAAGTTTTCTAATAACAAACTGTATTGAGGATATCTTAAAGGGGCAGAAGGAGGAGGAGGAGGAGGAGGAGGAGGAGGAGGAGGAGCGTCTATCAAGTAAACCATCTGAGACTTCGCTAAAATCCTCTCCCATAATAAGATTCTGGTGGTTACAGATGCTTAAACACACATTTAGGGCCCTAAAGAAATCAGCCTGTCCAGAATTGGGTGCATAAATATTGCATATGGTAACCTCTCACACACTGATAGCACCTTCAATAATTTGAAATCTGCCCTCAGGGTCAGCATAGTGAGAGCTCTTCACAAAATGTATACCCCTTCTGAAAAGAATAGATGTACCTCTCTTTTTGGAATTGAAAAACTAAACTCCACCTGAGATACTCATAATCTAGCTAGTTTTTGCTTTACTTTCCTGTAAGTGAGTTTCTTGAAGTAGAACAATGTCAAGTTTATGTATATTTAGATACGTTGGAATTTTCTTCCTCTTGATTGGGGACCCCAACCCCTTAACATTCCAAGAACCTATTGAGAAGTTTGACATTTCTAGAGACCTTCAACAATCCTGGAAGTAGAATTGTTCTTCTCCTTACTGATCTTAGATTTCTAAAAAATTCCTGCTAATAGATTATCACAGATTTCAGAGAATGCTAACTTAAAACTTAGTAACTTTAATGTACTTATAGATGAAACAGAAATAATCAAATAAATAAATAGTTAAGGAAGAAAGAAGAAAGTAACAATTCACATGCTTTAGTGATTAACACACTAAAATAAGTAAAATACACAAAATGTAAATTAAATGAAAAACAGTAATGGATTGTGTTTTGCTGCACAACTTCAAGTCCACCAAACCAGAAAGAAAGTTCAAGGTGAGTTTGTTGTTGTGAAAGTGGTTTGGCTTAAATAACCAGTTCCTACCCTCTAAATCAGTAAAAGAAAAAAGGAAGATATAGGTACTCTCTGGCATATTTCGAATTTTTTGCATGTGTCTCAGTAGAAATAAAACTGCTGTATTCAGAATTAACTAAATGTAGTGCAGGAGTCCTGGGACCGCAGAAACAACAAAACATACAAGAACGTGTGAGGGGGAGGAGATAACAGTGGCAACGCTAGAGGATTTAATTGATGTATCACTTTGTTTGAAATTTAGAAGCATAAAACCTCTGGCAACTATGAAGCAACATAGGGCCACCCCCATCTTAGGTGACCCTATTTTATAGCAAATAAAGCAAAGAGCACTGCTAAGCTTCAACCAGGCAATCCACATTACAATCTAATCTCATATTAATGTTTGCGAGCAGAGGAAAAAAATAGCTAGTATAGTAAATGCAAGCTATCCATATCTCCCGTCACTGCTTCTGATTAACCACCTAACTTAAAAGGTAGTTTATTATTCCAACCAGCAACATACCTAATTTCCAAATAAAGCCACCATAAAACAGGCAGGGGTCGGGATTGAATACGAGGGGATACATGGTCCAGGAGTCCAAACAGACATCCAGTTATATCCATTAATATGTAGTAGTAAGTTATAGGGTTGAGAGATCTGGGGGTCCCTCCCGCACTCTCCTTCATTAGCCCTCCTGCTATGTCTTTCTCCACGCAAACAGCACTATGGAGGTTGTGGCTATACCACTGTAATGATCCTTCTCTGCTATTGATATGTGTTCTGTATGTTTGTTTCTGATATGTATGTGTTCACCTGGAAAATTCAATAAAAATTATTAACTGAGTAATGTGTAGTAATAATTATATCCTAGTTCTATGGTACACATCACTACCTCAACACTCCAGCACATATAATCATAACTAAACTGTGGCACTTTGATGTAAAAAATGTTGTACTAAAAATTGCCCACAGAACAGCCATGCAAAAGTAAACAGTACAATGATCAGCATTTTGCTCTGAGTGAAATGAAAAAAAAAACCCTCCTGGCTTGGAAAACATATATTTTTACTTTTTAGCCACATAGGTAAAGAAATTATTTGGATTCCAAAATGCTCCCTTTCCCTGAGACGCTAAACCTGAAGTGCGATCTGAGGAGAACTCTATGTAATAGTCAGAAGTGTAGTGATAGAAATAGCTGTCCCTTGATTATCTGTTCCTTCATGTAAAATTGCTTCGGGGGGGGGCAGGAATAGTGTTGCAATCTCCTGAGTTGGCGTCACTACCCATGTGCATTCTAGACTCAGAGATTGTTCAAGAGGATGAGGAGTGAAGGGATTCTTTGCTACAGCCACATTTCCTTGGGTTTGGAATTGATGTCGCTGGTCTGGGAATGTTGGAGGGATGAAATGAAGGTCTTGACTTACGCTGAATTTCAGGTACACCCAAAAGAGCCTTGGGGTCCTGCACTGCTGTAGAGCAGAGATGGGGAGTTGAGGGGCAAACAGATTAATTTCCTGGGGAGTGTGGAGGCCTTCTATGACTGCTCTGAGACTGAGTATTGTTAGTAAAAGCACGTGGCCCAGAAATGGAATGAAGAGGATCTTGTTTGCCTCTTGACTCATTTAAAGTAGAGTGGTCATTGAGGGATATTAAGTGAAATTCCAAGGCCTATGAATTCTGTAAATTTCTGACAAAATCCAATGCCTCATTTACTGTATTGTGTTTCACAAATCTTCCCCCCCAAATCTTGAATAACTAGTGTAGAGGGGTACTTAAAATGATAAGCAGACCGTAGCATTGAAGCTGCTGTTTGACTCCCCCAAATTCTTTCCTTCTGTTCACAAGTTCACTGGAAAAATGCTGGTAAATAGATACGTTCTCCCCTCCATACTAGGGATTTTTTTTTTGTCTAGCAAGATGTAATATTTCTTCCTTATCTGTGAAATGAAGCAAAAAGATCAGTATGGGTCTGGGTTTACCTTGCTTGTGTTTTAGATCCATAGATTTGTGAGCCTTGTCAATATCTAAGGGCCATGGCCATTGGTGCCCAAGGAGGTCAGGGAGCAAGTTTTGTAAGAAAATTATCATGTTCGAACCCTCAACACCTTCAGGCACTCCCAAGATCCTTAAATTGTTTCTTCTTCTCCTCCTATTTTCAAGGTCATTAGCCTTATCTAACAAATAGGCAATCTGGCTGTTTTGCTTTTGGGAAAGTTGTTCTAAATATCCCACTGAGTCAGTAAGTTCTGAGATTTTGGCTGAGTTCAAATCAGTTTTAATTGACAGTTCTTCCATATGTGTTTTAAGAGTGGATGTTAATGCTTTGATGTCAGAAATGCCTACTTTTAAATCTGCCAACATTTGCTGCGGCTGGATATTATCACTTTTACTGACAACTGAGTTTAATCAGTCATTTGTATTATTAAAGTTATTTGGAGCTGACCTTTCTTTCTGCGAGTCCACATATTTTCCATTAGTGGGATTCATAACAGCTGATTCCGAGAGCACGTCGTGATGTTTGTTGAAATAAATTTTACACAGGGAGATTTCTTTTTGATGATTTTGGAATTTTCTTGAAGTCCAGAGGTTAGTCAATAATATTTTCTCATCCGATTGGCTGGTATTATACTGAAAAGTACCAGATCACTAAAGAAGTCGGAGTGGAGATCCAGAGCTATGTGTTCAATCTGCTTTCCACTGTAAGAGCCAGCATGCACTCCATGTTCAGCCTATGTTGGTCCAGGTTTCCTCAGATTGTCTTCCAACTTCCACATCAGCCAGTGCTTTCCCACCTGTTCCCTCTGATCTGGTTGTGACTCCAAGGGTGTCTGCCCCACAACATCTGGAGTGAATACAAGACTGTGCTAGCTCAGAATAGATGTTGCCCCTTCTATGGATTCCTATTGCATGCTTACCCATGCAAAGCATAAGGGCCAGCCCTTGTTGAAACAGACTAAGCAGGGCACTGTGTAAGCAATAATACCAAACAGGTTGGGCGGTATTGGGCAAACCGATGACCAGGGCGTATTGAGGCCGACGCCGCAGGCGGAGGGTCTTATAGCCCTGAAGGTCCGTATTGCCTAATACCACCCACCCTGGAGGGTATTATTGTGCTTAGAAATGAGCTACCGTGGCATTTTTAGATGGATTTTAAAAATTTCAGAAAACAAAAATAAATGAGTAACAATGAAGTTTAAAGTGTTTTCCTTGTGAAGTAGTCCTCTGTATTTCTGTGCTGTTCTGTCTGCTGTTGCCCTCCCCAGAGCCATTCTGTCCTAGTCACTCCCCTCCCCACACCACTACCTTGGATATGGAGTGTTGTCACCCCCAGCAGTTTCTTGGCATCTTTATGCTGCTGTTCCTGCAAACTGAGTAATGGGACGGCAATTACATATAGGATACTGAGCAGTGGAGACCGAGTTCATAGTACGAGTACTGAGCTGAGAGAATGAGGTGTTCAGTACTCTGGCAGGTAGCTTTTCTTTTAAAAAAGCATGTCACAGTTTGTGAATTAAGTGCAGAGTAGAAGGGCTCACTCATCGCCTGCATAAGGGAAGCGTAAGCAGAGCAGTTAGGCGTAAGCTGTTAAATCATTGATGTGCAGTTTTCCATTTTTATTTATTTCTGTGAGGAGTTGGCTGTGCAGTATGGGGAGCTGCAGTTGAGGAGAGACGCTAGGCGATTTGAAAAACGGCGCTACTGATCGGTAATGCTTAGTGGCTGCTGAAAAGATTACAAATGCTCCTACAGGCTTCACTTTGTCTATTTGTTGTAAGTCAGAGTGTACGCTTTCCTTTGTGCTGAGAACTGGTAAAAATCCTGGCTAGTGGCAGGCAGAAAGTAAATTGCTTGCACGTGCTTGCCTTACTGCAACGGGACGGAGAAGAAACTAGTGAGGCACGCCATGATTACTTGCATTACTGCAGTGATGTAATGTCCCAGAGAAGAAAAAAAAAGGATTTGGTTCTTGTCGCCCGCCTCGTATATCGAACAGGACATGCATGTAGGGTTTACTGAAATCTGACATGCAAGGTGCAGTTTGTCAACTCAGAAGTGCCAGGCAGGGTATACTGAAATCGAGTGGTTGGCAGTTTGAATTTTAGCGTGACTGTATTTGGAGAGCAGGTAAATGTGCCCAAATGTTGCTGATTTCTAGAACTCTGATCTTGATGGGACTGTTACAAGAGCAAAAAACACGCTTGTGTTATGTAATTTTTTTTTTTGCACTCTTGACTGTATCAACTGGTTAAGAGGGGGACTCTCGCTAAACGACAAAGCAACATGGCGGTATTCGCCTTTCTGAACGTTCTACTTGCCCAGAGCTTTAGAACTATATGAGGCAACATAGACTGGGACTAGTTATTTCCCAGTCTCTGTTGTCTCATACCGGACCAGCAGGTTGGCTCTTGCAGCCAATCAGAAACAAGAATACTCTTCACTCATTTTCTAAAACTTTGATAATTCATTCTGATTCTCTGCAGGGTGGTTTGGACTGGGCTGAGGATGATGAAGATTATGTTGCTTCCTCTCTTGTCTCTATATCTATGGATCCTTCTTCTGACATGGAAAAGCCACCTCCAGAGGCAAAGTCTTCCAAAAAAAGGAAGACAAGGAGTTCTGGTAGATGGAAATAATGATACTTGGGACTTTTTAAATTCTTTTTCTTATGATGGAGGGTCTTAAATTACTGACTGGCAACATTACTAACATTACGTCTCTGAAGCATTGTTTTGTTACTTTTCTGCTATTACAAAAGTTGAATGTGGATATTTTCATTTTTTAAGACATGAGGTTACATACATTGAGGAAAGCCTCTTGGGTGTAAAATGTTTTGACTAATGGACCATCCTTTTGGTCTCTGGGGGATGAGGTATGCTCAGTGTGGGAATTTTGTTTTCCTCTTCTGAGGTTAAAGTCATTAGATTGGTAGAACCTTTGGTGGGCTGAGTTTTGCTGTTGGACGTTTTGATTAAGGGGTTGTCTTTCCATCTTATGGATATCTGTGCCTTTTGACTCTTGTTATATACCTCAAAACAGATATGATTTTTTGGGGATTTCAATTGTGGGTTATCCTGCAGTGATTGGGGCAGGAAAACAACTAAATTATTTTATTATTCTAATTTCCTTAAATCTATGTGTCACAAGGCTGGCCTGACTAATGTATATGAGATGGCTGACTTCCCCCTGGTTCAAACTTGTTTTAAGGGAACATTGTCCACTCGTATAGATTTCTGGTTTCTCTCTTTCAGGTTACAGGTTTTGACAGCAGCTACTGTCCCAGTTGGAGACTTCAGACCACAAAATGGTCTCTGTCACCTTGGTGACCTGCAGGATCATTGTCCAGGACCTGGTTTCTGGAGGCTGAATCCTGATAGTTTGGAAGATGAGATCACTGTCTGTGATGTGCGGAACTTGTTGCTTGGTTGATGCACAGTCCTGTGTATGCATGATGAGTTGACTTGCTGGTTGGAGGATACTAAATATTTTCAGCTTCTGCTAAAATCCAGTTCTGTGTCTTCGGACCACAAAAAGTATGTTAATTACCTTCCACTGAAGGCTCTGCTCATTAGATTATTGTTTATTTCCCAGGAATCTACTGTAGGTTGGATCTTTTTGCCCAGATTTCTTGGACTAAACAGCAGATGTGTCATTTTCAGTATGACCAGGCTAAGTCTTTGTTCTTAGAACAGAAGTATGGCACTCAGGGTGCTAAATAGCATGTTAATCCTTTTGACAGTTGTGTGGATAGATTGAAGTGTTGGGTTATGACTAACCTCACTGATGCCACTGGCCAGTCTAAAACTATGATTGAGGGTTTGCAGGATATTGTGTTTGCCCTTCTTTCCAATAAGTTTAGTACTTCTTCTCCTGAGCAGGCTCCTCAGTGGAGTTTTTTGGATTCTCTAGTACTCCCTGGCCTGTCGGATTTGGGAAGCAGCGATTAACAGCGGCCTTTAGTCCTCTGGAGGTACAAGATGCTATTAGCTCCTTGTCTTCCAATACTGCCCCAGATCTGACTGGGCTGTCCAGTGCACTTTACAGAAAGTTTTCCTCCCTTTTTACACCTCCATTAACTGCACTTTTAACTCCTTTTTGGATGCAGGTTCTCTTAACCCCAGTATGACTTGAGGAGTCATGTTCTTTATCTATAAATGAAAAGGAGATAAATCAGACCTTGGCAATTGGAGACCATTAGGTCGGCTCAATACTGATGCTAAAATGTTTAACACAATTCTTTGTAAGAGGTTGGCCACTGTGGTTCAACAGTTGATTGCTCCTATGCAGGCCTGTTCTGTTCCAGAGAGGTCTATCAACAGTAACTTACTGTATATTCAGCAGATTGTGGAGAGGGTGTTGGGGGAAATTTGGATGGATACGTTATTTCCCTGGACCAGCAGCAGGCTTTTGATTCAGTCCATTAAGCTTATTTATGGAAAGTACTGAAAGTTTATGGGATGCCTGATCTTTTCATTAGCATGGTCTGTATGATATATACTAAGGCTGTGATTCTTCCCTTAGTCAGTTGGTGGCTGGGGGATCCCTGTGCTTTCAAGCAGGGAGTAAGCCAGAGCTGTCCTGAATCCCCTGTTATATGTTTTTAGCATTGATCCTGGTATTTGCTATGTGCAGTCCCTGCGGGACATTGTAGCTACTACTACTGCTCAGGGTATTCCGATAGCTAAAGTTTCTGCACATGCAGATGATTTGGCTTTGTTGGTAAAGGACCAAGCTTCCAGTAATAGGGCACTTGATAACCTTACTGCTTTGATAGTGTATACTGGGCTTACTCTTAATAAAACTATGAGTAGGGCCTTACGGTTAGGTGCCTGGGATAGGCATGACCTACTTCAGCTCCCTGTGGTACAGGATACAGTGCAGGTACTTGGCAGTACTTTTGGGTACATGGATATGGCTACTTTCAATTGGCTGGCTAAGCTGGATAAAGTTGACAAGGTGGTCTTCAGATGGGCCTCTTGGTCTATGATGAGGAGAAAGAGGGAGGAAGAAGATGGCTGCCAGGCTGGGCAGCAGTCTACAGTGCTCTCTATAATGCTGGAAGTTTTATTCTCCTTTGGTGCTTTTAAGTTACAATTTTTACTTTCCAGTTAAAGTGAATCCTCAAGGTTTCTCCTCAAAATACTGTATGGAGAATCCGTTTAGCTTAGTTGTAACTTTTCTGTGTTATCTGTCACGGGTGTTCTGCTTGTGCCAATGCTGGTTTTAGGGTATTGTAGGTCCGGGCTTGAGACAGGTAGTGGTAAAGTGAGAAAGTGACAGGAGGGTAGCTTTATTGTTTTTTAGTTTTGTTTTATCAAGGCTTCAGTTTCTGAAAGTGTTATCTTTCATGTTTGCAGCTATTGCAGTCTAAGTTGAAGCATGGGTCCCAGGCATACTTTGGGTTGATTTCCCAAGGAGAGGCATTGACGCTGAGGATGTGTTGAGGAGGGGGAAATGTGAGCAGCCAGAAAAATCCTTCTGAAGTCCTGCCAGAAGAGAGTAGGCAGGTGAAACTGGATTAATTGCGGTTTTAACTGTGTCAGTCAGTGTGTTTGACCGGTGGGGAGCTGATTGGTATGTTTCGACCCGGTGTTAGCCACTACCACTGACTGGAGTTTATGGTGCTGTAAAAGAAAAGGTGTTGGGTAGTCAATAAGAACAAGCAGCAGCCATTGAACTTGACCACTTGTGGTGAAGTCTGCAGTCATGGACAAAGTGCAACAGGGTCAGTGAGTGTGTTTAATCATTTGCTGACTATTCCTTCTGGACAAGGACTGTGCTTATGGAAGGGGTCTTTTTTGGCTGGGTGGAGTAGTGAGAGAACCCCACAAAACTGACTTTTGTTTCTCCCTACCCCCACTCCCCTGTTTCTCTGGGCATTAAATTGCAGTTGATTTTTACATCTGGCTGTGAGGGGGCCATTTTATTAGGCAACGAGAGAGCTGGATATCTTTGAGCTGCATGTGTCCCATGTTATGTGCCTCAAATTGTTCAGGACTACAATTGTGCAAGAGATATGATATCTGCAAGGTGGTGAGAGCACTGACCATAGCCTTGCATCCTAAAAGCTGGAGACTTTGTGTTTGTTATCTAATTCTGCACCCAGACTTTTATTTTAATTACATATAATTCTGGTGGACTGGTTTGCCAGACACTGGGCCTTCTGAGGATTCTTTTATTATTGCTTTTAAGAAACTGTATGTTTAGGATGGTTGGGAAAGGTTGCTTAAGTAGTGTATGACTGCTGTATGACTGGTCAGGATAATCGGTTGTATGAGAGTGAATGCTTGGATGTGTATGTAGTTACATTTTGGAATAAGATCTGTGAGCTTTGTTTTGGGGAATTGGGTAGTATTTTAAGGGTATTGTGTATGTGAGCTCTGGATGGTGCTGAAGATGTGTTGGAGTCTTGGACCCTGTTGGATAATGTACACCACATCCTAGCTGCATGACCTCTGCCCCTTTGCTGACCTCTCAGTTTCAGTTGCAGTGGAACAGTGCTGTAGGGAGGTGGGCATACAAGGGAGTATAGAGGTTGGTGCAAGCGGGGCATAGAAAGCCCAATAGAGGTGAAAGATATTGGGGTGGTCAGGAGCAGGAGATGCCCTGGGGCTAAATGGAACCAGAAGAGATGTCAGATGTGGCTGGTTTCCATTCCCAGGGTTCCTGCCAGACTGAGTGGGCAAGAAGTCAAGGTGTGCAGTATCCACTAGTCCCCTTTGGACTATGCTACGCAATGCCAGATCGATGAAAAACAAGGCCACAATGATGGTGAACTTGATTTCTTCAGTCGATCTGGCTTGCATCACGGAGACCTGATCAGGTGGCGATACTGAGTCAGTTCTGGAGGTGGCCATCCCTACTGGGTTCTCTGTGTTGCACTGTCTGAGGAGACAACACGGAGCGGGGAGTGGCCATCTAATTTAGATCCAGCTTGGTCTTCACTGTTCAGCCAGTGGGTTCAGCCAGGTTTATTTGAATGTGTGTCAGTGTATGGGGGTTAAGGTGCGGTTTGCAGAATTCTCCTTGTGTACTGCCCTCCAAGGCCAGGAGGAGAATTTCTGGATGAGGTCATGGACTTCATTGTTGATGAGGTGTTGAGGTCCCCCAGATGACTGGTTCTGGGGGACTTCAATGCCTGGATCAAAGTTGAATCCTCACAGTAAGGTTTTAACCTCTTCCAATTGTTGAAATCACTGGGCCTGACACAAGTGGTTACTTCTGCGACTCATCACCACGGCCACACATTGTACTTAGTTTTCTCACTGGGGCTTGAGGTTAGCAGCTTCAAGACAGATAAGGTAATTTGGTCTTGCACGGTAGAGTTCTTGTTTGGGGCCCCCCCGATAATCCTCCCCACATGTAGAGATGATCAGCTATTGCCTTTTAAGCTGACTTATCTAGTGTGATTTCTGCATGTTCGGTTGGCATGGTCTAGGCAGTTGCTGCCTATAATATGGTGGTCCCCAAAGCACTCCATGTCATCGCACTGGTCTGTAAACAGCCCATATCTTCTCACTTGAGATTTTATTTATTTTTTTTATTCATCAAGTCTAGGATTACAAATACCTTTGAGCCATGGCTCTTTTACAAAGGTTCCACATCAGAGAAATACAAATTATGGGGAACATCAAGACAGGCATTACAACAATGTGGACATTGCAAACAGAGTACAGATTAATACAGTTCAAGGGTAGCATCGTAACAAGGCAGCCAGCGGCATTTTTCAGAGAAAATAGACAACAGATAAGAAGTGCCAGAGTCATAGGGAGAGGGAACAGGGTGGAGGGGGAGGAATGTAGGAAGGGTGGCAAGAGGGTGAAAAGTGCATCATTGGGTATACCAAGATGTGAGAGTAGAATCCAGTGGGGGGGGGACAACTAGAGCAGAAAGGGAAGTGGAGAAACAAGGTTAAGTTGGCAGTCACAGGAGCTGTTGGTAGTGAGATAGTCCCGGAGCCTAGTTTTAAACATACCAATAGTTGGGGCAGAGGAGATGGTTGGGCTGAGGCCATTGAACCAGAGTGGTGCTCGATAAGCAAAAGAGTGTTGTCCCTGTGAAGTGTGACAGTGGGGGACTTTCAGTAGCTGTAGCGTGGATCTCCTAGAGATTCCCCTGGTTTGATGGGGACCTCAAGACGATGAAGATCAAAGGTTGGACATTGGAGCATTACTGGTAGAAGACCCATTCCAAGGAGGACAAATTGGCCTTGCATGTTTACTATGGTGAGTACCAAGGGTCAATCAACTGTAAGAAGGCAGAGTTCCTGTCCAGGGAGATTGCTGCAAAGAAGAACAGACCATCTCAGTTTTTTCGGACTGTGGACAGACTTCTTCATCCAGTCTGTCTTCAGCTGAAAAAAGCTTTTTCAATCACTTTTATATGAGGAGTTTGCTCTGTTCTTTTCTGACAGGGTGTCTTCTATATAGTTGGGGATTGTACTCCAATTGCCTGGGAGAAGTTTAGACCTGTAGATTTGGCCCATGTTATAGGGGTGATCTCAAAGCTGAGGCATACTTACTGTAAATTGGACCCAGCCCCAACTTGTTTCTTGATTAGATGTGTCGAGACCATTGGTCCAGTGTTTGCTGGAATTATCCGGTGTTCGTTGTCAGAGGTGGTCTTTCCAGATGCCTTTAAGGAGGCACTGGTGAGTCTGCTTCAGAAAAAGCCATCTCTCGACCCTGATGTCCTAGCAGATTATTGACCAATATTCAGCCTTCCATTTTTAAGTAAGGTTGTTGAGAAAATAGTAGCACAGCAGGTGGAGGAGCACATTGTGATCTTTTACATCTATGAGACTTTACAGTCGGGTTTCAGGGTGAGGCATAGAACTGAAATGGCATTGGTTAGGGTGAAAAATTACCTCCTCAGGGCAAAGGATAGAGGAGAAAGGTCAATTCTTGTTCTCCTAGATCTCTCCTCAGCTTTTGACAGCATGGATCATGTTGTGCTACTGGCTCTCCTTAGAGAGTATTGTGGACTCACCAGTACTGTCATCAACTGGTTTGAGTCCTACCTCTCAGGCAAGATGCACTGGATGGTAATGAGGAATTTCTCCGTTTACCTCCAGAGACCCTGTCCTGTGTAGTGCCTCAGTGCTTGATCTTGTCACCAATGTTACTCGTGGTGTATATGCTACCCCTGGGTGAACTCATTAGGCATTACAGTTTGGAGTTTCACTGCTATACAGATGATACCAAGCTGTATATGTTCTTTGCCCCTGTAACATGTAATGCAGTGGAATTGCTATACAGATGCCTGTTGGAGATCAAAGACTGGATGTCCTCCAACTGGTTGCAACTGACTCCAGACAAGAAGGAGATATTAATGAAAGAGCCGGGTCATTAGTGTGAAGGATGTGCCAAGCAGTCTTGGGATTAGTACTGGGGTCTGCTCCATTGATGGCTTCCCCTAGGGTGAGGAATCTTGGCATCATGCTGGACGACAGATTGACTCTTGATGAGCAGGTGTCCTCTGTTGTCTAAAGTGGCTTTTACCACCCAAGGAATGCCACCAGGATTAAACCCCCTGTTCCACCTGAAGATCTGTCATCACTAGTCCATACCTTTGTTACTTCTAGGCTGAATTACTGCAAGGATCTGTACTTAGGGGTCAGTGGAGGGGCCCTCTGCCAGCTGCAGCTGGTGCAGAATGCAGTGGCCAGGTTACTGACTGGCCAGTCAAGGTCTATTCATGTGACCATGGTCCCACGAGCTCTGCACTTTCTGCCAGTCAGGTGGAGGATCATCTTCAAAGTGGGCTTTCTCACTTATAAGGCCATATATGGACTGGGCCCTGGCTACCGGGCTGATCTCCTAACACCTGCCTCCTCAGTCCACTCCCTTCGCTGCTCCACCAGGGGCCTCCTGGCTGTTCCAAGGGACAAGTTAAAAACATCTGGTGACAGAGCCTATAAAGTCATGGGGCCAGCCCACTGGAATGCCTTTTCTATCTCGGTCAGGGAGGCTCCAATGGTGGAGTAGTTTAAAAGGGGTCCTAAAGACTCACCTCTTTCTCAAGGCTTTCCTGGATTAATCAGAGCCTCATACTAAATTATTTTTTTTAAGACTGCATTTATTTATCTAAATATAAGTGTGTATATAAGAATGTTTTTGCATGTTATCCTATTTGTATTCCCTTCCTGCTTGCTTTTATGTAAGGCACCCAGAGCCTCCGAGATTGGGTGCCGTATCAATAAATTTGCCTTGCCTTTCTCTTGAAGACTTTTATTTTGCCTTTATTTCTGTATATTACTTATGTGACCCCTCAATTTAGGTTTTCAAACCCATTTGTAATGTATCTTTTTCATCTGTTGTGTGACAGTCCTGTGAAATGCTGCCAGACCTTTAGTTGTTTGAAGGAGGGGGGCCTGGGTATGATCAAGCCCCTGGTTTTCTTCTTTTGCATTATTGTTCAGATTTAACGTAGTGCCTCTTTTGCAACAGGTGGTATTGCCATGGACTGATTTGTTTTGTGAGTGGTGTGGGGTTTTGATGCCCTGGTGGCAGAGTGGTGTCCTCCGTTTTGCTCAGATGGATAATCCACGTCTGATTTATGTTAAGGACAGCTTTTTTTGGCTCAAACAGTGGAAATTCAGTGTAGCCCAAATCATGTCTTTACATAGAAAGCAGCTTTATGCTATGATTCTATGATTCTAAGTGCTTTCTTTTTTGAAGATCCAGTGTTTCCTGACAGCACAAGAGTTCCTTCCATCTGTATTTTGGCTGCTACCAGTGACCCTAGAATCCAGGACAAATGAGGGACACTGTATGGCTTTGCAGCCATGGTAAAATTAATGTAAAAAATAATCAGAAACATAAGGCAGTGTCAGAATGCTAGTGTCCTAGACCTGCATGGCCTGTCTGTCTTAAAACAATAGAACATCTATGTTTTTATTGTTCTTTTATTCAGCCCTTGTGGCCACTAGTAGCAGTCCACTGGACAGTCCCATGTTTTAAGTGTCTTAGCTATGATGTCCTGGTCTTGGGAAATCTGAATTCTGTATTGCACACATGGCATCCTAGCACTGTGAATGTTATTTTTGTATATTTCAAGTGGGTTATTTGGCAATGCAGGTGTCAATAGGTTTTTCACCAAATTGTTAGTTCTCTTTTGGAAGGTCTGTATAAAGTTTTATGTGAATTACGCATCGTTTTTTTGAAGAAACATACTGCTTTATCAGCTACTCCGTTTGATTGTTTATGGTATGATGTCACTTGGCTCCATGTTTAATGTCACATGTCACCTGTTGTTTTCTTCTGCATTCTTTTTTGCTTCTTTTGTGGGTGATGATGGTTTGTTTTATTTTTGTTTTGTGTTTTCAATAAAATTACCCTGCTCTTGCCAGTAGGGGGAGACGCTGCCTCTTGGTTTGACAAGATGGCTGATCCAGGAGGAGGAGGAGGAGGAGATGGTAGCAAACATGGCTTGGTAGTGACAGAGAAGAAACTTGTGTTTTCATGTTCCATGGGCATTGCAGATGGTCTAGATTTATCTCCAACAATGGTAGAACCTGTTTCACAAATATTAACACAAATGACTTCAGATTTTTTGCAGCAGCAGAACAACATGGTTTTGATTCCTGAGTAGCGCATACCTCAGATAGTACAGAGCACGATGTTGCCTACTAATTTCCAACATCTGGCAGAAGACAGGCTAGTGGCAGGAATTCAGGAACAATGACACTGGCTGCTACAACTTTTGTCAGAGGAGGACCCTGCTCTGAAGGCTTTTCACTGAGGGCAAGATTCAGTCATGCATACCTGTTACCTCGAGTCTGACATCAGTTATGGTGCCTAAACGAAACTGTTCTATTTTGTCTGGCTGTGGGAGCACCTTGGTCTCCAGAACAAGCTCTCTTAGCTGTGGGCTGGACCCAATCTATAGATAGAGGACCCGCAAGGCTGGAGCGCCACCCACAGTGAGAAAGATGTAGAAAATTGTTTGCGGTAATCCTCCTAGTTTTTCTGATTCTATTTCATCTTGTTCAGTACCTGCAAACAAGGAATCAGCTACTGCTGGCAACCTCCAGAATCCTAATGTCAACAAAAATCTCTATTGCTCAGTATCTGCAAATAAGGAAACAGCTATTGCTGTCAACCTCCAGAATCCTAATGTTAACAGAATCTCTATGGTAGTACTGCCTGTTGTAGGGAAATTTGCTGGAGATATTTGCAACACCTCTAGAACAGCAGCTACATTCCGAATTAACCAGAAAACATTTTCTGATGGTACTTTCTTGGATCCTGTAGTGTTAAATGAGAAACAGAAAGTTTTTGAATTGTCGATTGAAACTCCAGTTGCTTTTGAAACATCATCAGCCATCAGCTATCCAGGTCCTGTAATACAAAAGAACTCTAATCCTCTTGTTTGAACTCCAGGCAATGACCCTCATGTTTCTGTTGTTTTAGTGCCTGAAATTTCCAACATTCTGATTACGGACAAGCAGCCTATGAACTCAATTAATTTGGTCCCCCTGACAGCACCGCCAGTCAATGTACAAATGACTGCTGACACTAATTTACCTTCCGTGATGACTGCCACTGTGACTCTTCCTGTCACTTACCAGATACCTTTTTGACCTACTTCCAGGCAGTGTTGGGTAAGTTATTTTTCTATTACTTATTACTTTGACTTGAAACTTGTTCCAGGAAGCTCTGTGCAGTCACTAGAAGGATGGAGAAGTACTAGAAAAAGTAATACACCTTACAGTTACAGTTACTTTTTTCTTTTTATACAAAAGTAATAAGTAACTGTAACAGATTACATTTATTTAAAAGTCATAGGTTAGTTACTAGTCAATTTTAATTAAATGTAATCAGCTTTAGTTACATATTACTTTTGTTTAAAAACAAAGACGTAACTGTAACTATAAGGTGTATTACATTTTCTAGTACTTCTCTATCCTAGCTAGTGACTGCACAGAGCTTCCTGGAACAAGTTTCCAAAAGTTATAGAAAGTAATAGAACAAGTAACTTACCCAACACTGCTTCCAGGAATGACACAGAGATTTTGGAGCAGGGTGTGCACTGAGCTGATATTGTTACCATAAGAAGTAACATTGTGTGGGGACTGCATATTGAATGAATTACCACACAAGAGAAAACTCTCCATTAGTCTGTCATCAGTTCTTTAAGTGTACAACAATCTACATCTTGGGCTGAAACAATGGAGGCAACTGACAGACAGACCATTGCCATCACAGACACCAGTGTCAGTTTGGTTCACCTCTCAAGTGGATCATTACATGTAGGGACCACAACATCTGCAAATACTGACAATAGTACTGTACTACATACCAGCATCAGAAGGGTACCTCTGAAGTTTCGATTCGAATGGCACATTTCTTTGCTAATTTGGGGGAACCAGCTAAGTGCTGTAATGCTGTTTGATTTAAATGCAGAGGTGGCATGGAAGAACCCCCTGACAGGGTGTATGTAGCTACAGGCTGTTGAAGGTGTCCTTACAGTGTCTAGCATCAGAGATCTTTGCATTAATTCATACATCGGGGACTCCCAATTGGATATGAGTTTTAAAACACTGCAGCTTTTGGAAAGGGTTTGGGAAAATACAGTAACTTGAAAACATTCCTAATTTGGTCTCCTTTCATTGCTATGCCCTAGACAAACCATCACCATTTCATTTGAGAGTGAAGGTAACCATATTACAGATGTTTTATATGAAGTGTAGCAAAGAGCAGATGTGGAAGACTGCTTTCAACCCATTTAGGACACAGAAAACATCTGGACTGGGGGTTTGAAAATTAAACTGAGACTGTGAACCATGGATCAAGGACCTCAACACTTATCAAGTACTTTCTATATACAGTAGATCAGGAGAGGAGGTTCTGGTTTTGTGCAAGTAAGCCTAAAACCTGCCATAGAAGTGTTTCACTACCTCATCTCAGCAATGCATGTGACACAATAGTCTGTGAACTCTGTTCAAGGATAGGTCACTCAGGTAATTTTTGTTCTAATCCTGTGAGGTGTAACCTGTGTAAAGAATTGGAGCACTCCTATAAAAACTGTCCATGGGCAGTTCACAACAGAGGATTATTTTATGATCAAGATGATACAGTGCAGGATACATGACAACAAAGATCCCATCAGGAACTGTCGTTGACTAATGAAACAGAACTTCTGAAAGACAGGGGCGTAGCTACAAGGTTGCAGTGGCACCTGGACCCACAAGGTTTGAGGGTCCCAAATCATAATTTTGATGTTTATTCAAAACTGGGAAGGGGCCCTGTAACATTGCCTTGCACCCAAGCCCTCTAGGAATTTGCTACGCTACTGCTGAAAGACCATCATTCTGATACAGTGGATAGTGATTTGCCCGTTGATCCCACATCGACTACACATGAGGAAGGTTCTTTTACTGCTGTATCTTCAAGTACAGTCTCCCCAGTGAACATTTCAACCCCTTATAATGAAGCCCAGTAGTCCACAGTTCAACACAGGCAACATAGAAACAGAAACATAGAATTTGATGGCAGATAAGGACCGCTTGGCCCACCTAGTCTACTCATTTTCCTACCTAACAGATAAGCTGCAGGTACTAGTCAACAACAGCCTACTTTCTCCTGCAACCTGCAGCTTTCTGTCATGTCTCCATCCGCACCTCCGCAGGAAGATTTAAAAATAGTTGGAGGGAAACACAGGAACAAGCATTCTCAGCCTAAACCAAAAATGTTGCAGAAGAACTCTGTGGTGACTCATAACAGTTATTTGGTCCTGCAAGGGGAGATGGAGGAGGAGGAGAATGGTGACTCAGAGGCATCCTCTTTCTACTCCTCTCAGAAAGATCACTCAGATACTGATGGGGACAATGCAGAAAATAAGACATAAACATACTAGGAAAAAATGGACTTGATTGCAAATCTTTTTTTAAATGTTTCATGTTTTTGTTTTCCCCTTAAATGGTGCAGGGTCCTTCTCCTACTTTGAAAGTTATTGCTCTGACTGTTAATAACATTAAGAATTATAAGAGAAAGCTTTCTACCTTTTCTTCTGCATGCTCCTCCAGTGCACAGATAATTTTCTTACAGGATACCAGATTACATACTAATAATGAGGTACATGAAGCTCAGAAGGCTTGGCCATAGGGACCTTCTGTATGGCCAATGAGGGATGATCCTTGTTCAGGGGTCAGTATTTTGTTTCACTCTATTAATGTGAAGATTTTGTAAATTACAGACCTTGAACCAGGATGGTAATCATTATTAGATGTAATTATACAGGACATGCCCATGAGAAGTGAAGTTATTTATGCAACCCAAACTAAAGCTGCTAGGGTAGGTTTATTTAAAGCTTTACATCCCTACTTACATACAGTGAAGTTTCACATTTAAGTGGTGATTTTAATTGGCTCAGGAGGCTGGAGATAAATCTAGGAAAACTAGCAAGCTCTATTGTGGTACACTCTATTTACAGCCAATTTATTCAATGGCTGGTCTCAGAGATGCCTACAGACATATGCACCATCACAAGGACATGTTTATTATAGGGGCGTGTTATCTGTCAGAACTGATTATATCTTCATTTCTCAGCAGTGTATAGTGCTGGACTCAAATACTGTAGCTTTGTCCCTTTTCGATCATTTTGAGGTGCATGTGAAAATAAACCTAGAGGTTAAGCAGTTGATGGGGAAGGGGTACTGGAAGATGAATGACTCTTTTTTGGAAGAACCTGGAATCACACATCATTGCAAAGAGCTTCTTTAAGCTAAAGGAACTGTTGCAGTCTGTTACGATCCCTTAGTTGACTGGAGGATAGATACGAAAGCAGAATTAAATAAACTGTTCCTAGAGATATTCATATAAAGAGGAAGTCAGATTATTTTCAATATTTACAGTTCAGGGCTCAATTATTTGGTGTTATAGCTCTTCAAAATATCAAGAAAAATATTCTGTGTAAGTACTAAACAGTAAAACTGAGAGCATATATAAACAGCTTTCTATATAACAGAGAAAAAGCATTAATGGTAGAACAATTTAGAGTTCACAATTCCTAGTCTTCCCTGGATGTTTTTAAAAGAAGTCAGGAGGGTGTTACAGTACATATGAACATACAAATCTTCCAGCAGAAACAGGCCTCGTGGTCTATCAAGTCTGCTCGAATGTGTAGCTAGCCTCCTACATTGCAGCTGCCCCACCCTCCCCTCACCCCCTCATGTTTACCCCTCACTCTGTCCCGTCCCCTTTTAAAACTACACACCATCCTTCAGGACACCACCTCCTCAGACAGATCATTCATCTTAGCCATCACCCTCTCTGGGAAAAAATGTCTCCTCATATTTCTCATATACCTTACTCCACCAATCTGAGACCATGCCCTGTCGTATCCCTCCTCTTCCTCAACTTAAATACCCCTTCTGTGCCTGTCTTGTTTATCCTCATCATGTATTTAAAGGTCTCAATCATATCCCCCTGATCTCTTCTCTCCTTCAGTAAGTACATATTCAGCTCTGTCAGTCTGTCCTCGTAGGGTCTATCCTACAAACCCTGGATCATCTTTGTTGCCCTGCACTGTACCCCCTCCAGTAATCTAACATCTTTCTTCAGAAATGGGTGCAAGAACTGCACGCAGAACTCCAGGTGTGGTCTGACCAGTGACCTGTACAGAGGCAGGATCATCTCCCTCCTGCTGAAGGAGAGTCCTCTCACAATACACCTCAGCATCCTGTTGGCTTTAGCTGCCACTTTTCTGCACTTAGTTAAGTTGTTCATATTCCCCATTATGACCTTTTCTCCCTCAGTGGTACCTAACTGAACCCCTCCCAACTGGTAGCTCCTCCCAGGGTTCCTTGCTCTGAAGTGCAGTACCTTGCACTTCTTAGCATTGAACCCCAACTTCCTTGTTTCTGACCACTCCTCCAGTTTAGTCTGGTTGCCCTGTAGCCCTTGCCACTCCGCTATGTCGTCCACCACTGCCTCATCTTGGTATCACCGGCGAACAGACTAATCTTACTCCTGATACCATGTGAGATAGGTGCACTATGTGAGCCATCCTCCAGTCCTGTGGTATGCATCCTGTATCCAGGGAGGTATTGAACAGGTCTGCCAGTGGCCTTGTCAGGACTTCCACCAGTTCTTTCAGCATCCTGTGGTAGATACCATCCTGTCCTGGTGCCTTATCCACCCTCAGAGTCTTCATACTCTTCAGCACCCTGCTCTTTGCAATTACCTCATCTGTCACCCCTCCCCCTCTTGCCTACCTTCCCCATCAGCTGAGGTAGCTGCCTGACCTTCTCTTTTATGAATACAGAACTGAAGTACTCATTTAGTGCTTCTGCCTGCTCCACCTCTTTCTCCAGTCATCCCCCCCCCACTTCATAATCCTCACTATCTGGTCTTTGCAGCTCCTTCTCTCCCTCATATGCCTGAAGACATCCTTTTCCCTGTCCTTGATACCTTTTGCCAGCCTCAGCTCTCTGGAAGCTTTGGCTGCCCTGACTAGTCTGGCTACCTCTTTGGACTCCTTGACATACACTTCCCTCTCCTCCTCTGCCCAGATTTCCTGAACCTCCTAAATGCTGGTTTGTTTTTGTCCTTATCCCTTCCAATACCTCCTGATTCAACTAGCTTGGTTTCTTGGCCCTACCCTTCTTGATCTGTGTCTTGGTACATAACCCAGTAGCCTTCACCAGCCCCAGCTTGATGATTTCCCATTTTTGGCATGCATCCAAGTGTGGATGAATTCCTGCTGGGTGCCTCTCCAAAATTTGCCCCATCTTAACAAAGTCAGCTTTTCTGAAGTCAGGCTACCCTGGTTCCTGTACTTAGAGCATTCTTGCACATGTTGAGCATGAACCACATCAAGATATGGTCACTCCAAGCCAGCAGGTCTTCCACCCAAGCTCCCTTACAGCCTCCTCTTTAGACAGTACTAGGTGTAGAGTTTTTCCCAACTGAGTGGGTTCGTTAACCATCTGTGACAGGAAGCTGTCCTAGAATGCATCCAGTAGGACCTGTTCTCTTGCACTTGAGGTGGCTGGGGTGCTCCAGTCCACTCTTGGTAGATTGAAATCCCCAGTGATCACTGTGTTCCCCTTCCCACAGACTCTCCTGATCTGCTCCACTAATTCCCTGTCCAAGTCATCAGCCTAAGCTGGTGGTCTGTACACAACTCTCATCCTAAGTGTCCTACTTTTTGAATCCTGGAACTGCATCCATAATGTCTCAGTCCTACCCTCCTCCCCTTCCCTTACACACCTTATCCCCTCCCTCACCTAAATCACCACCCCACCCCATTCTCCTTGCCTCTATTCTTTCTGTACATCCTATACCCTGGGATCATCATATCCCAATCCTGGCATTGGGTGGCTCAAGTCTCTGTGATGGCTGCAATGTCCATCACCCCCACTGCCAAAGAGCAGGTAACTCAGCTGCTTTGTTTTCCAGGCTTCTTGCATTCAGAGATGACTCTCCAACTTGGCAATTTTGGAGAAATGGTCAGGGACTTGGCAAGGTTGGAGGAATGGTCATACACAAGGAGGTATGGAAAGGATGAGAAGGGAATTGGCAAAGTTGGAGGAATGGTCAGAAGTATGCCAGCTTGGATTCAATGCAAAGAAGTGCAAAATAATGCAGCTGGGAAACAACAACCCAGGGGAAGAGTACACAATGGGGGGGGGGGGAGGTAGTAACAACAACAGAAATGGAAAGAGGATCTGGGGGGTAATCATGTCAGATGACCTTAGGGTTAAAAAGGAAAGTGAGAAGGCAGTAGGGAGGGCTGGAGGGATATTGGGATGTATATGGAGAGGCATCACCAGCAGAAAACAAGAAGTTGTTATCCCTCTGTACAGACAGTTGGTGAGACCCCATCTGGAGTACCATGTCCAGTTCAGGAGAACTTATCTCCACAGGGCCATAGACAGGATGGAGGCAGTCCAGAGGAGGGCAAATAAAATGGTGCAAGGTCTGCAAGAGAAGCCATACGAGGAGAGACTAAAGGAGCTTAATATGTATACCCTTGAGGAAAGGAGGGAGAGGGGGGACATGATAAAAATTTTTAAGCACCTCAATGGAATTAACAAAGTCCAAGAGGGTAGAATCTTTCAGAAAAAGAGATGTGCAAGAACAAGGGGGACCCAATTTGAAGATAGATGGGGCATGGCTCAGGTGCAATGTGAGAAAGTATTTTTTCACAGAGAAGGTTGTGGATGCATGGAACAGCCTTCCTGAGGAGGTTGTGTGGTCTAAAACAGTGGAAGAATTCAAGAATGCATGGGACAGACATAAGGCAATTCTTGTGAGGGGTAAGTAGAAATAGGCTGTTGGTTATCTAGGATCTGCAGCTTGTCCTGTAGGTAGGGAAATGGGCAGACTAGGTCGGGCAAGCGGTCCTTATCTGCCGTCAAAGTCTATGTTTCTAACTTGTTCCCTTCCCTTCCTAAACCCAGATCTCTCCATTCTTAACCTCTTAACCCTCCAGTGTTCCCTCCCTAGTACCATTCTTGTTAACTTGGGGGGGAAGGGGTAAGCTCATTTAGCTCCCCTCTCCAGCAGCTCTGCATTTCTTCTGTACACTTGCCTCCCTCACACCTAGTTTAAATCCACCTTAGTTACTATGTATTCCCCCAGTCTCTGCTTTAATGCCCCCTGCCCCACCTTACTCAAATGTAACCTGTCCTCTGCTAATAGGTCACTTTTGTCCCAGATGCTTCCCCAGCCTCCCACTAGCCCATACCCTTTGGTCCAACACCACTCTCCCAGCTGAATGTTGCACTCTTCTATCTTTACTTTCCTATTTGTGTTTGCCCTGGGTACTGGGTGCACTTCCCAGAAGACCACTGATCTCCCTGCCTTTGCACACAACTTCCCCAGTTCCTTGAATCTCTCCTTTACCAACCTGACTGTGCTACTTGCCAAGTCATTTGTACCTAAGTGCATCACTACATGCGGTTTCTCCCTTTCTTGTCTTGTACACTTGAGAATAGACTGTCCCGCCCTGACTGCTGTCAGTCCAGGTACTGATTTCACCCATATTCAACTATGCCACTCCTTTTTGCTTCCTCATCTTACTCCTTTCAGGACTGAGTCACCCAGCACTAAAACCCCACCCCTCCTCACCTTTGGGCCCCCCACCATCCTATGTTCCTTGCACCTGCTTTCAGAACCCACCCCATCCTGCATATTCATAGCTTGATCTGCCCCCTCTGCTATGTCTCTTGGCCCTGTCGGTGGTAGGGGTGGGGGACATCAAAAGTGGGGTAGATCAAAAGTCATCACATCCATTAAGGATTTAACAGGGAAGACACATTTGGATACTGGATTTATACTTTCTAGTGTAGAAAATAGTTTGTATTCTTGTTTTGGTGCACCAGTGCAGACTGATGCTAGTATAACTGACTTTTTACATCTGCTGCACAACATATTGACTAAAGGGGAACAACAGAATATAGTTACCTCCCTTAGTATTAAGAGGTGCATACTGCACTAAAATCCTTGAGCTGTAAAACAGCTCTAGGACTGGATGGATTTAGCACTGAATTTTATAAACTCTTCTTGGATATTTTAAGGGTAATGCTTACAGAGGTGTTTAATGAAATGTTGAACACTTTACATGCACCTAGAGATATATTTCAGGCCATTTTAATTTTATTATACAAAAAGGGGGCTCATTACTGGCCTGAGAAATTGAAGACCCATTTCTCTCCTAAACAGAAATTTAAAACTTTTAGCAAAAGTCTTTATTCTGAGGTTGAGTATGATAGCTACTAAGGTTATCTCTCCATGCCAAAGCTGCTCAATTCCTGGCAGACCCATCAGTGAATATCTCATTCAGCTTACGGATATTGTCACTTGTGGGCAAATTAACAAAACGCATGGTTTTCTGATCTCATCAGACCAGGAAAAAGCCTTCAATAGAATTTAACATGAATTTCTTTGTCCCCAGATCCCCAACCTGAAATAAGGTCAGGCCACCACTTCATGACTTTTGGATGCTCACTTGGCAATATTTATTATATTGTAGGCACAGTTAATTTGTTACATCTCCAATATCATACTTCTACTCATTCATATCTATATGTCTACAGTTTGGACATAACAGTCCCCATGGCCTTCTTGGACGTAACAGTCTTGTCTTTTTTCTTGTGGATTGTCACCCTGTTCTCCTCCTGTTCTTCATGCTTCATGGTGTCCGGACACTGTGATCAGGTCCCCCCTTTCCGCTCACCACCTTCGGGTACCAGGATTCCCCGGACCACACCCCCATGTCGGGTGTGGACATCATGATCAACCCCCTAGCTCCATGTCCTTCCCCTGCCCCTCTTTACTCCCACGCCTGGGTTCCTTTGCCCCCAGCCTGTGGTACCTACCCCCACCCTCTATCTGCCCCCCATTTTCCTTGCTCCACCCTACCTTCCACTGCCACGTCTGCAGCTTGCGATGGAAGATGGTTCTCCCCCCTTGCGGGCTAGCCCTTCAAACCCCTCATATTTATGTCCGCAACTAGCTGCCCGAAGGGGTGTAGGAACAAACCCATGCCAAACTCAGTGAGAGGGATGCCGTCCGAGCTGTACACTGCTTCCTGATCAAATGAAATGTCCCTATGCTGTATATGGACCCCCCTATCTCAATGACTGCCCTGGCCACCTTCCTGTTCAGGCATTTTCTCACCACCTCCACAGCCTGGGGCCTTTTTGCCCCCTTCCATACCCTCCGAGATGTGATCTCAGACCAACCAATCACCACCCTGGGCCACCAGCTCTTTACTCTTTCTAGATCCACTATAATGTCCTTCATAAGAGTTCCCCATGGCATGGCCCCCATGTCGTTGCCCCCTAGTGGATGATAATACAATCTTGGCTGGCCCATCGCACCCGCAGCTCCTCCAACAAAGGCAGCAGCTGTGGCCATCTCATGCCTCTCAGTCCCCTCCATCTCACTTTCATGTGATCGATGCCTTGTCATAGCTGCAAGCCCATCCTTGTGGCCTCTGCGAATCTCTCCACCCAATAGGTGAAAGAGTCCCTCACGATCCACACCTGTCTCTTGGAGCCTGCGCTGGGGGACAGAAAAAAGTGTGACACTAGTTAGCTGCCATCAACACCTTACATACCTCTTGTAGCAGTTCGATGCCCACCTCTCTACTTTCTTGATCTCCTTCTCCTCTGCTCCAGACATGGCTGCCTGTGAAGCCTCCCCAATCCAGAACGAGTGAGGGGTGAACTCATTGGGGTTCTCACCTACAAATGCCAATGCTTTCTTCAGGACTGTCCCCACCTGGAAACCGGTCAACAGTGACCCGTCCCTGTGGACAAACCACGGCCCCCCTCTCTGTCCTCAGATCCTTGCATAGGCACCCATGGCCCGGACTGCACAGGCCTCTGATGCCCATTCCTTCCACAGCTCCACGGTGGCCTCTATTCCTTGCTGGTCCATCTTTGACCTGCGTAGTAGGATAGTTACCTTTTCTTCTCCCAACCTCACTTCTCTTGCAGTTCTGCATTGGTTGCCGCCTTTCTGGGAGCCACCATTTCCCCCACCCAGAAAGCCCCTTTTGCCATGACGGTAAAGATGGCCCTGAAAAGGCAAGCCTCATTCGCTGAATAGCAGACATGGCCCACTGCTCATAGAACCTCTATGAGAAGGGACTCCATCAGGAGCCTTCTTCCATCCTGCCGCCTACCTTGCCCCCTCTGCCACCCCACCACCATATGTCTAATGGCACGACTACCCATAACATCTAACCACCCTTTGTCCAACCAAAACCAGCTGATCCCTGCCAACTGGACCCCTATGATGGTGTATGCCACCCCTTCTTCCCATCATTTCACCATGTACTGCATTACCTCTTCTTCCTTGGCAGGCTCGCCTGTCTTCCAGCCCATTCTGGCCCTGAACATCTGGAAACCCACCCATGCCCTCTCATAGGCCCTTAATGTGCCGGGTGCCCATGACCCTTCATGCAAAGCCCTGGCCTTCTCTCTCCAATCTCCCATAGCCACCCCGGGACCCTGGTCCAGGTGAGCATGGCCCGCGGTGCCAGCTCTCTGGATCTTTCCATCTGAAAATGAGAAAGGCAGTCAGCTACCTTGTTCCGAGCTCCCTCGATATGCTTTGCCTTAAAAGACAGGTTGAGTCGCAGTCCTAACAAAACCATACCCCTCAACACCGCCCCGACTGATTCTGTCCTGCCCGTCTGTCTATTAATCACCTTGATCACACCCATGTTGTTGCACCAGAACACTATGCGGCATCCTGCCATCCATGAACCCTACACTTTCAGAGCTACCCATATCGTGAAAATCTCAAGGAATGTGATGTCCTTTGTCCATCCCCTCTATTGCCATCAAGCCGGCCATGCTTCTGAGATCCATTCTGTTTGAAAATAAGCCCCCATCCCCAGGCCCCCGGCGGCATCCATGTGCAGCTCAAGGTCTGTGTTGGAGGCCCAGTTCTCCTGCCAGAACATTACCCCATTGTAGGCATCTAGGAATGCTTCCCATACCCGCAAACCCTCCTTCATTCCCTTATTAATGTCCACCCAGTGGTGTGGTAATTTCGCTTTTCCTGTGACCCTCCCCAATCTCCTAGTAAATGCCCTGCCTGGGCTTATGGTCTTGCAGGCAAAATTAAGGTGCCCCAGTAGTGGCTGTACCTGTACCAGCGGCACCCTCCTCCTCCCACCCACTAGTGCCAATAGCTCCTTGAGTCTTGCAACTTTGTCCCCTGGAAGACAAAATCACTCCCCCTCCATGTCCACCTCAACCCCCAAAATTCTAGTGTGCGCTCTGGACCCTCGGTTTTATTGACAGCCAAAAGGATCCTTATGGACCTGCACATATCCTGGAAATCTGCTAACATGTTTCTCACCTCTTCCCAACTGGACCCTATCAGTAAGAAATTGTCCAAGTAATGGACTACCCTTTTGTGTCCGTACCACCATCCAAACACCCACTGTACCCAAGAGCTGAATACTTCAAATGTGGCACAAGCCACTGAACACCCCATGGTCATTGCTTTGTCGAAGTACACCCAGCCCTCAAACTGGAAACCCAGGAGATCCCGATCCCCTGACTGTACTGGCAGCAGCTGGAATATGGACTCAATGTCCATCTTGGCCAACCATGCACCCTCCACTGCCCTGATCAACTCCACTGCTTGGTCCAGTGACGCATACGAGACCATGCTAATAGCCTCCGGAATCCCTCCATTCATTAATCCCTTCTTTGGGTGGGACAGGTGCTGGATGAGCCTGAATTCACCTTTTTTCTTCTTGGGTACCAATCCTAATGGGAACACCTGAAAATTCGGACAAGGGGGCAGGACAGTGGTCCTTCAATTCGCCCTGCCCGGATTTCCTTCTGGATCTTAACCCATACAATGTCTTCCTTTCCCATTACTGACACCAAATTCTTAGCCCGCATCCCCACCCGTGCCCCCATGAAATCCAGTGCAAACCCACCCTGGAAACCATTTCTTAGCATCTCTGCCCCAACTTTATCAGAGTAATCCCTGGTCCAGCATTCCACCACCTCCCGTTTTATGGGTGTACCGGCCAGGGGGTATCCCCACCTCGCTTCACCTTGCCCTGGTCTAGTGCCACCTGTAGTTGGCTGCATTTCCCCACTCCCGGTTCCCCCGGCCCCTCCAGTCCCCCCGCCATCCCAAAGAGCTGCACCTGGGCCTGCACCTCGGTTGGTCCCATCTTGTCGCCACCCATTCTGCAACTAGTGGCTGCATGTGATTCCCCCACATGAGAGCAATGTGCTTAAACTTGCAACTAGGCCAGCTACATAATGCCCTGTTGTAAGCCTAACAGGCCTTGGTACCCTGGATTTGAGTCTCCTTTTTTGTCTGCTCTATCCCTTGGGTCACTACTGTTCCTGACAACATTTGCACCCAGAGTTTGGCATGGGTGCAGTCCAACCTTAGATCACCTTTTACAGCTATCAGCCTCTAGAATGCCTCATCATACCTAAGCCATCCAAAACCCAGCTTTGCCCGATATGCATCCCTGATAATTGCCATGTAGGTTAGCAGTGGGATTTTCAGCTCAGGCTGCTTCTCTAGCACCAAAGCATTATAAATCAAAAAACCTGTTTGCCACTTCTCAATGTTCTTCCCTCTAAACCTAGCCTCCTCTGCCTTGTGACCTACCACTGCCAACGCCACCGCCATCTCTGACTTACCTACTGATTCCTTCTGCTCATATCTGTTGGCTGTCTCCTCATTGACCAGCCCAAAGATATCCACATATTCCCCTTTCCAGATTTTTTCTTTAATTGTTGCTGGCATGTGGTCACCTAATGTGAACCCTGGTGGGCCTTTGTACAGCTTCTGAGGCCCCCGAGTATGCCCGCACCCCCCTTTTCCCTCTTTACTTTTTTCTTTGATGGTCCACAACACTGCCTCGATTTTAGACACCCCTTCCTCTCCCATATCGCCCACCAAACCCTCAATATACCCTCGTAAGTTTGCCTTGTTGGTCACTTCCACCTTATCCTTACCCCCATCTGGTTGCAGCTCATCCAGTACCCACTCCGGGGTTTCTCCTGTCCTTGGTGCTGCCGGGATGCTGGATCCTGCTCTTCTCAGTCATTTGTTGCCTCTCCCCGCACCAGTCCCTCTGTCCCACTCCTTACGCTTTTTCTGAGCTTCCTCCTTGGCCTCCCTTTTCTTTGCTGCCTCCATCAATTCAGTCATTTGAGCCATCAACTTTGCAGCTTCCACCAGCAAGGTAGCGCTAGATACCTGGGTTCTTCATGGTGCCATATCTCCCTACAAGCTGCATGACAAAACACATGTGAAATACCTTCCCGAATAAGTCTATTCAGACCCTCCCAAAGAACTGAGGGGGTGCCTATGTTCGCCACCCTCCTGAACCCCACCACCTTACCTCCATGCTCCATATCTGCCTGTCCAACAAGCATCTCTCACTCTCACATTAGCCACCCATATGTTCTTGAACCCCCCTCTTTTCTTTTTTTATTTGCTGGCCTGTGTACTCTCGGCATACTCATCCTCCCTGAGCCTGGTTTCCTGGTGCTCCTTCTCCCTTGACCTTCCTGGTAAATCCCTCTTCAGCATTTTCACAGGGCTGCCCTGAGCCATGTCATGTCCCTCCATCACTGGCAGGCCTTGTCCCATTTCCTTTTGGTGCTGCTTTTTGCCAGGATGGGTGCTCCACTGGCAGTTATCTGCCCGTTGTCTTCTCCTTTCCATTGCATCCCCTTCCCGGTCACTACCCCTGTAGTGATGCATGCCCCACCATCTGCAGTCCCGGTTGGTCAACTTTAAAGACTTGGTCTTGCTGTTGCCGCATAGCCCGTAGGGCCCACAGGCTGCACATGCTCCCCCAAATGCTCTGTGACCGGTCCTCCTATTTTTCACCCCCATGAGGCTGCCTATGCTTGCAGCTGGCCTTCCCATCACCCACAGCCCTCTTATAGGCCTCCACCTGGCTCAGTAGGCCTTCTTGGTTCCCCAACCCCCTTGCCTTAATTTCCTCTCACGGGCTTGGCCCTTGCCAAGCAACAAAACTGGGGAAGGGGGGCCTGGCTGGAGCCTTGGCTGCAATCAGTGCACTGGGGTCATCATTTGACTATGCACACTGTTCCCTTACTTGGCGTGTAAGACGGATGCCCCCTGGCCCTGCCCTTCTATAGGGCTGAAACGCCAGATGCAATTCCCTTCCACGTGTTCTGCCTTCCTTGGGCCTAGCAAGAGCCGCTCCACCTGGCCTAATCTCTGTCTCTTTTTGAGTGGGACATGCCCAGCATGAAGAAATGTTTGCAAACATGCCTGCTTCCTTAAATACCTTAACCATTACGGTAGCCGTTTTCCCGAATATTCTTAAATAATCTGGCCTTCCCAGTGCAGCAATTCTGCCCAATTGATCTTGAGCCTGGTAACCATCTTGTGAAATAAAGAAAAACAACCCCACCATGCTAGCAGCTCACCCTGACCTCCCCCCCCCGGGACCCTGGGGCATTCCGAATGATGGGTCTCTCAGCACTCACCACGGAATCTCAGTCCCTGCAACCTCTTTGGGCTATCTAGCCTCCCTGACCCTCCAACCAAGATGTAGGCCAATCAAACACCACTAGGCCTCCCCTTTCCTTGGCAGCTTGGTAGCTACCCTGCTTCTGGCTGCTACCTGGAGCTGCGGCGCGAACCATGCACAACCGCCAGCAGCTAAACCTGCTCGCTCCTTGTTCACGTCTCCAGACCCCAGGGCAGAAAAATGAATGATAGGCCTCTCAGCCCTCACAACGGACCATTGGTCCCTGTACCCCCCTAAGGCTATCCAGCATTCTTAGCCCTCCAACTGAGATGCAGGCCAGCCAAACACCACTAGGCCTCCCCACTTCCCTCATTAGCTCATTCCCTGCCCTGCTTCTGGCTGCTACTTGGAGCTGTGGCCCGACCCATGCACATAAAAACATCAGCAGCTAAACTAGCTCACTCCTTGCTTGTGCCTCCTGCTCATTCACTGGCTCTGTACGGTGGGCCCCCACGGCTCCATCTCCTTCCAAAACCAGCTGCTGCACATTCTCCAGTACTGCCAAAAATGCCACCCATCCTTTCTGAGCCTGAACACGCTGCCCTGCCTGCCGCCCAAACAACCTCAACTGCTCACACAAACCAAAGCTAAAAACATTTTCTTCCTACTCACTCCTACACTGCATATCACATTGTAATGCTGTGCCTTGCAGGCAAAATGCCATCAGTCCTTTCTGGGCCCAAACCATGGTGCCTAGACTGCCACCCAGACAAACGAAACTGCTCAAGTAAACAGGTCTAAGATACATTCCACAACAACTCACTCCTATGCTGCGTGACCCAATGTGATTGTTGTGCCTATACAGAGAAAAATGCCACCTGCTCTTTCCAGACCCAAAACCACACTGCCCAGCCTACCCCCAACACAAACTAGCCTGCTCAAACATCTGGCCTGGCCCTTATTTTGTATCCCCAGTTGATACTGCTCTGAAACAGCGTAATTCTCACAAACAATTGCCTATCAAGCATTTTGCATTCCCAAGAACATATTATAAATTTTGTGCCTTACCTATGCCAAGTGATGTGCTGTAACCTTGAATTTTACAGCAAGAGAAGAGGGTTAATTCTGGTCGCATGCCCTTATGTAACCTGGGGGCCTTTTTTTAAAACCCTTCCCCCCAGCCCCTCCCCTTGGCCAATAGCCCTAGAGCTTCCCTCGCCTGTTGATCATGCTGTAATGAGGTCACACAGGCCCCTCCCCTTCCAACCCCCTCTCCCTAGGATCCTTATTGCTGGCTGGGGCCCAGGACAAAATGGCCCGCCATTTAGTGGCAAACCTCCTTTTCAAGCATTGGCTTGTCATGAGATACCTCAACAATTCATATTATGGATTCTGCTTTTATATCAAAATGCCCATTTTACACCAACAATAAATGTTTTTTTTGGGGAAACACATTAAATTAGCTAGAGATATATGGCAAGGATGTCCTTTGAGTCCCCTGCTATATGTTTTCTGCTTAGATATTTTGCTTTGCCAAATCGGTATTACTTTGGAAATCCAAGGTATTGCTGTGAATGCAACTATGCAGACAACTGCTGTTAATGCTTACTCAGATGATATCTGTCTATTTTTAGCTGATAGGGATTTATGCCACAATACATGGCACCTTCTTGACCAGTATTCTCTAATTTCAGGGGCTAAAATAAACTCCCAAAAGAGTAAAGTCATATGATTGGTAAATATGGCAGAACTCTGTCTTGCACATTTTGTGAATGTTCAAATAGTTCAATCTGGCCTTAACATTTTAGGCATAACATTCAGTGGCCTGCATGTGGAACAGTCTAACTGGAAGGATAAAATTCTGGAAGGAGAAAAGTTAGTTACCTGATGGAAATCTCGGCAAATTTCCAAAAAGAAGCCAAGTTTACCTTATTAAAAGTTTACTGTTACCCATATTTCTTTATTTAAGTTAGATTTTCCACCTCCACAAGAATTAGAGACCCGAACATATGGTTTAATTTTTCAGGTACTGTGGGTAGTATACTTAATCCTGTTAAAAGACAGTTTATGTACCTTCCCATTAATGAGATTGGTTTTCGACATGATAAACCTGATTGTCTTTCTTTACACCACTTTTTTTTTTATGAGTTTTTTGAAATATTTTTCAGATGCAATCACAGACTGGAGATTATGGATACAAGGTTGGCTGGGTCCTATTTTGCCAATATGGGAGCAAAGCAAATGGAGTCTTAATTTGGCTTGGAAAATTGATAATAACCCTCAGTGTATGCTGTTTGCTCTTAGGAAAATAAAACAATGGACATTACACCCTGACCTCTTTAAAACATGGTCTAGGAAGGCTTTGTATTGACATATATTAGATGAACACTAATTGTTCCTTCAGGTACTACACAAACTGCCACACTAATAGCAAAACAATTAACTGATCTCAGACTCCCAGCTAATATTTGGAAAACAGTATGGTTCACTTTTCATGGTTGGTTAGGAGTACAGGACATTCATAAATATGAACAGCTATCAGAAAGGTATTCTTATAGAGATACCTGTAATGGTCTGTTGGAAACGCAATCCTATCTGTATTTGGAATGTCCATACATACAACATTTTTGGGATTTTGGCCAGACAGTTGCATTATTCTGAGTACAAACAAAAAGCATATGCTATTTTTGTTCTCGGAGTGTACAATGGAACTTGGCAGAAATATCGCTCCAGCACTTTGCGAGTACTTTGTGGTTTTCTCAAATACTGTATATGGCAAATGATATGTAAATGGGTCATTCATCAATGGTATTAGTCCAAGATTGATCTATTTCAGTGTATACAATGACAGTTACTTGGTTTGAATAATAAGGAATGGTACAAAAAGCCTCGATTACAATTTTCATCTCATTGAAAGCATGGTGAATGTTAAATCTTATAATGAAACCACCATGACTGTTTTTTCTAGTGTCTTAGCTTGATCTCTCTATTTGTTATTTCTTTTCCATTTTCATAATGTTTTGTTTAGATTGTACATGTATTTTTGATTTATTTAGATTGTATTTTTGATTTGTGATTGAGCTTATGGTGCCTCTATGAGAAATATATCCTCAATAAAATTCCCTCTACTCTTTTCAAGAAGTGCCATAGAATCTTAAATGTCCCCCTGAACAACCACCAGAATAGGCACAGAGGACTTCAGGTTTACATCTTATCTGAAGGATGGCACCTCAGGAGTGCAGTACTCCCCTCATGCTGCACTACAGTGTTAGCACTGGGATTTAACCCAAGTTCCTGGTGTGGTGATGAAACCCACAGCCTTCTGATCTTCTGACCTCAGAGGCAGGTGGACAACCTGCTGACCTACTGCCACTGCTAACTTATTCCTTAACTGTCCTGTTCTCTTGGTTGCACTTGGTAATGAGCTTTCATCAACAACATGTCACTATATGATAATAAAAATAATCAGTTCCAAAGTTTTTCTAGACATAAAAATTCTGCTGAATGTAAAATTGTTAGATGAGTAAAGGTTGATAGAGCAATAAATACATCATTATAGTCATAAGAATCACTATAGTCCTCATAAATTTATTGTTCTCATTTCATATCTTATTCTTTTGTACATATCTTATTCTCCAGTCATTTAATCCCTTAGTTTAAATTATGTAACAGACATATGATGGATTTTCTTCAACTCTTCATTGACTTACTTTGTATCTTTGAAGATCAATACCCAATTAACATACACATTTAACTTGGCTGACTTTTGCATCATTGATCTGAACCCATATTCCCATGTATACACACCAAGTGCATATTTTCATGCTTAATTGTGGTCTCAAAGTCTGATATCTGTATTTTTTTCTTGTAGGATTTTAATTTGATTTTCCCAGTCTTTTTTCTGCATATTAATTGTTATTGTACCATCCTCTATGTTTGAAATCCATTACTGAATATTAGTCTGTTCAATTCCTATAGCTTTAGGGGTATTTTAGCTCCTTTAACTTCAGTTTCAGGATACTTTTCATATCTGATGTCAATTTTTAATAGCTACCATTTTGTTTTTTATTTAATATCAACCTGGTTTCAACCATTCCAACAATGTATCTTCCAAGTGTTCTCACCCGACCTACTTTAAAAGGATGACGGTGAAGGAGACCCTAACAATGGTCAAGTAAGTACTAGGTAAGACTAGACTGGGCAGTGATGAGATATACATGTAACTTCTATCTCTCACCCTGGATGTTCTTATAGTGCCAATTACCATGCTGTACAACAAGTTCCTGGCCATTGCCCAATTCCCAGTGGTGTGGAAGCAGGCCCTAGTTACGCCAGTGCATAAAGGAGGTGAGAAGTCTTTGGTAGCCAACTACAGACCCATCTCAATCCTCTCACCCTTGTCCAAGGCACTGGAAAAGATTGTGGCAGGTCAACTCATTGACTACCTCAATAAGTATAATCTATTATGCCACAACCAGCATGGCTTCAGACAAAATCACAGTACCACCACTGCCCTGCTGGACTACAAGAACTATGCACATAAGGCCCTGGATGAAGGCAAGCTGGTGGGGTCTGTCTTTATTGACCTCACCAAAGCCTTCTATTCTGTCAACCACCCCCTGTTACTGACCTAACTACAAAACATGGGTGTGGCACTCAATGCCCTTTGCTGGTTCCAAGACTACCTGATATGGAGAAATAAATGTGCCAAAATTGGGCAAACAGTATCCAGCACAACAGAGGTATCATTAGGGGTACCCCAGGGATCAATACTGGGGCCCCTACTCTTCAGCCTCTTCTTAAATCACCTTCCCACAGCCTGCGACACCAAACTCATACTCTATGCAGATGATGCTATGCTCCTGAGCAGCAGCACGTCTCAGGCTGCCCTACAATCTGAGCTGCAGAACTCCTTCTCCAAACTTGAGGACTGGTTCTATAGTCATACATTGCTACTAAACTACAAGAAGGCCAAGGCCATGCTTATGTCCAGCCCCCACAACAAAAATAAGCACCACTCCCTCATCATCTCCAACTCATGAAGTGAGCCGCTGGAACAAGTCCACTTGTTTGAGTATCTGGGGGTCATAATAGATGATTCCGTCATGTTTGTGTACCATATTGACTCTCTGGTCAAGACAGTCAATACCAAGATTAGTGTCCTGTACAGGCACGGGCAATACCTCTCTTAGGGGACCCTCCACCTCTCAGTCCACAGTTCCATTATATCTACTATTGACTATAGGCTAGTGGTCTAAGGGGCAGCAATGCATACAGTGCTCAAGAGGGTTCAGACTGCATTCAGCTAAGCCTGCAGACACACCCTGGATGCTGAGTGTGGCACTCACAACTGTGAGCTGTATGACTGTGCAAACTGGCTGTCATTATGAAACAAGGTCAAATTCCAGACTTGCATCCTAGGGAAGAAGGCTGTATTGGGTAAAATATCACCTCGTGTAGGCAATTTGATCAAGGTGGCCAACTTGTTACAGGTCACCAGAAGGAGGACTAGAGGGGCCTTGGCTATCCTCTTCCATTGCACCTTATTTGGCCAATGTACATTTGCCTACCAGGCCCCCCCTGTGGATGAATGAACTCCTCGGGCACCTCTTGGCCACCAGTTGTCTGGCCCAGTTCAAAACTGACCTCAAACAGCACCTAATAACACTCTCTAAGTGCACCTGCCCCTAAGTCCAGCTACACCTGCTCTCTCTGCCCCTCAGCAAGCACTAGGCAGGCCTCTAGTACCCCCTCCCTCTGTCCCTTCTCATGTCTTGCCACAGCAATCACTTTGCATCATGTTCCTTTGGAACCCGCCACCCCACCTTCCCCTTCCCCCAACTCCCAGTCCCACAAGTTTCCCTAACAGTCACTATTAATGCAGGCTGCCTGACCATGCCCCTTCGCAACCCACCATTTACTCTAGCAAGTCTTCTCGGCTCAGCTTCCCTCACCCCCCCATTTTCATACTAATACTAATAGTGATAGGAGCTAAGGGGCGATGTAGTCAATCAAGTGCTCCTATAAATTAATAATAGTTTAATGGAAAATCTAAAAAAATCAATTTGTCCAACTGATTTTTAAATGTTATTTTGTTATTACTGGCAGTAACTTCTATAGGAAGTGCGTTCCAAGGTTTAATAATATGCAATGAATAGTAAACTTTTCACGGAGTGAACTTAAATCATTTCACCATTAACTGTAAAGGATGACCTCTAAGATTAAAAATATCATCTTTGAAAGATAATCCAAGATTAATGAACAACTGTGGATCTTTTATAATCTCATACATTAAGAGTGAATCCCCTCTCACTCTCCCTGTACCTTATTGCCCTTCTTCCCCAACCCTTCACCTCCACCGCAGTACCCACCTCTCTCTCATACCTCCTTTCTTCGCCCCACTGCCAGCTATCCCCATCCCACTGAACTACTGATAAGGCACTTTGTGACTGCTTACGCCCCCCTCCACCCTCATAAAGTGTTTTTCTTGTTATTTTAACTTGCACCTATGTTTTGAGTTATTCTGTTAAGTTCTGAATCCAAGCTGTATCATTCATTGTAATGCACCTTTACTTTTTCCTATTGTACTTTGTTTTGCAATCCATGACGTGGAACCTTTGTGAAAGAGCTTGCGCTCAAAGGTCTTTTCCGAATCACTTAATAAATAAAATTAAAGAAAATGTTCTTTTAGAATATCTTTAGCCCATAATGGTGGTCTTTCCCCAGAAAGCTTCAATTACCGTCACAGTTACTCTTAAAATTATTTTCCTCATTATTTTCCCTTCCTGTTTAATCAGATTCTGATTCTGATTGTGACTATTCTGACTGTGAATGTTCAGTGCTATTTAAGTCAGCATTTTCACTTCCCACATTTGTGACCTCTTTAATCATATTAGGCCCGTTTTATTTTCTTCCATCCTCCTCCTCACTTAAAATGCTGCCATTAGCTGGGTTCAAAGCCTCGTCACCTTGTACAGAGTCCTCTGTCTCTACTCAGTTTCCCTTTTTTACCTTTAGAGATTTCTAAAACAGTCTTACTGGTTTGCTGTCTCTCTGTGGATGTACAGTACTTCTGTCATATCCACAGTTCCTTGGCTAATCCCCCTTACTGCATCATTTGTTCACTTTCTGGCAAAATAGAATGCTCCTCTCTTTTTTTCCAGCATACTTTGCTTTAATTCTGTTCTTGAGGTTTTCACAATTCTCTTCTTCTCTTCCTTTCTCTCCAAAACAGAAATCGGACTTAGCACGTGGGGGGATAAAAGGTACAGGAAGGTCAATGAGGCCAGTTTGCAGTTCTATCTGGATATTTCTTAATTTGCAAAAGAGCTTCAAACTTGATTTGAATCAAGTTTGCTTCTATCTGAATCTATCCTGTCATCATTTTGTTATTGTGGCTCTGCTTTCAGTTCTGGATGTTCCCTGTTGTTTGTCCTCATTTTTTTCTTTTAAAATGTTACTTTCAGTTGCATTGTCTCTCTCTCTCCCTTTTCTTTAACATGCAGCATATTTAGAGCAACATTATAGCACTGTGGCATTGTAGCATGTATTATCCTGCCATTTTTGTACTGTTTTTTTCTTCTGTTTGCCAATAAATAAAAGCTTCAAAAGTATAAATTACAGTTCAAGTTAGTCAAGACTTCTATTTTTCAATCAAATAAAACTCACATCAAACACCAGTTCTGTGTTCTATACTCAGCACACTCTCAGTCTCTGTTGAGCAGTTTGTAGCTTTTCAAGATGCTATTACTCATTGTTAACACTTGCACTGTTTGCAACAGTGTGCAACCCACCTTCTTATGTTTGCTTTCACACATGTGCAAGAAACATAGTGCCACCATACGTGTTTTTGTAGGTTTGGCACCCCTGCTCCCAATGCTCTCAATGTTTTTACAGGCATGGCTGCACCACACCAATGAATGTCCCAGCTTCTATGACAGCAGTTCAGATTGCAGTGGAATACAGTTGAAAGCAAACGACCACTACAATCAATGGTAGTAACGTGAAGGCAATTTGCATACTGCCCTGCCATCAGCAGTATGCAAATTGCCTCCACGTCACCACTGCTGATTGTAGCTGTGGTTGTATGCACGCCCCCCCTTTGTTGTGTGCCAAGGGGGTCCCAAATCCCTCTTGGCTCATGCACACTCCTCTCCAAGCACACTGTATGTCCAACGGGGATGCCCAATCCCCGTTGGCTCCAGTGCCCCCTCCCCAAAAAACAAACTTCCAGGTGCAATGCTGAGCACCCACCCCAGCACTGCAGAAGTCCAACTTCCTCATGTGTCCCCCCACACTGTATGGCCAATGGGGGGTGCCCAATCCCCCATTGGCTCCACTGCCCCCCCAAAACTTCCAGGTGCTATGCTGGGAGTCCACCCCAGTGTGGCAAAAGTCCCACGTCATCCATGTAAAATGACAAAAAAAATGATAACAGAAGAAAACAGTCCCTCATTGACTCTCTTGCCCCCTCCCGCAACCTGCACCCACCCTCTGCATACCCCCACCTCCCCACCCCCTCACCCCATACTTACCTCAGGAGCCCAGCATAATGATCTTTGGTGGACTGGGAACACATTTGCACTCTTCAAAGCTGACCACAAACTGAAGAAATACCGGTAAGCTGTATAATGACATAAACAGGGTTTTTTTTCAACTTTGGTGCGTATCTCGGTCATGTTTTTGAATTTTTGCCCCAAATTTTCAACATGGGGTTCCTGGGACCCCATCTCATGAATTCAGTGACTGTCATTTGGTTATTCATCCCAAAAGGTGATTTTGTGGTTATTGCGCGGAATCACCTTTTGGGACCTATTAACGAAACAACAGTATCACTGTTCATGAGGTGGGTTCTTAAAAAGCCTGTGTTGCAAATTTGGTGAAAAAATTCCCCAAAATGACTGTGTTATGAGCATGCATTGCGCACTTTCCATGCATGCTTGCAAATTCGTGAATGTGTAATATTTTCACTCCAGATTTTCAACATTGACATTTTTTTACACCTCCTTATGAACAGTACAGTTATCACTTTTCTCATCCTGGTCAAAATGTGTTTTCACACTTCCGGAGCCGAATAGCATGGTCACTGTGGGAAATCAGTGTTTGGGACAGATTAAGAAAATCACAGTGGCACTGTTCTTGAGCAGAGGTCCTAAAATGCCTATGTTGAAAATCTGGTCACAAAAGTCCATAAATGACAGTGTTACAAGTGTGCATTGAGCAGTTTCTATGCACACTTGTAGCTTCACAAATTTGTAATATTTTCACTCCAGATTTTCAACTTTGGCATTTTTCCACACATTCTTATGAATAGTACAGCTGTCATTTTCACATCTTGGCTGAAATGGTTTTTGAACTTCTGGCGCAGAATAGCACAGTCACTGTGGGAAATCAGTGTTCAGGACAGATTAAGAAAGTCACAGTAACACTGTTCATGAGCGAAGGTCCCAAAATGCCTATATTGAAAATCTGGTGGAAAAAAATTCCCCAAATAATTGCATTACGGGTGTGCATTGCACAGTTTCTATGCACACTTGTGACTGCACCAGTTTTTTTATATTTTCGCTCCAGATTTTCAACATTATCATTTTTTTATACCTCCTCATGAACAGTACAGCTGTCATTTGTCACATTGTGTTGGAATTGTGTTTTCACACCTGTGGCGTTAATGGCGCAGTCACTGTGTAAAATCACCTTCCGGCTAACAAACTGATAGTGTCACTGTTCATGTGGTGGGGTCACAAAAAGCCCATGTTGAAAACTTAGAATAAAAATACCAAGACATGGCATGGGCCTTATGGTTTCTGACCATAACGCCCTACCCCGTAGGAACTGATAGGTGTCAGGGGTGTAACTTGAGATTGTTGACAGTAATGCTCATGCCATTCCACCCCCCCCCCCGTAGCCAGTGACAGGTATCGAGGTGCACCTTGGACTCTTTGGCCCCAGAGTTCACACCATTCTCCTGTGCTGCACCCATTTCAGCATATTTCCTTATGGAAAGGAAAAGGAACATTGTTTAACTAGGAGTAGAACACTAAGCTGAAGCTTGTTTCCAGATGTGACCTGGGAGCACAGGGAAGTGAAGTGACTTGCTCAGGATCACACAGTATGCACCTAAGTGGCTATGGGATTCAAACCCAGGTCTCCAGATCTGCAGCTCCAGATCTTTACTTTCACCTCATTATGGAATGAGTTGAGTGTAAAGCCCAAACACCCCAAGGCACACCTCAACACTTGTCAGTGTCTGCAGGGTAGGGTGAGGTGAAATGTCATGACCCAAAGGCACACCGCAATGCCTGTCCATCACTGCTGGGTGGGGGTGGAGTTGGTGTCAGTTCAATACATCACTGCCATTCCTATACTGCATCTGTCTAACTCCTGCACCTCCACTGCTCATGCCAGCAAGCAAACATTTGGCATTGACAAATGCTTGTTTAATACTGTTGCTTAGCAATTCCTAAATGGGATTTATTTCCCATCACTTTTGCAACTACACTACTAGCTTTTAAAACTACTCAGTACAAATGCCACCTTGTTTTATCAAAACCTTAAAAGTTTTCAATGTAGCTCTTCCTTCAGTAGCAAGATATTTTTCAGTGCACTGAGGAGCTCCTCTACCTAGCCACTTCTCCCTCTTGTCATCATCATCACCTGGGTCAGTCTACTGCCTTGTCCTTTCTACAGGGCATGCCGTACAGTGATCATAGCAAGTTGTGGGTGGTACGTGCTTTTTCTCTTTAGATTGTGACAGAGTGTTGTAGAGGAGAGGCCACACAATCCATAGAGTATAAGACAAAAAATATGTTAGCAAATCTAAAATACCATGTACAGTATATTCACATAAAGTAGTTACAGGATCTCAAAAATTCACAAAACCAATTCATAGGGATTGCTTCAATGCTAAGTCCTCAGTTGAACCTGATGGTTTCAATTTTCATGTGTAAATCCATCTGCTTTCTTTCAGAAGCAGTATGTAAGCAATAACCTACAACAGGGTATGAGGTTATTGGGGTTTAATCAACACCCTGAGTGCACTGTGAGGTATGAGGTCACAGGCCAAGTGCCCTCACAGCACCCAAGGTGTTGATTAATCTCCAGTAACCCCATACTCTGGAGTGGGTTATTCCACTTACAACATGGGGTCTTTGAAAAAAGAAACATAATTAAGAGAAAGGGTTTTTGAAGATTTCAAACAGAAGAAATATTACTGTAGCCTCCCAAGTTACAAAATCGGGCTCTATGATGGAGGTTCGACAACATTTTTGCCAACCGTCATCACATTGACAGGAGTTATGTCGACCACAAGTTGCGGATGACATAAATGACGTTTTCCTTCAAACCCCCCATGTGGGGGCTCTGCTTCCCTTGCACCCGCTGCACTTTAGATTTTCAACTCCAGTCAGAATTGATTTGAGGAGGGGATGCAGGACTGGGAGACAATGTGCCCCTGTGTCAGGTGCACCAACACAGCGACCTGTTGGCAAACTGTTGATTTTGTAAGCAGGTTTGTAGGTCACTATGTTGATGTCACTGTTGGGGGCAGTACCATTTATTTATTTATTTAGATTTTGGTAACCGGGTAGGCCCACTGAGACCAGAGATCCCTTTTTCAGGGGCGACCCAGAGTTAGTTACAATGACTACATACACAGATATAAAATACAGTAGGATTTGAGTGAAATACATGTTAAGTTACAGTGAGTGCATACATAAACATTGGGGTACAGTAGATTAATAGAAGGTACAGGTCAGGGAGTGGGTAATATACGTGGGGAACAGGGAACAGCAGGAATCACAAGGTTGAACAGGTGCTTAAGTCAGGTAAACAGTATTTTCAGAATTATTCATAGGTGATACTAGGGGTGGAGGGCATTGGTCAGCTGACGTAGCAAGGGGGTAGATCAAGGACGTGGTCTAGTGATTACAACCACAGAGGCTGAGTTCCAGGAGGTACACTTTGAGTCCAGATTTAAAACCTAGGAGGGTAGGTTTGTCAAGTAGGTTTGCTGGGAGGGTGTTCCATAAGTAGCAAGCCACGTATTGAAAGGAGCGCTTTCCTTGGTTAGTGCGAATGCGTGGGATGGCAAGGGGACGTCTTGCTGCAGACCGGAGGGTTCGGCATGGACTTTAGGGGTGAGCAGCCCTCTCAGGTGAGGCAGGTGGCCTAAGGAGGTGAATTTAAAGGCCAGACAGGCCATAGGATAGGTCAGCTTATGCTGTAGGCAGGACCAGTGTAGGTCGGAGAGGGCCTCACAGTGATGCCTCCTCGGGGAGGAGTTGGTTGCAAAGCGAGCTACTCGATGGTAGTGTGTGGAAAGTTTGTTTAGCTCTGACTCATGGAGAGACTGTAGTACAGGAGAACCATAAAGCATAGAGGGGAGAAGATTACAGTTTGCTATGGCACATCGTGCCTCCCCGGAGAGGGAGTTCCCCAGGCGGTAGAGAAGGCCGAGCCTCTGGTGGATGGATCTAGTTAAAGCGTCGATATGTAGTAAAATACTCCTCAACAACTAATGCATACTGCAGTTATGGTATGAATATAAAAGTTCCAGACAATTGAATTACCATGATTTCTGACATTTCTTGTTCATAACATACATGGCAAGACATAGAAACATGCTTTATTTTAACCCCCCCCACACACACACACACACATGCTCCTGTGTCTCTCTTGTCCCCTATGTCTGCAATGCATCTTCAATTACTTCTGTAGAACTTGAGTTCAGCTGGTGTGTCTCACTCTCTGTTGCTGTAGGGTACTGAAGAGTGTGCTTTGACATTAGTCGGTGCAGATTAACAGACAGATGAGACTGTGAAGGGCTTGGTGAAGCTGCTGAGCATGGAGAAGGAGAATCACTGAACAGAGGAAAAGCAGTACTGGAGACAGAGACTACACGCAGACAGGACACTGTACTTCCACATGCTTGCCTTTCCCCTGTCAATGACAGCAAACACAGAGTGACAGAGAAAGGGAGACGGAGTATTGCACCAACTTCCACATCCTGGTGACTCTCTCTTTCTCTCGCTCTCTCACTAGCTGTGAGAAGACATTGCACCTGAGACAGGGGAATATGGTTTTCAATAACTGTAGAAACAGAGAGATACACAGATAGGAGGTGGCTGCAAATATCAATTGCATGTCCCGGTCCCACTGTGTTGCTCTCTGTCACACAGAAACATACCTTTTACAGTGAGTGCCACTCTCTGTGAGTGGAAGAAGGGGAGTGGAAATCATTGGGTGGGTGGCCACAGGAAGGAACAGGACAGTGAAGAGAACAACGGCCAGCTGCATTGCATCTCTGACAGCAGAGTATGCTCACAGTCAGCAGCACACAGCAAGAGATGGAATAATCATCCGTCAAGTGAAACAAGAGTTCAGTAACTCTGCTTTGGCACTTCAGAGTCACATTCATGTTGACAACACTGCTAAAGTGCAGCACTGCATGGTCACTATGACAATGAGAACAGGAAGTGAATACAGCTAGAATGGGAGCAGATATTCTGGGGGTGTTTGATCTGAGTGGCAGACACACTCCACTGTAACATCACAGTCACACTATCGACTCACAGGGGGAATATCTATTGGTGGATTTAATGGCTACCATTGTCACTTCAGTTTTCCAGAACATAATGAGTGCCGCACTGCCCAGGGATTTTTCTCAAAGGGATGCTGCACAACAAAGGTTTGTATATGGTGCATTAATGCACAGTCAGGTGATGCCATTCCTCCAATCTGGTAACTGATGATCATGACCCCATGTTATAAGTTAGTTTTATTGCCCTCTTGTCTAAGAAGTGTAACCCTTTCAGTGCCCATAAAAGATAACTCTTCTGGGTTACCCATAGGAACAACAACTCAGTGGTTTATCCAGTCTCATATAAACAATATTCCTGATATTTTCCTGGATAAGAATCTTAGGATAGCTTATAGAAATTGTCATGTACAACAGATAATACAAATGACACACTCTAACAAAGAAACTGAGGAATTCACCAATTTTCAGTGTGCAGTCAATTTTATGGTACAGAAATGTTTTACACTGTTTGCCAAAAGTGCAAATATTGCATCTACCACACTTATGAAACCCAATTGGGGCGGTAGCCATAGCGAGTTCAGAGTCCTTTCTTGGATAGGCTTACAACTACTACGGCAAAGCTGTATCATACCTATATACCACTTTCTAGAGCTAGTTCTGGGATCAGACTGACTATCTGCTTAAAAGTCAGCATGGTACAGCCTAGGTATTGCTCCAGACATGGTGCAGTGTGAGCTTGATGCACGGAGGCTGCTGGTCCATGGTTGCACTTGGTTGATTTCTTTATTAAAAAGACTTTTATTTTTACTTTCAATTTTTTAAGTACCAAGATTTATTCAGCAGTATTTGGTAAATGTGTTTTCACTTTTGTTTATTTTTCTACACCTGGTCATACTTGGTATAGTATGTGCTCAGAAAAAACATCCACAACTTCTCTAAACTGGGATGGGTTTGAAAAGGCACTGACTTTGAAAAATCACACGCATGTGGCAACTTGTGTGAAAATGAGAAGTCCCTTCTTCCCCATTTTGCCCCTTTATCTGCTTCACGTGTAGGATTTTTGGCCTGATAAAAACTAGGGCCTTGGTGATAATGCATATGTCATTGCTTCAGTTTCAGCTTACCCAGTGCAGAGTCAGACAGGTGGGAGGATTAAGTGATGAACAACTGGGTCAAGCAGTGTAATGGCTGCATATTCTCAAAGACAGATACTCACAAATTGAAGGTTTAAACCAGTTGATCATCATACCAAGGTAGATATAGGCACGGCAGCTGTAAAATCAGCAAAATAGGGCACAGTGTGAGACACTTTTGATATAAGGTCATTTTCAAGTTCTTTTGGTAAAAGATTTTCATCCACTTCATTGAACTTCCCCTTACATTGAATGTCTAAACATGTGTCCAAACCTGATTACCAGCCCAAACAGTATCAGCAATGAGTATAAAGTACAAAGGAACTGGTCTGTATATGAATTCAAAAGAAGAAAAAATTTAGATCACATTTAATAAATGACAGGTATTATGCAGAGAGTCATTAGTCCAAATATGGTCAACAACAGAAATGGCTATAAAAAGAGTGCTTAATTTACAATAAGCCCTTTGGTGTTATAATTTCTAATTCAGAAATCAAAAATTGTCCCCTTCAGAGCAGCTGATTTACTTTATAAAATGAGTAAGATAAATAACACGACTAGTGTAGAGATATCTCCTAAGTCCTAACCCTGCACCCATATGGTTCATTGCACATATCTCATGGTCCTAAACCTAATCACGCCCAGTATAAATTCACAAGTACCTATTTTAAAACTATAGCTTGGAATTTTTTTCTAATAATCAGCAATGAGAGCTCATAATATAGCTTGTCTCTTGCCCCTTTAATAATAACAGTTTAGCACTGCTGAAAAGTTAGCTAGTGCTTATAGTGCTTTTTTCTCAAATATACTTTTATTAGTCTTTCAATGTATTACACACACAAAGACAAATTGTTACAGTACACAACACTGATGAATTTTTTTTAATTTACTTATTTATTTGAATTTTGGTGACTGGGTTAGTCCACTGAGACAACAGAGCCCCTTTTTCAGGGGTGACCCCACTGTACAACATGTGATAACAAAATAGAACTGCCATACCAGTCTTCTTCCATTGTGAAATCCAAAAGCAAGATACAAAGTATCCAAACCTAATATATACTGATACCCAGATCCATTCCTGGGCAGAATCCTGGCCACTCTGCATGGTACTTACTGACTGCTAGTTGACATTTGTCAAAGAAAATCCAACCAGACTTTTCAAAGACTTCCACCTACTCCCTGACCCTGTGTATATGTTTTTCTGAGGAAACATTGAATGTGAATCATGCTATTGAGCCATTCTTTAAAAGTGTGTGTAGGGGTGTGTGGGGAGGCTCTTTCAACCTTGCATTAATCATCAGTTGTATACAGGCCAAGGCAATGTACTGTGCATTAACCTATTTGCCCATAAGTAAGATCCTCTATCTGTTGTAGATCCCTCAGAAGTATCACCCAAGGTGTTAATCTCAATTCCTGATAGGTGATCTTCTTGGTGTGTCTGTCACCTTGGTCCAATATTTGCTAAGCTGCAGACACAACAATAGCATCTGAGGTAATTGTGTGTCTTCTGTCCAACTCCTGGGGCTCTTTCCATCACTTGTGTTCAATAACCTATTAAGTCTTTCTGGTGTATAATAAGTCTGATGAAGAAACATGTATTGAACCTTACTTAAGTCACCTGGAAGGTGGATAGAAATGACATCTTCGTGCAACTCTGCCCATAACTCATCTGAGATATATATTCCAAGTCAAGACTGCCGCCTGGTTTTGATTCTGGCTAGTGTAGCTGATGCCCAACTCCAAATGTTTTGAAAAAGAGTGACTATGAGACCTGAACCACTGTCTATGTCCTTCAAAGCTTGGGCTATGGATGAGGGAGTCACCAGTTCTAAGCTCTTTCAGAACTCAGCACTCAAATTATGCCAGTGCTATATATCTTTAAATAAGTAATGGGCTGGCAATTGAAATGTATCCCTTAGCTGTAGGAATGTGCGGAATTGACCCTAGTTCCACAAGTGACCTCTGAGATTCAGGTGTTTCTCTCTCCAAATGTGCATTCCCTCCTCTGTCAGAAACTGTCGGGCTATCGAGTTATTCCAAATAGGAGTGAAGATAGCAATGCCCACCCATTCTCTGTTACATTTGTGCCCCTCCCCATGCCAAATTCTTACAAAGTGTTCTAAGATTGTATTCCTTTGTGCAATTCTGATACTTTTGGTGGCTTGACCACACAATAAATTCATGAGAAGCCTCATATTGGTCCAGTTCTTCTTAATGCAGGTCCCCATATCCTTCTTATCTGGTTTTTACTACCCCTTCACTATTGCTCAGTGATAATATTCCATGTGTACAATTCCCAAGCTCCCTTTATTGGATTGGTGCGTGAGATTTTCTAGTTTAATTTGCACTGCTTTTGATGGCCAAGTCCAAAATAAAAACAGTGCCCTCATCTTCTTAAAAAAAGCTTTAGGCATAGAAACAAATAGAAGTTGAAACAGCTAAAGAAACATGTCCTTCACAAGCATTTGGAACTTACCTTACCACCATCATCCTCTGCCACCAGACTGTGGGGTTGCCTGATCACTGGTGAGGGGACGCGAGGGGTTGATCATCATCCTGTGGCTGGGAAGTTTTTCCTCAAGTTTGTTTCCCTTTTACTCCCCAGGGCCTAGGCAAATACAGTTACGCATGTGCATGGAGGCAAAATGCCCACCAGAACCATCAACACTTTTGTTCCACCCACCAAGCCTAGTCCTGTCCCCCACCATCTGCCCAATGCTACTATTGAGCCTCCACTCAGTGGCAGCCAATGGCTGGGTAAGTTTACCTCCCCAGTCTGGGAGAGGAGAGCTGCCTGGCAGCACCTCAGTTTTCTCCCAGCGCCCCCCCCCACTGACCCCTGGTGCCCCGAGCTCACTCCAAAGCTCATGTTGCCAGTGTGGGAGAGGTGTGATGCATGGCACCTCTGCCCTCTGCACCAACTGGCCAGCTCCCCCACCATTTTTAGGACTGTGAGCACAGCCTACAGCCATTTTGGGATTGATTGTACCTTAAAAATGGCTGATTGTGGAACCTTCCATTGGACTTTTATAAGTATCCTTCTGAAAGCCCAATGGAGCTTGAAACCCTCCACCTTGATCAGCCACTATGGAATAACAGCTGCACCATTTCGGCTGTTGCCTCCTCATTCTGGGCAAGAACTGCGCATGTGTGTTTTGCACACATGCGCAGTTCCACTGGCATCGTCATGTTGTGAATGGTAAATTGCTATTCACCACAACAATACAGGTGCATGTGCCACACATGAGCAGTTGCATCACCACTGCCAGCTCCAGCAGTAAAAAAAAAAATGTTCACTACCCTCCCACTGCTGTCCTCCCTGCTCCCTCCATTCCCATCACCGCACCAACACTGGGGTCCCCAATCCCCTAGTCAGCTTTGTGTTGCCCCCCCAACTCATGTGGCACACTGTGAGCCCACCCCAGTATGCCCAAATGGTATTTTTTCCTCTGCCATCATCAGGGTATCTAATCCTTATGTCAGCATTATGTGCCCCACCAACTCATGTGGCACACTGGGAGCCCACCCTAGTGTGCCCCCCACTGACATTTGGGTGCCCAATCCCCATGTCAGCATCATATACCCACCCACTCCCAACTCTTGTGGCACACTGGGAGCCTACTCCAGGGTGCCCAAATGTATGTTCTTTTCTTTCCCTGTAAATAAAGAAAGCCAACCCTGGCGTGTGGTTTTTTACCTGTAAAAAAGAAAACAGTCTCTCGTCATCGCCAAGTCCCCCTCCTCATCCCCACTCGTGATTGAACACCCACCTCCCCGCACCCCCCACCCCATACTTACCTCCGAGGTCAGCGCTGTCATCTTCTCTGGACCAGGACATGTCTGCATTCTTCAGAGCCGAACTGCAAACTGAGGTATCAAAAGTAAGTGTGCTATAATGCTATTCAATGGGTTGTTTAACTTATCTTGATGAGTAAGCCATTTTCTGAATTTTAGCCCCACATTTTCAACATGGGGTTCTTGGAACCCCACCTCATCAAAACTGCCACTGTCATTTTGTTACTCAGTCCCAAAAGGTGATTTTGCAGTAGCTGTGTGAAATCACCTTTCAGGACCGAGTAAATGAAACAACAGTGCCACTGTTCATGAGGTGGGATCCCAAAAACTCCATGTTGCAAATTTGGTGAAACTATTCCAAAAAATAACTGCTTTACAAGTGTGGGTTATGCAGTTTCTACATATGGTCCTAACTTCACCAATTTGTAATATTTTCACCACAGATTTTCAACATTGCCATTCTTGCGTGCCTCATTTTTAACAGTACAGTGGTAATTTCCCACATCCTGCCCAAAATGTGTTTTCACACCTGTGGCACAGATTGGTGTGGTCGATCTGCAAAATCACCTTTCAGAACAAGTGAATAAAATGAACTGACACTCTTCAAGAGAAGGGGTCCCAAAAAGGCCTTGTTGAAAATTTGTGCAAGACCTCCAAAAAATGGCCAGGTTTCACCCGGGTGTTCAATAGTTTCTACGTGCATGTGTAATATTGGTAATTTGGCAGTGTGTCACAGCCCTATCAGCTCTGGCTAGAGCTTACTAAAAGAGCCAGTGATGACTCCTCTGGAGTAATAGCCTTGATGTGTAGAGTGGCCTTCATTGCCTAAGACAATGGCTGTATTGCAAAATTAAAGAGTGCAAGGGAGAAGGAACTCCTGCTGGGTACCCCTCGGCAAAGTAAAGGAGGTTGCTATCCAAGTTTTGGTTTGATTAGTTGCTCAAGGATCATCATGCAGCAAATATATCTGTTTTTTAAATGTCTCCACAAACCCCATTGTCTTCATTGTGGGCCACAGACTGTCCCACTTGATGTGGCCTAAAGTGTTTTCTGCATCAAATGAGAGTACTACCAAATCCTTCTGAGTGTGGGCTGCACACCACTCCAAGACATGAGCCAGGGTTTTTAAATTTTGGGATGCATTTTAGTCTGCCACAAAACCCTTTTGTTCAGGTGATACCAAATTGGGCAAGAGAGACTCCAATCTCTTAGCAAGAATAATGAAGCAAATCTCAGAATCTGCACTGAGCAGTGAAATTGGGTGATATGAGTTTGAGGAGTAGGAGTGTGCAGCTGGTCAGATCAGAGATTCGGACCAGTCAGGTATAGACCGATCCAGTCCATTGGGCCAGAATCAGGTCTGAAGTGGCCCAACTTGATTTGTGAACCAGATAAAAAATGTTTCTCCTTTTCATAATGCTAGTAGGAGTGTCATTGGGGGTTCTAGATTCCTGTGGGTTGTTTGCTACCTCTGTTGCTGTCTGATGATGCTGCCTTGTCCTGAATTTCTGTCTTTCTCTGTTTTATTTCCCCTTAGCGAATCTGTCAGTATGAGCCCATCTTAACCCCAAGCTACTGGCAGTCAGGCAGCAGGCATGTATCAGCTCAGCATGTGCACATGTCCTCCCCATTCCTATAGAGTGTTGCCGTGTGTAGAATCCATTTTAACTGCCAGCTGCCACCACCCAAAATCACAGCTGCCACAGCAGGGAGAGTGAATGTGTAGGTCAGAAAAGATGGCATCAATCATGTCTTCTGCCTGTATTTCATTTGAACCACCACTACAGTTCCACTGACAGTAAACAGAAAATGGCCAGAATGTATAATTGAGTCAGTATCCACCAAGAAGTGAGTGAGAGAGAGTCATGGAGGAGAGGAGGGGGCAGAGAAGACTGAGATTCTTGAAAGCCTGCATGTTTATTGGAACTGCTATATACAGCACTCTTTGCAAAAAAATTGCATTAACACATCAGTTAGGGTTAAGGAGAAGGTGTCCAAAGTAGGGAAATGTGATGTTAGGGTTTCCAAACTTAACACCCCTGCCCCACCCCTCAATCAACCCTACCACCCCTACCCCATCCCTGAAGGAAATGAGGGGTGGAATCTTTCTTGGCATTTGTGACAACCCACCTCTCCCTCTGGGCTGGAACAGCTTTTAGAGAGGTATCTGTCCTCAGGTATTCGCTGCCACCAGCTGGAAAGTCGTCCAGCACCCCCCTTCAAGTTTACAGACTTGAATAATTAAACATGCAATTGCACAAGTCAAAGTGTGGTGGTATGTCTCTCTCGAGTGGCGGATGCTACACAGAGTTTACCTCAGCCAGTAGAAACCAAATGTTGTCTTAGAAAAATGACATCACAGTCACAACTGTTGAGCAAATAAATAGTTTTTTACTTAACAGAAAGTTCACTGAGCATTACAGGATATATATTTACAACACAGGAGAATAACACTAATACAGGAAAAGTAAACAAATGTTTTTAAATAACAGATGGCAAAAGAAAAAGACTATTACTGCAATACACTAGTATTAAACTTACCCTTCCCTGTCCATACAAGAGATCACTGGACCCTATGCTAACTTCCAGCTCCCATGGACATAGTTAAAAGGGTAGGCTCCCAATCTTAATTTCTCCCTCTAGCTTCAAAAGTAAGAGAGAGCTACTTCATTGTCTGTCAGCATCTTATATACAGTCTTGAGAATAGGTCATTCCTATTCTCCCTTTGAATGCACCTACCATCTCACTTGTATGTATTTAATTGTCCCAATCAGACTGAACACCTATCAGTGACCAATTATATTCCCTTTTAACCTTAAGTTTATATTTGAGTGAACCAATCCCTTCAAACTGTGAGTCTGAGTGTACATGTCCACTTGAGATTTATGACCAGCTCTTATCTAGCAGCTAAGGAGGACATTGAGAATTCCAGCTTGAGGGAGTGTTTTTTTCCAGACTGCTAAAAAAATGTGTTTGGAATATTCAAACATTAACTCCTTCCTTACCATTTCTGTCACATCTCCACCCCCCCGATGATGAAGGCGTGCCCCATGGGCCACCCCAAGTGACACAGCCGTTCATGCAATTACTGGGAAGTGCCCAAAGCATCCAGCCATTCCATTAGCCCAGTCTAGATAGCCCATCCACATTTGCATTTTGTTTGCCACTGCAATGCTGAATGGTAATGTTGTATGCCCACAGTACCAAACTCCAACATAGTAGTTTTCCATTTTGCCCACTTGACCTATGAAGCCATGTCAGGGGATTATGATCTGTGACCACAGTAAATTCTCTCCCATATAGGTAAGGCTGCAGCTTCTGAATGGCCCACACTATTCCCAAGCATTTCTTCTTGATTGTGGCGTATGCCTCCTCCCTGGGCAGAAGCCTCCGTCTGAGGTACACAACTGGGTGCTCCTCCCCCTGCTGGGTAACTTGGCTCAGCAGGCCCCCAGCCCATGATCTGAGGCATCCACATGGACCATAAACTTTAAACTGTAATTGGGGCTGGCCAAGACAGCTGGGCCACTTAAGGCCTTCTTTAGCTCCTGAAAAGTGACCTCACAGCCTTCTGACCACTTCACTGTATCTGGCTTTTCCTTCTTGGTTAGGTCTGTCAGGGGCTTAGCCAGATTAGTACATCGAGGAACAAACCTTCAGTAGTACCCTGCTGTCCCCGGAAATGCCCTGACCTGTTTCTTGGTGGTAGGAGTAGGCCAGACCAGGATGGCATCAACCTTGGCAGGCTCCGGGCAGATGTGTCCACTACCCACCCGGTGCCCATGGTAGGACACTTCTGCCATATCTATCTGGCACTTTTCCGTCATAACAGTCAGACCTGCATTCTTCAGCCTGTGGAACACATCCCGTACATTCTTGATGTGCTCATCCCAGGTCTGGCTATATATGGCTATATCATCCATATACGCCAATGCAAACTCACCTACCCCAGACAGAATGCGATCCACAAGCCATTGAAAGGTTACAGGTGCATTCTTCATCCCAAATGGCATTACCTTGAATTTGTATAAACCAAATAGAGTGACACAAACTAATCTCTTCCTGGCTGCAGGGGTCAGAGGTACCTGCCAGTAGCCCTTTGTTAGGTCTATTGTGGTCAAATACTTGGCTCCCCCCAGTCACTCCAGGGTCTCATTTGTTCTGGGCATGGGATAGGCATCAGACTCCATGCAGCTATTAAGCCTCCGGTAGTCAATGCAGAATCGTGTGGTGCCATCCCTTTTGGGGATCAATACCATGGGTGATGCCCAGGGGCTACTGGATTCCTGGATTACTCCAAGTTCCAGCATTTCCTTGAGCTCCTCTTTCACTGTCTGCTTAATGTGCTCAGGTACCCTGTAGGGTGACTGTTTCAGGGTAACCTGAGTCCCTGTATCTACATGGTGCTCTGCCATTGTGGTGTACCCTGGTTTCCCTGTGAACATGTCCTCAAATTCTGTCAACACACCCCTAATTTCTTGCATCTGGGCTGGCATCAGCTGTTCAGAGAGGGTAAGTTTGTCCACAAAGGATGCAACCCGGGCCTCCCCAAGCAAGCCCACCAGTGGATCCATCTCAGTTTCCTCCTCTGAGGCACTGCATACAGCGAGGACCAATTCCTCCCTGTCATGGTAGGGCTTCAGCATGTTAACATGATACACCTTTTGCCTGCATCTCCTGTCTGGTAGCTCAATCATGTAATTAACATCACTAACCTTTTGGACAATGGAGAATGGCTCCTCCCATGCTGCCTGTAATTTATTCTGTCAGACAGGGATGAGTGCCATCACTCGCTGTCCCACCTCAAATTCTCTGGCTTGGACCCCACAGTCACACCAGACTTTCTGCCGCTGTTGTGCAGTGACCAGGTGCTCCTGAGCAAACCCTATGAGCTCCTTAAGGTGAGTCCTGAAGTTCAGGACATAATCCACAACAGACTCACCTTGGGAGGCACAGTTACCTTCCTATTCATCCCGAATCAAATCTAGAGGCCCCCACACTCTATGACCAAATAGGAGCTCTAAAGGTGAGAACCCATTAAACTCCTGTGGGACTTCCTGTATGCAAATAGGAGATGAGGCAAATATTTGTCCCAGTCCCTCTTATGCTGGTCAGCAAAAGTCCTTAGCATGGACTTAAAGGTTGAATTAAATCGCTCCACCAGACCATTAGCTTGGGGATGGTATGGGGGAGGTTTTGAGATGCTTTACCCCACACTTCTCCCACAAACTACTCATTAACCCTGACATGAAAGTGGCACCCCAATCTGACAGTATCTCCTGGGGAAAGCCCACCCAGCTAAATATTCCCAACAGTGCATCTGCCACTGGTTCTGCCTCAAAGATTGATAGGGTCACTGCCTCTGGGTATCTTGTGGCATAGTCAACAACTACCAGGATATACCACTTGCCAGTGTGACTTGGGGTGCTCAGTGGCCCCACTATGTCCACAGCTACCCTCTTGAAGGGTTCATCGATAATGGGCAGAGGCACCAAAGCTGCCTTGGCCTTGTCCCCCCCATTTTCCCCACTCACTGGTGCTGTGGATGAGTCCTGCAATGATTTGCCACATCCTTGCCAATACCAGGCCAGGAGAAATTGTTGGTTAGATGCTTTTTCATGCGCCTCACCCCCAAGTGGCCTGAAAATGGGATATCATGGGCAAGGGCCAAAAGCTGCTGACGGTGAACCTTAGGGACTACCAGATGCTGGAGCACCTCACCATTTAGCCCTTCCTTTGTTGTACATTCTCTGTACAACAGCCCATTGTCCCAGTAAATGGACTCTTAACCCCACTGAGGACCCTCAGCCCTATGAGCTATTTCCCTCAGTTTTTGCAAGGTAGAGTCAGTTCACTGTGCAGTACTCAGCTGCCCTCGTCTGACCCTTCCCAGTGCCCCTTCAGAAGGAAGTCCTGTGAGCTCATCTATTTGTGACTGGGGTTCAGGACTGCTGCTTCTAGCCAGCCCCCCCGGGCTAGACACTTTCTCAGTTGCTGAGGGTGTGGCTGGACCACCTTGAGTGACTCCCTCTTCCCCCTCAGAAGCTTGCCCCTTTGCTTGACTACAAGTTGCAACACACACCAGTTTTCCCTTGTGGTCAAAATCATTCCCCACAATCACATTTACAGGTAGGTCCTCTATGACCCCCACCTCCTTTTCTCCATGGCCCCCCTCCCAGCTCAGCAAGACTCTAGCCATTGGTAGTTGGATTGCTGGCTCTGTGAATCTCTGGACCTTGGAGTATTTCCCAGGCAACATCTGCTCTGCCCGGATGAGATCCTGTCTCACCAGGGAGATGTAAGTGCCTGTGTCCCTCAGTCCCTGTGTTACTGTTCCATTAACTACAATGGGATGCATATTCTCATCAGAGTAGAGTGGTTCTTCAGGCTGGGTGCACCCCACAAACACACCAGTCCTATTTTGATCACCCCTTCCCCCATAACTCTGCCCCTTAACCATTTTCTGAGGGCAGTTGTATCTCAAGTGCCCCACTTGATTGCAAATATAACATTTCTTGGGTCCTGTCTCTTGAGTCCCTTTAGAACCAGACAGTTCTGCTTAGGCTCAGGTGCAGGCTGGTTTCCTTTGAGCTGCCCCCCATGGGATCCCTTATAACCATGTGCTGCCCCCCCCACCATGAGACTTACACTGTGTGTATGGCTGGCTAGACAGATACATGTCAGCACTTGCTGCCACCTCTTTTGAGGAAGTGCATGCCCTGTCTAGGAGTCATATGCGCATATCCTCAGGTACAATTTTAAGAAATTGTTCTCTCACCAACACATCTTTGACTAGTTCCACAGTGTCTGCTTTAGCCCCCTCCACCCACTTATCAAGGTAAGTACACAGCTGAACCTGCAGTTCTACATAACTGTATTCTCGACTTTTCTTTAACTCCCTAAATTTCCTTCTATAAGCCTCAGGAGTTAATTCAAAACATTTCAACAACACTGTTTTAACTTTATCATAATTAGCATAGTCTTCATTACTCATTTTAGAAAATGCTTGCAAAGCCCTCCCTGTAAGTAAGGGTGAGAGATAAGTTGACCATGAAGCCTTAGCCAATTGGAATTGGTCACATACTCTCTCAAATGACCTTAAAAATAAATCAAGGTCATCTCCCTCTTTAAACTGAGTGAACAGTTTAGAATACATTTTGGCTTCATGAGGTAAACTCACTCCACCATTACTCACGGTTTGCTGGCTGTGCAGAGTCATCATCTCCTTCTCATGCTGTTGTCTCTGGAGTTCATGCTGTCATTCTCTTTCTCTTTCTTCATGTTCCTTCTCTCTGTCTTGGCATTCTCCTTCTCTTTCTTCACGTTCTTTCTCTCTGTCTGCCAGTCTCTTTTCTTCCAGTTCTTTCTCTGTTTCCAGTCTTTTTATTTCTGCTTCCAACCTTCTTGTTTCTGCTTCAGCATCCAGTCTTTTCACCTCTAGCACCTTGTCATGTAGCAACAGCTGCAGTCGCAGAGAATCAAGCTGGTTTGGGGGGTCTGCTGCCTCAGTTCCTGACTTACCCCCTGAGACTGTCTGCTTCTGGTCATGTGCCATGAGGGCAGCAATGAGGTCTGCCTTTTTCTTGTGTTTTAGACCTTCAGGCTGAATCCCCTTTTCCTGGCACTTTTTGCAAAGCTGTTGCACAGTAAGTGAGTCATACTCCGTGGAGCTCATGCTCTAATCCTACACTATACTGTGCTAACTGGCAAAAGAAAAAACAGTTTTACAAGTGTATTCCCTTATATATCCTGTTTTGCAATGCTAAGGTAACTGTTCCACTGGCAAACTCTGTATCTCAGAGTGCTACCAGTCCGCTATCATCACCCCACCACTGCCAACCAATTGAGACAACCCACCTCTCCCTCTGGGCTGGAACAGCTTTTAGAGAGGTGTCTGTCCTCAGGTATTCACTGCCACAAGCTGGAAAGTAGTCCGTTCCCCCACTTCAAGTTTACAAACATGAATAATTAAATACGTAATTGCACAAGTCAAACTCTGGTAGTGTGTCTCTCTCAGGTGGCAGATGCTACACAGAGTTTACCTCAGCCAGTGGAAACCAAATGTTACCTTAGAAAAATGGCATCACAGTCACAACTGCTGAGCAAATAAATAGTTTTTTACTTAACAGAAAGTGCACTGAGCATTACAGGATATATATTTATAACACAAGAGAATAACACTAATACAGGAAAAGTAAACAAATGTTTTTAAATAATAGATGGCAAAAGAAAAAGACTTTTACTGCAATACTCTAGTATTAAACTTATCCTTCCCTGTCCTTACAAGAGATCACTGGACCCTACGCTAAGTACCAGCTCCCATGGACATAGTTAGAAGGGTAGGCACCCAATCTTAGTTTCTCCCTCCAGCTTCAAAAGTAAGAGAGAACTACTTCATTGTCTGTCAGCATCTTGTACACACTCTTGAGAATACGTCATTCCTATTCTCCCTTTGAATGCACCAACCATCTCACATGTATGTATTTAATTGTCCCAATCAGACTGAACACCTATCAGTGACCATTATATTCCCTTTTAACCTTAAGTTTATATTTGAGTGCATCAACCCCTTCAAACTGTGAGTCTGAGTGTACCTGTCCACTCGAGATTTATGACCCAACTCTTATCTAGCAGCTAGGGAGGACACTGAGAATTCCAGCTTGAGTGACTGTTTTTTCCAGACTGCTAAAAAATGTTTTTGGAAAATCCAAACATTAACTCCTTCCTTACCATTTCTGTCACAGCACTGTCAACCCTAACTCTCACCCAGCCATGACATCCAGACTAATAATCCCATAGCAAATAAGACTAAGGGATGCTCCAGATCTGTCATAGCGCCCTCTTGTAATACATAAGCAATAATACCCGACAGGGTGGGCATTATTGAGAAATACCAGACTGCCCAGGGGCTTAATGAGGCCTGATGCCACAGGTAGAAGGCCTTATAGCCCCTGGAAGGTGCAGTATTTCTCAATAATGTCCAACCTGGGGGGTATTTTTGTGCTTAGAAAATGGGCATCTTAGTAAATTTCAATTGTCATAAAACAAGAGAGGAAATAACTTTAAAAATGCATAGAAATAGTACAAAAAAATGTGTTTATTGAATAAATAGTCCCTATGTTTAAAGACTGTTCCAACTGCTTTTGCCCCTCCCCACAGAGCTGTTGTAATCTATTGCTCCCCCCTTACACACACACACACACACACACACACACACACACACACACACACACATACTGCCAGTTCAGCAACAAATGTGTCATAAGGATTCATCCCAGCAATCTCTGGACAATGTCTGTCTCCTTTTTGCATGGCTGTTTTTTTTTTTGTAGCCATCGGAAGATGCGTCTGTTAAGTGTGCGACTGACCTTGCATGACCATAGGACCAACCGTGCGTGAACCTAAGCCCCGAGGTAAATTATTTCTTTAGTTTAGTTTTAAAGAAGGTGTTTTACTAACTGTGGGGACATTATTGTATGAGGGAGTCACTTTGTGCCATTTTTTTAAATGTGCTTCATAGTATGAAGTGAAAAGAACTGACAACTTCCTTTTTGTTTTGGTTCACTGCGGTATTGCAGAAGCGCGGTTAGGAGAGTGATGCCATTGTAAAAGAACATGGCTCTGTGAAATTACTATTTTATCACTCTTCCCAACTGCAAACTATCTGGAGTGTGGACTTTTTTTGCTGGCACTGAAGTAAGGAGTGTTGTACGGGTAGTAGCTCTCACCAAGTGAGAGAAAAACATGGAGGGGGTTTGAAATTTCAACTGGTGCTTTCAGCTAATGAGAAAGCAGGCTGGGCACCAGTATACAAGAGTACCTGGTGAAGAGGCAGTTGGACTGGTACTAATTTTTACCTGTGCATCTATTGAAAAATAATGCCCAGGCTGGAGCTGCTTTCGGCCAATCAGAATGGAGAATCCATTCTTACCATTTTCTAATGGGTGTTAAATAACAGGATGGCAGGTTCCCTCCTAACCACATCTTCTCCCAAATTACCATACCACTTAGTGTAATTATTCTGAAAGTTAACTACACATTCTTTTTTACTGGCTCTCTGACCTGTTATTTTCCCTGTGTGAGTAAGGGGTGGAAAAGTCTATGTGCTTTTGTGTATTTTGATTTTTTTTAAGTTGTATTACCGACAGGCCACCACATTTGTTACTGCTGATACATAAAGGCCTTCTCTTCCTGTGCATAAAGGCCTTCTCTTCCTGTTGTACCTCATTGTACTGCAGTTTAAGTTACCACATTGCCTAATAAACTTCATTGCTTTTTTGTGCTATTCTCCAGGTCGTTGAGCTCACTTTCCAAGACATCAAGCTTCTGAGTACACTTCTTTTTTATTTTTTCCAAAAAGGCAGCTGCCGGGCCCCCTAATAAACATGTTCAGTGAATCCTTCTCTGGCTTAGTTTTTCTTTTTTTTATTTAAACTTGCTCTTATTGACTCATGTTTAGAGTTTAGCCTGATTTATTGTCAAGAACTGCTCACTTTTGGAGACTGTTTAATTGTTAAGTACTGCTACCCTAGCTGAGTTAATTGCTGGAACCAGACATAGGATTTTTCCTGTTTTAAACTGCAACTTCCCAGAGCTGAAACTGGAGTTGCTGTGCTTGTGGCAGACCAGTAATCTGAGCCTTGGCTTGTCATCCACACCCTCAACTCTCCCAGCCTTCTGGTCTATCTGTAACTCACCCTTCCCTGGAGTGTATTTAGTTCTCTCTTTTCTCCTCCTTTACAGGTTCCCCTTCGGACACCACGGGGCACATTTGCAAGTCCCCTCCCTTGTACCCAGCGACAGCTCATTTACAAAAGGTAGCCAGCTACACCAACTTAGGTGCCTGGTACCATTTTCAAAATCCAAAGTACACAGAGGATTAGTTTGATTCAGTGTTGCAGCTGTTCCACATTCAATTAATTGGAGCTGCTTCACATTTTAAGTACTCTGCTTGTGCAAGCTTCTTCTCTGGCATAGTTTTTCAGCCCCCCATCTCACCTCAACATCTTATTAAATGGTCTTTAAGCCCAACTAAACCCACACCACTTGGCCTTCTGAGCCAATTACAATAATTAGCCTTACCCAGCTTAAATGGCCAGTTGCATCTCATCTTGCTGAACCACACAAGTACAATTTCTGCTACTGTGACCAGGAGACCCATCCATCTGGCATACCATCAAGTATACTAGTAACTGCATATCCTTTAGGGCCTGCCATCCACTCTAATATTTTACGTTATAGCTCTCCTACTCTCTTATTCATCTTGCTTCCTATTCTTTCTCTCTGCCCTAGGTACTCACCCCTCACCTTTCACCACTGACTCCTCAAATCTTTCATCTTCTATCAATTACTTCAACTGTCCTCACGACCATCCCCCCTTCATCCCTCCTACTTGATATCAACTATGTTTTGCCACCTAGCACTAGTCTTTATTTTCTTCTTCTTCCAATGTACAGCTAAGAATTCCACCCCTGTGGCTATACCACAGACTGATCTAGCATCTGTAAACAATCACTGCCCATCATTTTGCCCTGTGCAGTAGGTTACAGCGGCTCTCACACATGGTCAAATTACAAGTTATCTTCCCTGGGCTACCCAGGCCTCCCTGGGTATTTAAACAACCCCTCTTTCAATCCAGACACTCTTGCTTGTAGCTGCAGTCCATCCCCTGTGATACATGCCTCCTCCAGCTATCCCTTTCCACCATCTAGTCTCCAGGAGCAAGCACCACAGTAAGAACCAGATTACTGCAGCAAGAAACTATTTTTTAAAAAAATTATCCTGCTAATACTTACATGCTCTGGCAATGCTGAAGTGAATCCTGGTCCTCAAATCCCCCTTGCATCCCCCTCAGACTTTGCCACTATGTCAGCTTTAAAGTTTATGCTGATTAACACGCAGAGCCTGATTAACAAACTAGACCAGTTAAGAATATGGGGCACCCATACTAACCCAGATCTGATCATTATTACTGAATCTTGGCTTAAAAGTACTATCTCTGACCAGTAGATATCACTCCCCTCCTATAATCTGTTTAGAGCAGACAGGCCCATGAGTGGTGGTGGGGTGGTCATCTACACGAAAGACCACTTAAACATCTCCATCACCGATGCCATGTGCAAACCCAAAGAATTTGATTACGTGGCCCTCAAAATCCAAATACCCACAGTCAAAGCTCTCAACATCATGGGTTACTACAGGCCCCCCTCAGTGGATCTTGAGCTAATCTCAACCTTCAAAAGCTTGATTGCACCCATCAACAATGAGATCACAATTCTAGGTGATCTCAACATTGATTGGCTCTTCCTTAAGGCATGTGTCCTTAAAGAACTCTGTAATGAGCTTGGACTGTCCCTAGTCATTATGGAGCCAACAAGGCACAATGACAAAAATCATGCAAATAGCTCCATCCTGGATGTTATTATCACAAACAGTCCCCACAAAATTCAACATACAGTCATATTCCATAATGATCTTAGTGGTCACAATATCATAGCATGCACCAGAAACCAGGATAAGCCCTCCTCTTCCTCTGCATTTGTCACTAAGCGCAGCTTCCACAAATTCAACTCAAAAACTATATCTCGGATCTAAAATATGTAAACTGGCAAAATCTCTATCTCACCAAATCAGTGGATGAGGCGGTCACCTTTCTTAATGTTACACTGACTCAGCTCGCAAATAAACATGCCCCTTTCATTAGATCCAGGGTCCATAAACATTCCCATCCCTAGTTCACTCCAAACCTAAAAGCTGCGCTTGACAACCGTGATAAACTTAGGGCCCGTGCAAAGTACACAACTAATGTGGCTGACTGGCAGTCATTTAGAACTGCCAGGAATGCTTGTGTTAAACTAATACAGTCTTCCAAAGCTAACTTCTCTGTAGAATCCTTGAAAATGGCAAAGGCAACTCAGCCAAGATCTGGCAAACACTTAAGACAGTTGAGGGCCACAAAGCAACCTCATCCATCCCCATCAAGTTACTCATTAATGGAGTTGACTATGTCGAGCGTGACCCCATCCTAGGAAAACTGAATACCTATTTTGCCACCACTGGTCTCGCGTTTGATTCCTCCTCATACACAGGGCTACAGCACCTTTCACTCCACCCCACCCCAGCACCCATGGGCCCCCGCCTTCTTATACCTTCCAGCTTCACCCTGTGACCTGCAAACAAGTAGAGGACCACCTTAGTAAACTCAACATCAATATAGGTTGTGGAGCAGATGGCATCGATCCCATCTTCATCAAGCTAGGCTACTATTATCTAGCTGCACCAATCCTTCATATCCTTAATCTCTCCATCTCCTCAGCCATGGTTCCCTCCTGTTGGAAATCAGCTCATATCGTGCCCTTGTTCAAACCAGGTGACCCCTGTGACCTAAACAATTATAGGCCCATCCCCATCCTCCCTGTCTTATCCAAACTGCTAGAGAAACTGATCCATCACCAGCTTAAAGATCATGTTGAAAGGTTTTCACTTCTCAACCCTGCCAGTCTGGGTTCAGACAAAAACACAGTACCACCTCCACCTTAACTAAAGTCACCAATGACTGGCTGACCACACACAATTCCAAACAAAGTCACAGGTGCCATATTCCTTGGTCTCAGTAAGGCATTCAATACTATTTACCATAACTGCATCCTCAGTGGTCTCAGTAAAGTAGGCACAGCTGACACCGCACTTCAATGCTTCTTGAGTTACTTCACAGGTAGAGTTCAGAAAACCAAAGCGAGTGATCAGGTTTCTGACTCCCTCCCCATAAAATGAGGTGTCCAGCAAGGTTCTATTTTAGGCCCTATACTATTCTCTAGTTACATAAGCTCACTAGATTCCAATATCTGCAACTCCAAAATACTTCTCGTTGCGGACAATACCGTTATATATATTTCTAAGCCAACCTTATCCGAAGTATGTGATGTACTCCAAGCTGATTTCACACAGCTAGAGTGCATCCTAATCAATTCCAAGCTACTACTCAATGGGGAAAAAGAACAAGGTCCTTGCATCTAATAGCAATAGGCCCTCCCCTCAGCACAGTGCATCACCTGTACCCATCATGGCTATTCTGGGTGAATCACTAGATGTGGTTGATCAATTCAAATATCTGGGTGTTTGGAGAAACAGCAAACTTTCTTTCAGTGCACGGATCAACTACCTTTCTAGTAAGCTGAAAACAAGACTCGTTTTTCTCTTCAGAAACAGAGCACTCTTTCCCCCTGACATTAGATGTAGACTAGTACAGGCCACATTTCTGCCACTCCTAGACTATGGTGACATAATCCATAACTGTGCCACTGCTTCCAACCTTTGCAAGCTCAATATACTGTTTCATCGGGCTCTGCACTTCATTACTAAAGCACCATTTAGGATGCACCACTGCGACTTATATAAAGAAGTCAGCTGGCAACCCCTTGCCACCCAGCAGCTGCTCCATTTAGATACCTGGACCTGCAAAAGTCTACTAAACAAATTACTGACCTATAGCTCCTGATTTGTTAATATTTCCCATTGCACTTACTCCCTTAGGAAATCTGCATACATCCTCCTCGACATACCCCGGACATGTACCTCCCTTAGCAAGGGTGACATTAGCTATGCCATCCCATCAGCATGGAATCTAATCCAGACCTCACTCAGACCCACCAGCATTGTCTTATTAAATTTCTTCAGAGCCCTGACCTACAAATTCTTCTCAGTATACTGTCACTGCCATAGGTCCTAGCATATTGTGCCAGTCTTCTGCCACTGCTATCAAGTGAGTACCCTCTGACTTCTTGTATCCTTCTCCCTAATCTCCCCATTCACCCTGGCCCCCGCCCTCCCTAGTCCATCCCCACCCTTAGCTGATGGCAATTAAGTTCTTATTGATACTGCTTTGTGTTCTGCCTTTTAATATGAACTAGTTCCTGTGTACTTCACTATTGTTTTTCTTTTCTTTCACCCTGTATGTATTTCCTACCAATTATTGTTACCTTATGGTATGTCACTGCTGCTTACCCAGAAACTGGATTCTGATTTGTTTTATTATTGTTTTTATTGACCATACATGCACTTTTTTCTACCAATTATTGTACCTGTATGCTATGTCATCACTTTTATTGTATACTGTTGTTTAACGTTGTCCTTACAGGACCTCCTTGAAAATGAGCATGCTCAATGGAGTCTTCCTGCCGATAAACTTAACCTTAACCTGAGTACCCCAGTTAAATTAACCATACATTAGTTAAACAATAAATTACTTTCTCTCAGGACCCATTTGGTCACTAAATTGGGGATTATTAAAAAGGCCAGATTAAGTGCTGGGCATACAGTGAGGATGTTCTACCTTGGCTGCCCAGCAAATTTTGATGGGATATGATCCAAAAGTAAAGTTGGTAGACATGCAGTCTGTTCCACTTGTCCACACATTGCAGTATTTAAAATAAATGTTCAATTTGGGTATAGGACCAATGGTCTGGAGAGCAGAACAAATAATCTTTAACAGTGGAGTGTGTCATTCTCCAGATTCCCTGCATATCCAGATTCTTCATTTGTTGCTGAATAACTAGGGATGCCATATTAGGGTGAGTGGGTTCTATACAGGATCTAAATTTCAATTAAAATATCCATCCTAGATAATGTTACCTGTTACATGTGCTATGAACAGAATCAGCTTATGAAAGTGTGCCAGATTCCCATAGTTCAGACCATAGGTATCAATATGTGTATCTCAGCACCATTTAGTTGGACAATTAGGAATACCAAATGACCCGAGCTATCTGACTAGGCCTAGTTTGCATGCAAGGAGAGACTCATGTGAACCAAGATAGTCCACTGACCGGGCATGATTACAGTATGAGACATACACACCTATCCCACCTAGTCCCATTTCCACATATCATATACTGCAGCACTCAGATGAGTTTCCTGTAACAGACTGTACTGGGGAGCTTGTTCTTCAGATATGCCAGGACACATTTCCACTTAGCTGGATGTCTGAGGCCCTTTTAACGTTCCAGGTGATCACATTATGTGGAGTTACCATAAAGCAATTTAAAGAACACAGCTTTCAACCTCACAGATAGCACAACTGTGTGGACATGCTGCACCAACATTCTCGAAGTAACCAAAAGATTAGTCTATATCATTTAATTTTCATTTTATTTATTTTAACAGGAAAACACCATTGAGCAAGCTCATTTATGAGGCGGTCCTGGGTAGTTCAGATTCCTACCAAATGGGACCACAGTGTTTCTAAATAAAGGTAACACATTTTGGATACTGGTAAACTGTAATAATAAACATGTTAACACAGAAAACATAACCAGCATTGATGCGGCACAAACCTTGTGCTGATAAACCACACTAGTGAATATACTCAATTATACAACTTTGACCACCGCTTGGTAACTACTGAGTTGTTTGAGGCAGTATTGGCTGGCTGGTGAGAAGTATGGACTACCTACCATCTGCTTAATGGCTACTCACAGCCCCTCACCTGGGGGAACTGTAAAGATTTCTTTGCCAGCGTCCAAGACCGAGCTGAGAGTAGGCTGTAGGATGTATAACCTGATTCACCCCTATGGGCCGCTCTTCAGTAAACAGGGAATCTTTTCCAAAAACTGCAGCATTACACCTTGATCATTTTCCAGTTGTACTCCCGAAATATTTTCCTGGGCTACACCAAAGCCTGAACATCACAATCTTCTTTGTATGAGCCCCCCCCCATGCTGCAATAAAGAGATAAATTGATCTTCCATTAAACTTAAACAGCCCTCTGGAGGAGGTAGATTCCAATGCTCTGTATCTGTAGACCATTACTTCTCAAATTCTTAGCACCTGGTTAACAAAAGTTGTTCATTGTACCGGATCTCCAGGACCTAGCTATGCAGTCTAAGTTTAGTATTTGGCCACTAGTAAAGGGTGAAAAGATAAATAACAATAAATTAGGGAGGACAGCAGGAACTGTCTAAAGAATAACAGGACCATCTAGTTTAAGTCAAAGTGCTCTGCTAGTAGGCACTGAACCTGCATGCCAATCAGACTCCAAAGGAATGACAGGGAGTCTGGTAACATTTGAAGAGGGGAAAAACACTTCACTTAAGCCAAGTATCCCCCTAAGGAGCAGCTGATGCCTTCAGAGGAACTTTCAAAAAAACAGAATATTTCAGATGTACAGTAGTTCAGCTGTCATTTCACATTAGTTCTGTATTTCTCCTCTCAGTTATTTGTTACCGAGGTAATTTGCATAAAAAGTATATCCTTGCTCGCAAAGTGTTCATCTGTTCTTGTTACATTCTCCCTACTTCAGGTCATAATGCACTGCTTGTGACATCACTGATACCTCTGTGGCAACAGATGGTGATGTCACAGCAGAGATTTATGACTTGAAGTAGAGAGTAAGCTAAAGGGGTAAATGAACTCAGATTGTGCAAATGTACAGATTGTGTATTCATGCAAATGTTCTTAGTAATAAATAATGGGGAGGAGAAATCTATACAATAAATATGGAATGCAAGCTGAATTTTACCTAAATATTGTGTTCTTCAGAGTTTTCTTTGAGGCATCAGCAGTTCTTCATTTATTTATTTATTTGAATTTTGGTAACTGGGTAAGCCCACTGAGACAATACAGTCCCTTTTTCAGGTGCAACCCAGATCAGGGGTACAAAGCATTAAAACACATGTCAATAAGGTTACAAAGTATGTGCTAAAAATATATACAGAAAATATAAACGTTTGTACAAAGTAGATATGAAAAATTAAAAATATATACATATACACATATAAACAACATAAATACATTAGTACATTGAGACCAGTGAACAGTCCAGTAAATATTCCTACAGAGTAAATTAGAGTAGGTCAAAGCATAAGGTTGATTGTTTAGTAGGTGGATAACAAACTAAAGAGTATATATATATGTATATATATATATATATATATATATATATATATATATATATATATATATATATATATACCAAACAATTGACCATAGATGGTGTGTGGTACTTGACTCAAATAAAACATAGCTAGCAAAATAAATTCAAAGGGAAAGACTAGCAAAGCAGAGTCCCTGTAATTAAACAAAGCAGGCACAGGGCTTGGGCCTGCAAGAGGTGTACAGAGAGGAAGCACTTGAACAAGGTAAGAGAGGGAGAGGGTAGATAAAGGGAGAGCATTCCAAGTGGTGGGTACTGAATAGGCAAATGATCATTTGCCAATCACCAGATTGGGATATGGAGTAATCAGAAGCAGGGCAAAGGAGGACCTATGTAAACGGAGAGAAGGTTTATGTATCAGTAAATTGCTCAGACAGGGGAGAAAGAGAAAAGGAAGGTAAGTTTGTAGACAAAACAGAGGGATGATAACAACAATCTTTGATCATAGTCAGGCCAGCCTAATGACACAAAACCTCACAGTGGTTGCTGTGAGAGTTGACCCCAACAGCAAATTGTCCTACCCTGTAGTATAGCATTTTGAGGTAGGTGAGTATGGAGGCCTTGATGGAGAATAATGGGGGGCACCATAGAAAAGTATTGGGAGGAGGGAGGTGGTGGCAGTCTTTTGACAGGAGGCATGGGGAGGGTGAAGGCGGTAGAGCAGACCAAGTTTCTGATTGAGTTTTGTTGTGGTCATTGTTACATGCTATTTGAGAGAGAGAAAGAGAGAGAGAGAGAGAGAGAGAGAGAGAGAGAGGGGTCAAGCAAGATGCCCAAACATTTGAAAGACTGAACCACTTTAAGGATTTCCCCTGTAGTAGAATGAATGAGAAGCATGCCTTGGGGAGCAGCTTTCATGGAGGGGTTGAAAAACAGCACTGTTTTCAGAACTAAGTGATTCTAATGAACCATTTCTCAAGTGTATGGAAGTCAGATTCCAAGTTATGATTAAGCTAATGAATATCACAAGAAGCCCAATATAAGACATCAGCAGCAGCATATAGTCGTACCATGGACCCACAACAGTGCAATGGCGATTTGTTTATAAATAGAGAGAGCAAAAGGGGCTGCAGGATTGATTCCTGGGGTACACCATGAGTTACAGTTTTAAATGAAGAGAAAACCCATGACCATTTTACTCCTTGGGAGCATCCAGAGAGGTAGTTTTGGAACCACAAGAGTGACTGTTGGATCCATACCCAGAGAGTGTAGTTTGAGCAACAAGGTTATGATTAACCAGATCGAAGGCCTTAGTTAGGTCTGCAGATATGGCCCCAGTGTAAAGCCCATTGTTGAGTGAGTTGTGGATATCTGTAGTTACCCTGGTAAGCGCTGTGAGGGTGCTATAATTCTTTCTGAAACCATGCTGAGAATCATTTTGGAGGTAATGACATTCTAGGTAGGATTAAAGTTGATTGAAAATTAATCATTCTTGTATCTGCGCTACGGGCAGAGAATTGATATGGGTCTGAAGTTCTCAACTGCATATATGCCGCCCTTTTGCAGTGAAACAACTACTGCAAATTTCCATTTAGCAGGCTTGCTCCCAGTGGTGAGAGACTTGTTTATCAGGTCTTCAGTGGGAACAGTAAGGGTTGAAGCTCCTAGTTTTAGAAAGTGAGGTTCTAAGGAGTCAAAACCTGGGGAGCTATTTTCTTTTTTAACTTTAATAGTAGCTATAACACTTTCTTGTGGGTAGCTAATTTGAGGTGAAACTCTGGGCAGGAAGGACATTGTCTGTTTGTGAAGAAGGAGGGATCAAAATCAAAAGAGGGGGCAAAGTGCTAGGTATAGCTGGTGAGATCAGTAAAGAAGTAGTTTAAACCATCCACAATAGACTGTGGGTCAGAGTAGTACCTCCAGCATATAGGGTGCTGGGGTAGACTGGGGAGCTGCCTTTAATTAATATATTGACTTGCTTCCAGAATGCCTTGGAGGTCGCTGAGACATTTGGTTTGCAGGAATCTATAATATGTACATTTAGCACTGCAGAACTTGCTCTTACACGAGTTACAAAGCAGCCTAAAAGTCTGCCAATCATAGGAGTTGCCACTCTTTTTAATGTTTTTTCCAGGCTGAATCTCAAAGGAACATGAGATGCCTGAAGTCCTTGCTTAGCCGTGGTGCTTCTAAACCTTTAGATCTCCTTTTTGTGAGGGGGCATGTTAATTAATTATTGCAGCTAGTGTATTGATAAAATAATCTGAGGCCCGATCAATATCTGGCAAAGTTTTAATAGGGCCCCAATCAACGCCAGAGAGGGATGACAGGAAGGCTCATAAGTCAAAGCGCAACATGTTTCTTGATTCTGTGATTTTGGGGGGAGGTTTTGGGAACTTGTTACTCCGTATGCAGAGAGGTATCATTAATGTAATCAGAAAGTAGACTTACAGATTGTACCCTGTGAGGGCAGTTGGACACTAGCCAGTCCATTAGAGAGTAGTTACCTGACTTAGTATTCAGCCTAGTAGGTTCTGATATATGTTGAGTAAGGTTGGAGTCAGCTAAAATTGAATGAGCTTTATTTTTATTTTGGTTCAACCAATTGAGGTTGAAGTCACCACAGAGAAGGAGATCATGACCTCGTAGGTCAAGAAGGGAAGCTATTGGTGGGGGGCATAGAAGTTGTTGGCAGAAGGGGACCATATGATCCATCAAGTCTGCCCTTGGGTTCCACCACCCCTTACTTAGCTGCCTGCTTGAGTATCCCACAGTGTCTGTCCCATGCCCGCTTGAATTTCCCCACCACCTTGGCTCTCACCACCCCTTCCAGCAGGCTATTTCATGGTTCCACAACATGCTCTGTGAAGAAGAATTTCCTCATATTGCTCCTGAACTTTCCTCCCTTAGATCTAAGGTCATGCCCTCTAGTCATGTTGTAGTCTTTTAACCAAAAGAGGTTCTGCACATGTACCCTGTTGTCGCCTTTAAGGTAGTTAAATGTTTCAATCATGTCCCCATGATTCCTGTGTTGCTCTAGGGAGTATAATTTGAGGTCCTCTAGTCTTGCCTTGTATGGTTTCTGATGCAAGCCCTGCACTATCTTTGTTGCTCTTCTCTGTACTGTCTCCAGCCTATCTATGTCCTTCCTGAGGTGTGGCCTCTAGTACTGGACACAGTACTCCAAGTGAGACGTTATAGTTCTGTGTGAGAACAGTGAAAGCCTAAAGGTGATCACCATTATCGCGGAGCCTGAGTACTGAGAAATCAATTTTGGCACTCTGATTCCCTGGCACCCAGCAAAATGGTGCCAGGACTTGTTATTCAAATGTTTTATACAGGGGGCTTCACCCCCACACCCCCTACTTAAGGATTTTCAACTCCAGGGAGGTGCATGTTAGGGGTGGGTGCAAAAACATTGAAAAGAAAAATAATTTAGGATAATTTAGGATGGGCACAATAAAAACACACCAGCGCCTGGACCCAAACCCAGCACCCTGCCCATCAAAGCCACCAACCCACCCTCCATGCCACAGGGCCAGCTCGGTGACCCACCATGGCACCACTCCTCACAATCCCTTCTGCCCCTCGCTGTGCATTCTCACTCCCCCCCACACACATATGTACAGTATAGCAACATCTCATCGCTATATTCGCCGACACCCCCATCTGGTTGCCCTACCCCATCAGTAGCCCCAATGACATGCACCAGGGATTGAGTCGCCTTTATTGCAGGCACTCAATCGCCAATGCCCATGTCATAGGTGACCGGCTTTACCAGGGACTGATACAGGGGCATGATTACTTCATGTCTTCTGCTTGTGTTGCCCTATGCATCCCAGGATGCCACTAGTTTTTAGTGCTGCCTTTTCACATTGTTTATTGACCTTGACGTCATCTGATATGATCGCCCCCAGGTCTTGCTCCTGCCTAGTAGCCATCAGTTGCTCTTCTCCCATTGTGCATAGTTTCCCTGGGTTATGTTTTCCCAGGTGCATGACCTTGCATTTGTTGGCATTGAATTTCAATTGCCAGGTCCTGGACCACTCCTCTAGTTTTTGAAGATCAGCTTCCATGCTATGCTTTCCCTCTGGTGTGTCCACCCTGTTGCCGATTTGATGTCATCTGCAAACAGACACCTCTTTCCCTTCAGTCCATCGGCAATATTGCTGATGATGTGAAGAGGATCGGCTCCAGAACCAAGCCCTGTGGGATCGCACTAGTCACCATTCCTTCTTCTGACAGAGTGCCATTCACTAATACTCTCTGAGTTCTCCAACCTAACCAGTTTCTGACCCAGTTTATTATCTCAGGCCCAAATCCCATGTTCTCCAGTGTTTTGACTAGTCTCCTGTGCAGAACAGAGTCAAATGCTTTGCTGAAGTCCAGGTAAACCACATCCATTGCCCCACTCTGATCCACAGTTTTGGTGACCCAAGAAAAAATCAACCAGGTTTGTCTGGCAGGACCTCCCTGCCGTTAAACCATGTTGATTTTTGTTGAACTGATCAGTTTACTCCAAAAAAGCTACAATTCTTTCCACCAGCTGGGACTCCATCAGTTCTCCCATGACTGACATTAGACTAACTGGACAGTAGTTTCCTGGCTGTTCCTTGCTTCCACTCTTGGGAAGCGGTACTGCTGTTGCTCTCTTCCAATCCTTCAGCACCTCCTTGCTCCTCAACGATTTGCTAAAGAGCACTGCTAAGGGGACTGCCAGTTCTCTCCCAAGTTCTTTAAGTATTCTTGGTTGTATTCCATCTGGCCACCATAGCTTTATCTACCTTTAACTTGTATATTTCCTCTAGTATCCTTTCCTCTGTAAAGGGTCCTGTGTCTATTCCTTCAATTGGACACTTCTTTATGGCTATTGTTGGTCTATGTCTGTCTGCTTCCTGTGTGAAGATTGAACAGAAGTACTCACTGAGTCCCTCTGCCTTCTCCCTGTCTTGCTCTGTGGGTTGTACATTCTTTTTTGTGACAGTGCCTCCTTTGGTCTTCCTTTTTTCTCATACATATTACTGGACATTTTTGGCATCCTTGGGAGTGAGGTAGATGCATCCAATGATTAGTTGTTTAACATTACCCAGGGTTAAGGTAAGGAAGATGCATTCTGCAATGGGTGGAACCATGGTGGGATATTCAATGTCAGAAGCTGCAGTGTTGGATCAATACATTAGAATACCACCCTCTTTTTTTTCCCTGGTCTATCCCGCCTGAAGTAGGAGTATCCATGCAATGCAACTTTATGTTGAGATGCAAGGTTTAAACCACATCTCAGTAATACCTAGCATGTCAGGGTTCTGAAGTGCAACTCAGGCCTCAATCTCAGTTATTTTCAGGGTAACTTCTGGGCATTTATATGGGCAATCTTCAGGACCTCTTATGGAGGGGCGGATGTGGGCTGATGGAGTGGATGGGACATGCTGTGGACCAATGGGTCCAGGGTCCTGCTCAACATCACTGGCCAAAATTAGAAGAAGCAATAATGGTATAAGTTTAGTGAGTGTGCCACTTGATAACGAAGTGAGGTTACAGATATACCATGATCCATAGCAAAATGTATCATTCTTCAAGAGAAAAGGAATAGGCAGAAGGGTAGGTAAAGGTTTCCTCTACTTAAAAACAATACATTGGGAACAGGACATTAAGAGCAAACAGCCTCATAGAGTAATGCTGGTGATAGCTTTAATTATCTGTGTGTCAGCATATCATCTACCTCTCTGTTTTCAATAAATGCGGAGCCTCCATCTGACCCAGTGCAAAATAGGTGGAGTGGCATTGTTGACCATCAAGCAGAAAAGAAAGTGGAAGTTAACCATACTGGATGACAAAAAGGTGCCCAGGCAATGTGACAAGGCAGTTGGGAGGACTAGTGGGATGATAGGTCATGCTTGAAAATAGAATTTGTCTAGTGCACTTACCCGGTCAACAAAAACAAAATAAATAAATAAGGAAGGGTATCTCCAGCAGAAAGAGGTAGGTGGTATTGCCTCAATGTAGACTGCTGGTAAGACCCCCACCTAGAATGCTGTGTTAAGTTCTGGAGACCACATCTCTGGAAGGACACAGGCAGAGTGGAGGCAATCCAGAAGAAATCAACTAAATCAGTGCAGGGTCTACATCAAAAGCCCTTTAAAGAGTGCCTAAAGGACCCACTGGTAACAGTTGTCTTATGCCACCTCAAGGGCAATTATGACAGATCAGTGTGGACTTGAAATACTCCTTGTGCTTGGTCTTTGCAGACTTGAGATGGATGCGAGTGAGGCAAGGAGAGTAAGTGTGAGAAGGTCTATACCAGACTGAGGCCTGGCCCAATTGTGTTTGCAGCAGGAGATTTGGAATGCATTACTTACTTCTGAATGGAAAGTGGAGGCAGGCTAGAATGTCTAGCAGAGGTACTCTGGTAGCTTACACAACCAATATTTAACATCTGTCACAGCAGTATGGAGAGAGTGCCTTGAAGGAGGAGGGAACCAAACTAGTTCCTTGTACATAGTGCAGTGGAGGTTCAGGGAGGGCAAGCCTGAATAAATCTACAAAGAGCATTGGGGGGCAGCTTGGATAGTGTAGTGTGAGGCTTCAGAGATTACCACATCTCCATAGTCTAGCAGGGGGAAGAAGAAACATTTAGCTATGGTTTACCTAGTGCTAATGGGAAGACATTTTTTTCTGTATAGGCCACAGGTCTGGAACAACTTTTGCTCACAATGTAATTTACATGGAGGGAGTAGTTGAGATGTTATTCTGGGCTCACACCAAGGTATTTGTAAGAAGTTATGGAGTCAGAGATGTCACCTGACAACAAACATAACTGCAAAGTAGGTGGGGCTGCACAATGCCAGCTGGCTATGCTGAGTAGCATGGATACCTGTTTTGTCTGATTCATGGCAAGTTGATTGGTAAGGAAACATTTTTCTACATTTCTGAAGTAAATCTGAAGTGATTTCTTGATGGAAGAGATTGAGGATCCGGAGGAGATGATTAGGGTCATCTGCATACACGTAAGATTTACAGACGGTTATGGAGATGGGGATATTCATTTATTAAAACAGATAAGAGGACAGACCCCCATAGGACCCCTAATGAACCAAATTTAACACACTAAAAGCAAATCTCAATAGTGTAATACAGAAATTTAATGTGAAAATATAGGACAAGAAGGAGACTATCTGACTAGGTGTGTTTTTAATTGATGCAAACAGAAACAACAGTGTTATTACTAAGCCCATCCTGAAGAAAATAATTCAGTATTGCAACTAATCAAATTCTGGTAATGACAATGAAACAAAAAGCTTGCTTTTTTTCCAGGGGACACAGACTTCCTACACAGAGCTCAGAACAGAACAGCTTCACAGATGCAGTCCATGCATCACCTAGTTTGCCCAGAAAGGAAACAGGCTCAAAGTGGTGGCAGACACCTGAGAAGGGGGTTGTGGAAAAGGGCCTGTAGACAAGGGGAAGAAGAATTGGAATATTTCCAATCAGGGGAGGGGAACAAAAACCATAATTGGTACCAGAAGAGCACCATATAAATGTCATGAATTTCTTCAACTATCTTCTTTCAGAATTAGAACCGTCTTTTCTGCACAGAAGGTTAAAGTTTGTGCCAACAACTTTGAAACAGTAATAGATCTGCAAAGACCTGCATGAAGTCTTAACCTTAATTACATATTCCACAACCAGGTACAACTAGGAGAGTACACAGCTGGTGGGGAGAACACAACAGCAAGTGTCCATTGGGTCAACATCCACACTGTTCTGCCCAAAATCAACCTACATGCCTCCTATGGACACTGTTGTCAGTATTTTTCTCAAGGCCTGTGAAAGAGATCTCAACTAGGCTGGAGAAGAGAGACTTTAAACCTTGCTTTGTGAGCCTCATTTCCCTGGGTAGGGCAGCCCTGGTCAGCCCTTTAGAATAATGCTATTTAACAGACTGAGAAAGGAGGGAGTGTGGTGACGCTCAATAATGATTAAGTAGCTACGGGACAGGCACAAACTCCACAATATGAGGTTTTATCATAGCCTGTTAGGCGATCTCACAATACCCTTTGTAAAGGGCAGCGATTTATATATCAATGCTGTCTGTGCACTTGGTATTATTTATCCTAGCACCAATTGTTTTTTGCCCATCCCACACCCCATGAGAGCAATAATGTACATCTTCTTGAAAGGACACCAGTGACTTGCATCCCCATTAGCAGGATTTATTATTTCCAGGATTTTCCTTTTCTTTTTTTCCCCCACTCCTGTTCAGCCCTCCTCCTTCTTACAAGCACCCCAGCCCCATCACACCAATGCCCTCCTGGACTTACTTGCTAGCCATCTTTGCCCAGGTTTGCTTCTACCCCTTCGGTAGGGTTAATGGGATCCCTAAGCCCCACTGCAGAATGAATCCAGTTCAAGATGATGTGCCCAGCTGGCTGGGTACAGGGCCTGCAGGCGCTCATGTTCATCCTGCCGCCGGACATGTTTTCCTGGTTTTGTCACTAGAGAGGTGTGGCATGCAATGACATAATGGTGCACACCATGTGCTCTTGTCCAGTGTGCACTGACTCAGGCCTTCTGACTTTTTTGGCCTTGGCTGCCTTCCCACAGCTTCCACCAGGGGCCTGGCAAGCATCAGGTTCTGCCCCCCTCCCCCAGCTGAGGAGAGCAATCCTCCTTCCCCCAGTCTGCCCTTCAACTGCCTGGATTTTCTTCTGAATCCAGGTCATCAGCATCACATACAATAGTACTATCAATGTTCTGATGGGCTGGCCTTTTTCTGGGATTAATTTGCTCACTGAGCCATTATCCCAGTATGTAGACAGTTTCATCAAACCATTTGTTTGCAACTTAAGATCTTATATTTACTAGGTTTACTAGGTTGTTATAGACATAAGAAGGCATATTCCCATTGTGAATGTCTCCAACTCCGTGGTGGGTGAATTAGTCCATGTTGACCATCCACTTTAAATATTTATCTAGTTTGGTTCTGAATGCAGTGAAATCCTTGGCTTCAACTACTTCTTAGCTGCCCTAATTGTGAAGTAATGATTTTTTTTGTAAGTGTTTCCTTTGGGGATAACTAATTGTTTGTTATGACTTCTTAGGTTTATTCTTTGGATTGCACACTTGAAACCACATTGTGTTGATAAGTGTGTGGGATACAACTGAGGTATAGTACTTGCACTATTGCAGGACTTCCATATCAAGGAGTCCCGCAATAGTTCAAACCCATCAGCTTGCAGGCCAGTGCACAGCAATGGGGGCAACATTTTCCACCAACTTTGTCAACCTGTACATGTGGCACTGGGAAAAGCAAGTCATCTTCCACACTTGACATTTCATTTGAAGATCAAACTTCGGAGGCACTTTATCAAACACATCCTTGTGGTGTGGCAGGGTACGGTAGAGGAACTTTATGAATTTGTCAACTATCTGGAGGCAAGTAAGCCACAATTGAGGTTTACAGTTACATACAGTGATACTAGGACAGGATGGGGTAACACTGATTTGTTTTGCAAGCCTACCAAGAGAAATAAGATTGTTTTGGCAAGCTTCTGTCACCCCTGCCTCACCCTAAGAAACATATCTACCAGTCAGTTTCTAGGAGTGAAGAGGAACTGTTCAGATGTTGAGGCATTCAATAGAAATACTGTAGACATGCTTGGTAGGTTTGAGGCATGTGGTTTTGCAGATGTTGATATCCAAAGGACATTAGATAGAGCAGAGTTAACAGAAAGATCATCCCTTCTGATCCCAAAGAAACACTAGGCACCTAGTGAGTCATGTATCAATTTTGTGACAACATTTAATGTGCAATCATCTGCTACAGGGGCCATTATCTGGAAAAATTGGTGAATTCTGCAGACAGAGCAAAAATTGGAAATATTTGTGTAGGAACTGCCACGTATGGTATTCAGAAGGGGGAGAAATTTGATGGAGAGGATTACACACAGTATGCAACCATACCAAGCCCAAATACATGGCTGCCACCATTATCCGGTGACAGCCATTGATGTGAACACTGGAAATTCTGTGATGTTTTTGATTTGAGAAAATAATTTCTCAACCTAGTTACTGGCCAACAGATTTACCTAGCACTCTTTTGTGAACTATGACACTACCTGTGTCATTTACAAGGCTCAGTTCTCTTGTGGCTAGTACTACATTGTAAAAACAAATAGGAACCTTAAGGAGAGGGTGGGGGATCATGTAAGGGCCATTAATAATGGCAACATGGAGTATGCCACTGCACAGCATGTGCACACTGCCCCTAACCCTGCTGAACATAGATTCAGAGTCACAGGGATTGAAAAGGCTGCATAGGGCCAAAAAGGTGTAGATGTTGATGATTTACTCCCCTGTAGGGAGGCATTTTGGAGTTTTCATTCTAAAGTCACCACACCGCCTGGCCTCAATAACAGATTTCACTTTGTAGCATCGCTCTGAACTGATTATGTTGGTGATGCAAAAGCATTTTTGTAATACTTGACTAAAGGTTATTTTTAACATGCTATTTCTTTTCTTTTCCAAAAGATAGCAACATACAGTTTAAGTCAACGGATGAAACCTTGGAATCTGAGAATATATGTGTTCTACTGTTATCTAGTTTGCTTCACTTGTTTGTGTCTTTGCACCCTTTCTGCTATTTTTAGTTGTGGTATTGGCTTGTGTATGCCACCTTTTTAAGCATCTATATAAGAGGCAGCAGTCACACTTACGCTTGACAAAGCCCAGTGTAGGTGAGTGAAATGCTGAGTGTCTTTCTGTGAGCACGTGCAACATTCTGCAGAATAAATTACACTGGCTACTTGATCACTACAGCCTTTGTGTTTTTTAAAGTGCATTTCTAAGTGCTGTGAGCTGCATTGTGATTTTGTTTTCTTTATAGTGAGGTAGAGGTACAATGAACTAGATAGAACCCCAATTGGAAGGGAGTAAGATTTATTTATTTCATTTTTATTTGCTATGTAGGTGAACTATAAATAAATATGTGCCTATTTTCAGGCACAAGCTAGGAGATAAAAATAGAGAGAACAGACACAACAGTATACAAAATACAGAGAAGGTGTACACAATTGCCTGGACATAGAGAGAACTAAACCAAACAATGAAGTACAGTATGTGGTGAGCATGACACAAATTTTTATTGTTGATGTTTCATGGATTTTGTAAAGCTCTTTGATCATTGCGGAATTGCACTTAAAAATAAAGTTGACTTGACTGTTGATTGCTTGCCCACTCTAATGCTTCACTCACCTGAATAGTGGATAGGAGAGGCTGTGGGTGAAAGAGTTCACTGAAGCATTCCGGTCGTTCTGGAAAGCTATTGGTCAGGATGAAGTGGTGTCAATAGAGGGTAGGGGGACTGGTGCTGTACTGCTTGTGACCTCAATTATTGTCTGAATCTGGTGCTGGGTGTTAAAGACTGGCACTGTTCACCGGCAGAGTCAATGTTTTAAACTAAACTCTGTACCTTTTTATTGCTCTGCCCACTCTCCTTCTCCACCTGCCTGTTAGTGGCTAGGGGAGGCTCGTGGCAGAGGAGCCTGCTGGACCATCCTGGTCCTTCTACTGTTAGTCTAGGGGAGGTGTCATCTGTTGGGAGAAGGGGATCTGGTGCTGTAGCCCTAGCAACCCCAGATTTATGTTACTATGTGCTGGCATTTGAGGGGAGTGCCAGATAACCAGGGATGGGTACAGATAGCTCTGACAGGCCCTGTAGGTGGTTACAAACTCCATTTGTATCTGAGTATTGGGGAGAGGGTAGGGGCAGGTGAAGGGGGGTATGTGAAAGGGGAGAGTTGGGCAGATTACATGGGTCAGAAGGGACCTTTTCTGTCATCAAATTTCTATGATTTGCTCCAGGCCTGTAATAAGGTTCTAATGGCACTCAAACTGTTGCCAAGCATCTCACAAGTGCTATGGGGTCATTTGCATATAAAGGTATGAATATGGCAGATTGCTCCAGAGGTCAATTGACATTGGTGGGCCCTACCAGCCAGATTGCTTTTGCAAGCCCTACAACATGCTATTGGATATTCCTGTGGTCAGTAGGGGGCTTGGTATTGCAGATACAATTGAGATAGAGCCTTGCTGGTATACTGGAATGTGCCATTAGTACTCACATTATGCTTCAAGGGCAACTAAACTTGCAAAATAAATGAAGGTAACTTGGCAAAATCCAACAACATAGGGTTGTAGACTAAGCACTTACCTTTCACATACTGCCTTTGTTTTATCCATAAACAGGATTTACCAGCATTTCAGCAAGTTGCAAAAATGTAAGCAAAGCTCCAAGGTTTTAAAAGCACCTGCTTCCAGTAGCAGCCTAAGATGGCGGTGACATGCTTATGTGATGATGTCATTGGAGCCACAGTGCTCCACAGCGATCATAGGTTCTCTATAGGGACCTATTAAATATAGTGACCTATTTAATATATAGAGAATACTGGATGGGCAACTATACACAACCAGTGTGTTCTGCCACAGAGGGGTTCTGATTCCCTCAGACCTCGAGAGCGAAGCTGGAGAGGTCCATGGGAATCAGAACCCTGAGGTGACAGAACATGCAGGTTGTGTATAAAGTTGCTCATCCTGTATTTTTTATAGTGTATAGTAGTACTATGTGAAATGTGTGCTTTGTGTTTTTTTTTCTCTTTTACATAATGAAACTGACTTGAAAAGTCTCTAGAGGTTCTAGAATACTGTCACCACAGAATTAAATAGAGGAAAGCAACAATGTGCCAGGATTCCCAAGTGGTTCTGCTGCAGTAGTGACATCACTACTGCAGCAGAACAACATAATGACATCACTACTGCAGCAGAACAAGCATTTTTCAGGCATGGAATTTCATGCATAACAGCATTCCACTATACACTATATTAATTACTTTTAACTCCCTCAGACTGCAGAAATCAGCAAAATCCTTTACTGCACATGTGTCATACCATCTTCACACATGTACAGTAAGAAAGCAATAACACACAACGAGGTGTGGGTTATCCCCTGATAAGAGCACGCCCAGGTGCATTGTTAGGCACAAGGCGCTTGAGCCGAGTCCCTTATGCACCTGGGCATGCTCTTATCAGGAGATAACCCACACCTCATCGTGTGTTATTGCGCTTGTAAAATGGCTCCCCCACAAAAAAAATGTAGTGGGTAAAAAGAAAAAGGATAGAAATGACAGAAATTAAAAAAAGGAGATTTCAGTACCTCAAATTGTAAAAAAATGGTTCCCCATTAAGTCTCAGTTAAAGTGTTTCATTGGCAGCACAGTGTCCCTATCTGTTCATGAGGTTATCTGTGTATCACTGTTGTTTTAGTATTTTAGATCTGCCTCTCACGTTGTGTTTTTTTTGTTTAAATTGTGACAGCAGTCATTTCTTTTATGCTGAGCATGCAGTTTTAATGATGGCTACAGTCGTGTCTGGTGATGTTGCTGCATCTCACCGCGTGTCCCTTACTAGCCATTGTAGAGAGCGACGGTCTGAACTGTGCCACGGGAAAGAAAGTTATTGTGTGGCATAAAGAGGCACAGAAACTGATTGAGGGTACAGAAGTTAGAAAATACTTTTTTTTTTTTAGCAATCTTTGAGCGAGCTGGCTGCTGAAGTGACCTTTGACCCCACTTCCCCTCGTTACCCTAAACATTGTATTTATTTTGTGTGTATGTGTGTGTGTGTGTGTGTGTGTGTGGCTTTCTGTTTAATTTTACCACTTTTCCCTTTTCTGCCTGGTTTCAAAAGGGGATACATTTTGTTTGTGAGAGTTGGTGACCATGGTTGATGGAGTCCGCCGCTAGAGAGTTACTTCCGGTTCTCAAATGAACTTAGGAGATTGCGGTTGGCACTGTGGTGAGGTTTTGAAATATATTTAATGTTGGTATAGTTTTTAATGAAGAAAAATCATGTTATTTATTGTGTTGGGTGAGGGAAGACAGTTACATAGTGGAGTGCTTTGTAGATTACAGGAGTACAATGGACAGTGGTCATGTGTCTGTTTAGCATGTCACAAAGCTGCAGGTTGATTTTTTTTCACAGGATGGTGTTGGGGACAATAATATTTTGTGTGGTAAGGCTGAGGTTGACAAAATTAGTACCGGTTGGCACAATACATGCTGATAAGGACACGGCTAAAAGGACGTTTTAGCCAATCAGCAGTCTGGATTTTTTTTGCCCATTTTATAAAGGATTATAGTGTATAGTGGAGTGTTGTTCTGTATAGAATTCCATCCCTTACAAAATGCTCTTCTACCACAGTTCCAAGGTCATGGAATGTGATTATACGCTACTGTGGTACAACAGCAGCATTCTAGGACCTCTAGAGACTGCATGAGTCAGTTTTATTTTGAAAGCAGAAGAACTCATAAAACACATATTTCACATACTACTACTATACACTACAAAAAATACAGGATGAGCAGCTCTATGCACAGCCAGTGTGTTTTTCCACCTCAGGGTTCTGATTCCCATGGACCTCTCAAGCTTTGCTCTCTGAGTCAGAGGGAATCAGAACCCCTCTGTGGCAGAATACACTGGTTCTGCATAGTTGTCCATCCAGTATGCTCTATTTGCCCATCTATGCAGTCCGAAGGAGTTAAAGGTAATATATTTAATAGGTCCCTATATTTAATAGGTCCCTATACAGAACCTATGATCACTCTGGTGCACTGTGGCTCTTGTGACATCATCACATAAGCACATTGCCGCCATCTTAGGCTGCTACTGGGAGCGTTTTTTTTTTTTTTAAACCTTGGAGCTTTGTTTACATTTTTGCAACTTGCTAAAATGCTGGTAAATCCTGTTTATAGATACAATGAAAGCAGTATGTGAAAGGTAAGGGCTTAGTCTACAGCCTTGTATTGTCATATTTTGCCAAGTTACTTTCATTTATTTTGCTGGTTTAGTTGTCTGTTCAGTATGTTCCAGTATACCTGTGGTTGGCTCCAGGTACCAGTTTGCTCCTGGAGCAAACGTTTCATGGGCACAATCCAGGATATTTGAATATCCAGGCAAAGATGTTTTGCCTCGTGTCAAAACAGCACATGTATGTTAAAAAGAATAAAAAATATTTCCAAATGTTTTAAACGAATAAACAATTCTTTTTCAAAAACTGTTTATCAGATGGAAACACACCTGTTAATAAAATTTGCTCATTTTACTGTCTGTGCACTGTTTTGACACCAGGGAAAACGGCTTGACTTCAAACTATAATTTTTGGTGTCGGCATATCCTTCTGGGATCTAGTACTTTAATTGATGTGTGGTGTGGAGTGAGAGACCTGCACAGAATCAAAGTACCACAGTACTGAGTGGTGCCAGGGAATGGATGTGTCATTTTGGTATAGATGCATACATGCTAAACAACGTACATGCAGATGTTTCAGAATACTGACACATATGCCTCACAAAAAGCAAGTTCTGGTCAGAGTCGATATGGCTGTGGAATGCTTTTAGGAGTGCTTCACTCCTTTCATTTGCCTAATGCTGCCCTGATGTCTGTGGAGTATTGTACCCTTCCTCCACCCCCACATACCAAAAGACCCTGCCCTCACCTCCCCCCATCGAACTGGAGACCGCTATGATGATGCGTAACATATTCCACCTACCGGCAGCAACCCAAAAAGATTTGTTTAAAGTCAGTTAGCGGCAGTCAATCCCTTAGTACAGAGTGTCTCCAAACTGTTCAATGTTCAATAACAGAAAGGACATGAATGAATGATGATGTATTTGCCGAAAGTAAGACCAGATTGGCTAAGTCTTAGCCAGCCATGTTTTACTTCAGACAAATACCTATCACCATTCATTCATGCCCTTACTGATCTTACTGTTTGTCTCCCCACCCTCCCTGCAGATCTCTAGGTACCCAGCCATACATTCTGTCCCCCACTCTCTGTGCCATAAGTATTAAACAGCCCTAGCAGTAAAGAACAAATAAATATTATTTATCCTTCCTCCAACAGATGATTGCGTTGAACTTGTTTGTGTCTCTGTGTGAATGACAGTGTGTATTCTTGTCCCTGAGCTCCTCTCTCTCCAGTGGTTCATGTGAGCCACAATGCCCAGCCTGAGCATTGCTCTCTGTGACGGTACCCACTGACCAGCCCAGCAGATCTCATAGTGTCCATGCTGCTTCAGTGTGCCTCCCCCCTGCTGCACAACACAAGGAGTGAGATTGCCTAGAAGTGAGGCAGCATTGCCTGTAGAGCTGCAGCTTAACCCTGGGTGGAGGGGAGAGAGAGACTCAGGATTCAGGAACAGACACCTAGAAGGAGAGACAGCAGCCCTTCCCAAAACAGAGCACAGGATTGAAAGAGGTGGTTAGCGGCACCAGTGTCAAAAACAGAGCAGAGAGAGGGCCCCCAAACATTGACAGCAACATGCTAAGAAGTGGCAAATAGGCAGAATGAGAGTGATCACCAGGGGGCAGGCTGTTACTATTGCAGCACCAACTGAGCAGTGTGAAACTGGGGGTAGTGCAATGCAATGAGTCAGTAACCATAATCATGATGACCGGCGGCTTCCAGACCTGCACCTGAACAAATGTGCATTTCAACAGGTGGCCCGTCCCCCAGCAGTGTCAGCTTCCTCTCCCCACCCCCATCTCCCCGAGACAGACACATCAATAGCGAGAGTTGCTTCCAGTGTGGCATATAAATGCAGGTACAATGCATTCCAGTCAGAGACAGTGTCAGCCCCCCTCCAAACCAGAGGAGTGGAGTACAGTGTGTGCCCGATCTCGGTTGCCATCCATTTTATTGTCATTCACTCTTCTGGCACCTTGCTGTCAGTTTGACTCTCTGCTCCTCTTTCTGAAGCTCATTGCAAGCAGACAGCACATACAGAGAGGCAGAAAAAGTGGCAGCAAGAGTTCTGTGATCAGGACAAAGAGCAGTGCTGTAGAGTTTTCCTTTCACCATGGGGAAGGGGGAGCGGACATGAGAGAGAGAGAGAGAGAGAGACAGAGAGACCAGGAGAGAGACAGTGTAAAACAAACTTAGTGCATCTATTCCACCACTGCACAAGAGGAGCACTCAGAGAGAGCCACGGACAAATATGTGGGTCCCATATCTGCCCCTTCACATTGACTAGCACAGTGTAGGGTTGACACTGGATGGGCAACCCTGGGCAGTTGCTGCCCCCTACAACTCCATCTCACATCAAGACATATAGAATAATCTGCAGTAGCCAGAAACTGATGTAGGTTGCTCATCTTCTGTTCCACACCCATCTCATTCCACACAGGTTGGCACAGTGATAAGGTGACCTCCAGGTGGGCAGCCCGAGGCAAATACTGGCTACAGTTGGTGATTGGCATCCCTTCCACAACCGTCCCACCACTACACATTGGCTGTCCCAGCCAGAGACTGAAATGTGAGTTTCACATTTGCCACACCACACCTGGTTCTATTTAGTTTGGTGGGCTCCAAGTGGATAAAAATGGAGTTGAAGTCTAGATCTAGTGGGTGGCCTGAGGCCATTGGCATCCAACACATCATTCCCCATCTCTGCAAGTGTGAAGCATTTTCTCCTTCCATTCCACCTCCTGCATAGGTAGATCCTGCCAGACAAACCTTGTAGAGTACTATGACTGGGTGACATGGGGCCTGGATAAGGGCCATGCAATGGATGTCTTGTATTTAGATTTCAACAAGGCTTTTGATTCAATGCTGCATTGGAGGATGGAGGGAAACTGAAATATGTGGGGATAGGACTAAAAATGGTCAAATGGATCACAAACTGGCTAAAGGGGAGGCAGCAAAGGGTGGTGGAGGCGAGGGGGGGAACCTTTCAGTGGTTAGTTCTGTACAAGTAGCAGAGTTGAGGGTCTGGGGCTCCAGCTGGACCTGCTGCTGTAATGGAGCTCAAGCCTGCTTGAATACAACAGGACAGCGAAACTGAGTTCCCTTTATCCCTACAGATGGAGGGCTGCTGCACAGATGATTGCTACAGCCACTCATGTACCACTGGGGATTTAAAACAAGAACTGGACTATGGCAGGCAGCTTGCCATCTGCCTCCTCTTCCTCCTCTTTCTCCTACATTGACTGCTTGCAGCTCTTGGCCAGCTCCTACTAGATCCTGGAGTTTTGGTGTGCTCCTTGACTGATGAGTAAGACTTTAACATATATGCACTATGAGCATAATCCAACAGTAAACTGTGGTTAAATAGTGACCTTTTGATATAAATCTGATATTGCTGTGATTTGTTTTGTATTTTGTGTATTGGTTGGGTGGACTGAGATAGTAAATTGAGGAACTAGGTTATCAGTTTGTTCTGTGGCTGCTGGATTTAGAGCAGCAGTATGTGTTGGCAGGAAGCATCAGTGGTCAGGTACTACTCCCCCACTGGGCTGAGGGCCCTCCGCCCTGTTGATTAACCCATGATGTAAGCAAAAGTATATAGGTGATGCAATGCCTTGGGCATAGCGAGTGGGCAATAGAGGGATGGGGGATATGCCTGGCTGGGGGCATGGGGTGGGCAGATTTGGGTCATGGGGTCAAGGGGACCCCTTGGTGTGAAATGGGAGCAAGAGAGAGGTCCACCCTGCCTGATTCCCATACCCATGGGCTCCACCATGAGTGGGAAAATAGTGCAGTTGACCTTGACTGCTCATCCTAGACAAGTGATGTAATGCAACACCAGGTCAATAAAAAACAAGACAGCTGTAATTGCTGATCTTGTTGAAACATCTGACCTGGTGTGCATCACTGAGACCTGGCTGGATGAGAATGCTGGTCCCATAATGGAGGCAACGGTTCCAAATGGGTACTCAGTGATACACTGCCTGAGGTTGGATTGTACGGGTGGGGGTGTAGCCATGTATTTTAGGACAGAGCTGGACCTAGCAGACGTGTCAGTTGGGGTCACTAGATCTTTCAAGTGTATCATGGGTGCAGGTGTGAGCTGCAGGTTACTTCACGTCTACCGTCCACTGGTGGGTGAGAAAGATTTCCTGCAGGAAGTCGCAGACTTCGTCTTCAGTATGATGTTGGAGTCTCCCAGATGGTTGGTGTTGGGTGACTTCAATATCTGGGTCAACCTCTTGCATTTTGGTCAAGACTTCCTCCTACTAATGACTTCATTGGGCTTCACACAGGTGGTTATCTTTGCAACCCACAGGCCAGGTTACTCATTGGACCTAGTGTTCCTACTGAGGATGGAGATCTCCGACATGGTGGTGGAACCCGTCGGGTGGTCCGATCACCACACTATAGGGTTCAGCTTTGCAGCACTCCCCAAATAGATCTGCCCCTATGGAGATGGTCCAGTACCGCCCTTTATGGGGTTTGACCCCTGATAGTCTTATGGTGGTACTGGACCTATCAGGTAGATTGAGTGAAAGCTCGGATCCAGGGGATGTGTTACACACCTATAATAAGACGCCAATGGCTGCCTGGACTCCATAGCTCCTGTCCAGGTTCACCCCTTCACCTTCACCCTCAATCCCCTTGATTTGATGGGACACTGAGGGAGTTGTGGGGAGAAGGTTGGAGCAAAGCTGGTGGAAGTCTGACCTAGTTGATGACATGCTTAGATTGATGTCCCATTACAAGGACTATCAAAGAAGGCAGAGTTCCTGTCCGGGGAGATTGCCATTGTGTGAAATCAACCAGCCTAGCTCTTCCGTACTGTGGACAGGTTGTGCAATCCAGCCTGTCTCTACAATTGGGGAGCCTTTTTACAGAATAAGTCTGATGAGTTTACTCGATTTTTCACAGATAAGGTTGCCACCATCAGGATGTAGAGCTGTTCAGCTTACTGAAATGGGCACTGTTATGATCGGTGGGAGATTGCAGGTGATCAGTTGGTTTGGTCCGACTTTGACCGGTTAGTGATCACAGACATTGTGAAGATTGTCCAAGGTTTGCAACTGGCCTACTGTAGTTTGGACCCAGGTCCAACACGCTTCCTTGTGGGGTGTGTGGATGTAATAGGACCAGTCCTGGCTGAGATAGTTGGGTGCTCATTGGAGATGGGGGAGTTTCCAGACACCCTGAAGGAGGCAGTAGTATGCTCCTTCTGAAGAAATATTCTCTCGGCCCTGACTGTCTCTCTAACTACTGGCCTGTCTCTAACCTACCTTTTGTAGGTAAGATTATTGAGAAGGTGGTCAAGTTGCAACTAGAGGAGCATCATGCCACACACAATGTCTATGATCCTCTCCAGTCCGGTTTCAGTAAGAGGTATAGTACTGAGACAGCACTGGTGTGGGTACTTAATGATCTCCTAATAGTGAGAGATCAGAGCCATTCAATCTTGGTCCTCCTTGATCTTTCTGCAGCATTTGATACAGACCATGGTGTGTTGCTAGAGTGGCTGCAGCTGATCTGTGGTCTGTCTGGGACAGTCCTCAGATGGTTTCATTCTTTCCTCACAGGTGGGACTTAGAGAGTGGAGTTGGGGATTTTTTTCTCGGACCCTTTCCTGCTGCCTTGTGGGGTGCCACAGGGCTCTGTGCTTTCACCCATGTTGTTCACGGTGTACATGCTACAATTGGGAGACATTATTAAGTGGTACAGATTGAGTTTTCACTGCTATGCAGGTGATACTCAGCTGTACATGTTCTTTGTACCTGAACAGGGTGATGCTGCCTCAGTCTTTAACAATTGCCTCTCTGAGATCCAGGACAGAATGAGTGCCAATTGGCTGAGACTGAATCTGGATAAGACTGTGGTGCTGGTTGTAGACCCAGGCAGTCAGGTTGAGGGGTTGTCTGATGGGCAGCCATCCAGATTGTGGCTGGGTGGCAGACAGTTGATGACATCTGACCGGGTACAGAATCTGGACATTATAATTGATGGGGGGGCTGACACTTAAGTCTCAGGTGTCGGACGTCAACAAAACCTCATTTTACCATCTGAGGCATATTACCCAGATAAACCACCTGGTCCTACCTGATGATCTTCTAACATTGGTCCATGCCTTTGTAGCCTCCCACCTTGATTACTGCAATGCCTTATACCTAGGGCTACCGGGAGTGGACCTCCACCACCTCCAGCTGGTGCTGAATACAGTTGCCAGGTTGCTGACTGGCATACTAAGATCTTGCCATGTCACACCCATGCTCTGTGGCCTGCATTGGCTGCTGGTTTAGTAGAAGATCACCTTCAAGGTTGATTACTGATCTAGAAGGCCCTACCTGGACAGGGACTGCAGTATTTGCAAGATCCTCTTTTCCCCTACTGCCCTCTCTGCCTGCTCCACTCTGCTGATGAGGATTGCTAGAGGTTCCCAGGGTTCATTTGAAAACTTCGGGAGTGAGATCCTTTGCTTTTGCAGCTCTGACTCTGTGGGACTCTCTACCTCATTGGATTAGAGAGTGCCTGATCACTGAAGCCTTTAAATCAACCTTAAAGACCCATTTATTTAATTTAGCATTTTTTGAAATTTTTAATTTCTGCTGCTTGCTTATTTATTGATTTTATATATTATGTATTTTAATGATTTTATACTTGTACAAACACCTTGATAATTATTTGAACTACGCTTTCAAGAAATAAACTACTGATTGATTGACTGATACTCTGCTACCAGTGCCCACCAACAGTCAGTAGTGTCAGTGCATAGCCCCCATTTGAGTGGTCAGGCAAGTTCCTTAACTTGTTACTAGCCCCCACAACCGATACTCTCTTTTGACTTCCTTCTGTGTCTTGTTGCATTTGTCTGTTTCCAAACACCCAATAAACTTTTTTCTAGTGTCTACTTACAGTAGATACAGAATATTAAATATATCAAAATAAAATGTAATTGCTTTGAAAAAGATAAAAGCCTTTATATATGGTTGGAGAATGCTGAAATCTCATCTTGATTGTTTTACTTCCTTGTTTTTATTTCGTATTTTCAGGTTAAATAAAATATAATTGCTTTTTTTCTGAGAAGATAGGAGCTTTTATGATGGCTCTTTCAGGTTTGAACCATACACACTGAAGCATTGAAGTAGTCAGATCACCACAATTTCAGCAGCCTTACACCATTCCCTCCAGTTCTAAAAATATGTATCACAATGGTTCAATAACTGTAGGTCTATATTCATAACAAGTGTACCTTTTTGTCACTATCTTTTCAAATGTCTTTAATTCATTATAATTACACACCAAGATTAATGATCTTAATGAATTAATTTAAGGTTTCATAATTTGACCTTTTGCAATTTTAATGACATCCCAGTCCTTGAGTCATCATTGTGTTTTATCGAAAACCTTTTCTGTGCTCAGTTCATCAATGGTCCAATAAGATTTAGAATAAAATAACTTTAGAACAAAACTGTATAAACTTAGGGTTTGTTTTGTGCAAATATTACCTTTTCTCCAAATTGAAAATGCATAGAAGTTTAGTTGTATGTACTTTTGCATTTCTCCACACTTTTATTTCGGAAATTTGAAAAAAAAAATTATGAAAAAATAACACCCAACATTCCAATAAGATTTAGAATAAAATAAGTTTAGAACAAAACTGTATAAACTTTGGGTTTGATTTAGTGCAAATATTAATTTCTGTCAGAGTTGACAATGCATAAGAGATTAGTTGCACACATTTTTTTGTATTTCTCCACAATTTTACTTTGGAAATTTGTAAGAAAATATGAAAAAATAACACTTGACCTTTTGCACAAGTCGTGACCTCCCATAAAGGAAATGGCTTAAAACTTATTTAGGAGTTATTCAAGAGGTAGCTCAAGGTCAAGATTTAGTAAACTATACATTTAATGCATTTTAATAATAGAAGTTGCCAAAGATGACATTATAAAAGAAAAATCAGTGGTGCAGCATAGATGCCTAAAAGGTATCAAACCGTTTGCTTCTAAATGTTTCACAGACAGCCAGGTCTTCTTTATGTGTGTGAGCATTGTTTTATTCTGTGTTTTCCTTCTTCCCCCATATACACTATCAGCTTCTCATATAAATATTGCTGGTTAATAATTATTTAAATTAATCTGCTGCTTTTTCCTAAAAGATTTAACATTATTCCATTCTGAAAAGCTCTAATGTGCCCCCGATAAGCAGATCATTTTCAAGTTCAAATTTCAAGTTCAAGTTCAGGTTTATTGTAGGAAAACTCTGTTGAGCAACCTCATTCACAAAGTGGTCCTTTGACACAGACAGGTAGTTACAGATTGCATAATCAAAAAAAACAGTACAAATTCAAGTACAGAATTATGGGCAAGCATTAACATGTTGCATAACAATGACAAGGACATAGAAAAGTACAAGTATGGAAAAAAGGTATGAAGTGCTTGTTTTGGAGTATCAAGGCAGCTAATTTCTAGGTAAGTAAGAGGAAACAGTGGGCTAGGGTTAAAGCAGTGAGCTAGGATTTAGAAGTAGCTGCACATATCATTTATTTTTGCTGCAGCCAACCTTTTAAATAGGCTGAAAGGGACAGTACCGGGAAGCTCCAGTACGCCTCGGAGCTGGTTCCAGATAGTTGGGAATACGCCCGGTATGTCTGCTTGCTGAGGTAGGTGTGAGTTCTCAGTACATTGAGAAGGAGGACGTCATTTTTCTTAAGAGAGTAGGCACTATGGGAAATACAGAAAAGGGTCATGAGATAGTTAGGGGGCTTGTTCAGGAGTAGCTTAAGAGTCCAGATACCAACATGAAGCATGCGTCTAGTTGAGAGTGATGTCCAGCTAGGAACAAATCACAATGGTGGGTTCTGTAGGGTAGGTTTGTCATGAACCATATGGCATGGTGGTAGTTTGTTGAGTCCTGAGGCCACTGCGGAGGAATAGATTAGATCTCCATAGTCGAGTAGTGGCAAGAAAGTGGCCTGGACCAGCTTAGTTCTGGTATCCAGTGGAAAGAGAGATTTGTTATGGAAAAAGAAACCTAACCTCATTTTTAGCCTCTTTGCCAGATTGTCAAGGTGGTCATGAAACAAAAGCTTGTTGTCTAGCCACATACCAAGAAATTTGAATTTGGAGGTGATTTCAAGGGGTTTACCAAGGGAGGTAGTGATGAATTCTTTGTGCGTGTTTGCAAGGGAAGCGGTGGTGATGTTTGGGGCAAAGATCATGGACTTAGTTTTCTTGGCATTGAGGAGTAGTTTGACATTGATTAGGTTGATTTCTAGTTCTGAAAAGTCAGGTTGGAGTATATGCCTCACTTCAGCTAGTGTAGAGCCTGATGTATACAGTACAGTATCATCAGCTAAGAAATGCAGATGTGACTGGATATACAGTATGTGCATCAAGGTTATTGATGAACAAGGAGAAGAGGATAGGACCTAATATGGAGCCTTGCGGGACTTCCCTGACAACTGGGAGGGATGCAGAAAAGAGGCCACCAGCTTTTACTTCCTGGGTCCTTCCAGATAGGTAGCTGGTAAACCTCTGGGCAACAAGGGGGGTAGCGTCTACTTTTATTAGGCATGAGACTAACAGATTGTGGTCGACAGTGTTGAACACTTTGCCGTGATCTAAAAATACTGCACCAATAACTTTCTTGGAGTCCATGACTGTGATCCATTCATTAGTAGCTTTGGCTAGAGCAGTGACAATACTATGGTTGGGCCAGAAGCCAAATTGCGCAGGCTTGAGGATTGAAGATGGTTTGATATGGAGTTTCATTTGGGAGTAAACTAACTTTTCGAGGACTTTGGAGAGGACAGGTAAGCTTGAGATGGGCCTATAGTTGTTTAGGTCACATGGGTCCCCTGACTTGAATAATGGGAGGATGTGGGCAGATTTCCAGCAGGATGGAACAGTAGCAGTAGAAATGGAAAGATTGAATATATGGAGGATAAGGGAGGTGAGGTCGAGATAGCCTAGTTTAAGAAAAGAAGATTCTAGACCATCTTCCCCTGCACTTTTTTGAATGTCTATGTTAAGAAGTGAATCTTCAACTTCTTTATAGCTAAGCAGCCACAGCTGGAGCAGGCAGGTCGAAGTTGGTGAGTCAATGTTAATATAGTCTTGGTTGGTTTAAGGATTTAAGTATGGTCAGGATGTCAGTGCCACCAGATGGGGGCAATAACCACCAATAATAGTAAGACATTCAGTGGATGGAAGGTGTAATTTAAGAGATATGATTTCATACTTCTTAGGTTTAGATTTACAGTGAATATCACTGACTGTAAACTTAGATTTAGTGTAGATGGTCACACCGCCCCCTCTGGCTTCCCTATCTGCCCTGTGAAGATTGTAGCCAGGAAGGGAGACTTGTTGATTACTGTTTGACTTTTTGAGCCAAGATTTGGTTATAATAATGAGGTGTGGCTCAGTATAGGTAGCCCATACTGTACTTGGAGCTGATCAAACTTTTTTTCGAGGCTCCGTATGTTGACTAACATTAACTTAAGTCTGGGTGCAGATGCAAATTCTGCGGGAGATGCAAGTGGTAATGGGGGTCCAGGGTTTAGCTCCATGTTACCTGAACAGAGAAGGAGCAAGAGAAGCAGTTTCTTGATCCAGATTTTGCAGGACAGGAATATTTTTTTCCTTTGCGACCTTCTGCAAGGTGATGATGGGTGAAACATAATGCTAGAGTGGCAGTGATGGGAAGCTAAGGAGAGTGCTCTGATTGACATATATGAGGGGGAGCAGAAAGTGTAAGGGTGAAGGATATGGGCTGATGATAAAGGGAGGTGGGCATATTAAATAAGGGGAGGTGCAGTGGAATGAGGTTCTGGTTACAGGATTGGAAATTTCCAGAGGTGGACCTGATCCTTGTTCTTTGTTGTGGTGAGCTGCTATGGATAAAGTGGTTAGGAATAAGAAAATACTTAAGTATAAGGAGTGTGCCATGGCACTGCAAATACAAGGGCTAGGAGAGCTATGGACACAGTCGGTTAAGTGGATAGGAGAAGATAGGATTAGAAAGTGTCATGCTTGCCAGAGACAGCAAGCCTGGTGAGTAGATCAGTAGCTCTAAGGAGGAGTAGAAGTGCACAGAAGGATTGGGTGGGAACTTGGCCGGGTGTAGCAAATCAATCAGTAACAATCTGTGGAAGAGGGAGAGGGTAAGGACTGATCAATAGTGATAGCCTGACCATGCAATAAGCTGTTTTTTTTTTCCCTTCATATTAAGAACCAAAAAATGTAATTGAAGTGCAGTACATTGCTGGAATAACTTAGGATCTCCTGTTAAATTAGGCATGACAAGAGACAAACCATATGTTCTTGTCTCAGTGTAGTGGTTTCAGAAATCATGCTGTCAGAAATGCAATAGGAGTTATGCCAAACAAATGTCAATATCTCTGAAAGTATATGAGTTACTCACAACCCACCAGTATGAAAGTTGTTCAGAACATAAAATACTATTCAAATATGCCTATTTCTTAAGCTGCACTAATTATACTTTTTTAAAGTATGGCCATCTAATTATCTGAATGCTCATTTTTTGTCACAGTTTTCACCTTTTGGGATGGCTATATTTAATAAAATCTAATAAATTCAGATTAGTGACTACCTTCATTTGAAAGGCAATTATGTCCTAAACAGCTTTCATATTGATTGTATATTGGTAACTTGTATATTTTCCAAGATATTTACATTTGTTTGGTATGACTCCTACTGTGTTCACTCAGAGAGAAAAAAATGAGATTGTTTAGAAGACCATATTTTACAAAATATAAAGACTTCAGATTAATGACTACTCTTGTGTGAAAGGTATTTTTTCCCTGAACAACTTTCACACCATTTATTTCTTTTTTCTTTCTTTTTTTTGTGCACCTTGAATAGTTTTAAAGATATTTAGAATTGTTTAGAAGGTGTGCACATTTATTCTCAGAGAAAAGCAGCTTGGAGTTCTGTGTCCATCATTCTAAAAAGAAAGAAGGGAATATTTTTTAACTGCCATAGGGTTTTGCAGTGTTATGGAAGGATACACTGAAAACTACTAAAAAGTAAGTTCTGTGGAAACCCCTTTTTAAGCTAAAGCGATATGACTGTAGCCTCCACCCACAGCCATAACAAGCATAGTTACCCCACACAGCTTGCAAATTCTGAACTTTTAACCTGAGTAGTTCTTGCACTGCAGCCTTTGTAGTCAGCATGATCTTTTGTAAAAAGCAAAGGTTCTATAAGTTGTAATTGATAAGCTTCCACTGTTTCATCTTGTGCTTGATTAATCTTTTTTTTAAATATTTTTATTTAGCTTTCAGTATAAACCAGCATTTGTCAATGCCGAATGTTTGCTTACTGGCATTGGCAGTGGTAGTGTAGAAGTTACAGAGCTGCGTAATAGGAATGGCAGTGAAGTATTGAACTGAAGCCAACCCCACCACCACCCTGCAGAGAGTGACAGGCATTGGGGTGTGCATTTGGGTCATCAGGCATAACGGCCACGCATTTCACCACCCCACACTGCAGAGACTGACAAGTGTGATGTGTTCCTTGGGTCTTTGGTCTTATGCACCCCATTTCATTAGGGAATACGGTGAGATGGGTGCGATATAGGAGAATGGGTGAAGTTTAAATAAAGAGCTCAAGGCATATCTCGATGCCTCCTCAGTGACTGCAGGGTGGAATAGTACGAGCATCACAGGCAAGAATCCCAAGTCACACCCCTGATTCCTGTCATTCTCTATAGGGTTGGGTGATTTAGTTGAAAAGCCTAATACCTCAGGCATTCATTGGTATTTTAACTCCAAATTTTCAACATGTTTGGTTTGTGACCCCACCTCATGAACAGGGGGAATATCAGTTTGGTAGCCGAAAGCTGCTTATGCACAGTGACTACGGCATTTAGCACCACAGGTGCAAAAATATTCTGAACAGGCTGTAAAAAATGACAGCTGTACTCTTTCATGGGGAGGTGTAAAAATGGCTATGTTGCAAATGTGTAGTAAAAATATTTTAAAAAAAGGTGAAGTCACGAGCGCATATAGAAACTGGTAGTAACGACACCGCTATATAAGTAGGTTGGGGATATTTTATAGCAGATTGTCAACTCAGGCATTTTGGTGTCTTCCGATCAGAACAGTGTCACTGTGATTTTCTTTATCTGTGCCGAATAATGATTTCCCACAGCACCACGCATCTCTGCACTGAAAGTGTGAAAACACACTTCGCCGCTATGAAAAATGCCAGCTGTACTGTTCATAAGGGAAGTGTTGAAAATGCCACTAGTAAAAATCTGGACTGAAAATATTACAAAGTCATGAAGTAATGAGGATGCGTGGAAACTGCACAATGCTCACTCGAACACAGTCATTTTATGGACTTTTGTCACCAAATTTTCAGCATAGCCATTTTAAGACCTCTGCTCATGAACAGTGTAACTGTGAGTTTCTTAATCTGTCCTAAACATTGCTTTCAGCACACCAACAGCACCATTGTGCGCTATATGTGCGATAACACATTTTGGGAGACATATGAAAATTGCAGCTGGACTGTTCATAAGGAAGTTTAATAAATGGACATGTTGAAAATCTAGAGGAAAATATTAAATCTGCAAACTTCACGAGCATGCATAGGAACTGTGCAACGACGTCATAAAGTAATTTTTAGGCATTTTTCACCAAGTTTTCAACATAGCCATTTTAAGACCTCTGCTCGTGACCAGTGTCACTGTGGTTTTGTTAATGTGTCCCATACATTGAGTTTGCACACCGACTGCGCCATTGTGCGCTACATGGGTGGAAACACGTTTTGGGCAGGATGTGAAAAATGACAGCTGTACTGCTCATAAGGAGGTTTGGAAAAATGGCAATGTTGGAAATCTGGAGTGGAAATATTGAAAATTAGAAACCCACGAAAGGCATATGGAACTGTGCAACGACACCGAAACAGTCAGTTTTAGGAATTCTGTCACAAATTTGCAACATTGCCATTTTAAGATCTCTGCTCATGAACAGTGACACTATGATTTTCTTAATGTGTCCTATACACTGAGTTCAGACAACGACTCGCGCCATTGTGCGCTACATGGGTGAAAACATGTTTTGGGTGAGATGAAAATGACAGCTGTACTACTCATAAGAAGGTGTGGAAAAATGGCAATGTTGAAAATCTGGAGCGGAAATATTGAAAATTAAGAACCTATGAGCGTATGAGAACTGCAGAACGACACCTCAGAAACAGTCATTTTAGGAATTTTCACCAAATTTTCAACATAGCCATTTCAAGACCTCTGCTCATGAACAGTGTCACTGTGATTTTCTTAATTTGTCCGTACATTGATTTCAAGACATCGATCGCGCCATTCTGCGCTACAAGGGTGGAAACACATTTTGGGTGAGATGTGAAAAATGACAGCTGTACTACTCATAAGACAGTGTGGTGAAATGGCAATGTTGAAAATCTGGAGTGGAAATATTGAAATTTCGCGAACTTACGAGCCTGCATAGGAACTGCGCAATGCACGCTCGTTAAACAGTCATTTTTGGGAATTTTGGCACCAAATTTTCAACATGGGGGTTTTGGGCCCCCTTCTCATGAATGATGTCACTGTCATGGCAGTATTCAGTCCCGAAGGGTGATGTCACAGTCACTGCGCAGTCACTGCGTGAAATCACCCTTCGAGCCCTAATAACTCCATGACAGTGACATCACTCATGAGAAGGGGACCCAAAAACCCCATGTTGAAAATTTGGTGCAAAAATTCCCAAAAATGCCTGAGATATGCAATAAAGTTGAAACCCCCCTATCTAGCCCATTATACAGCTTACCGGCATTTCCTCAGTTCGCGGTCGGCTTTGAAGAGTGCAGACGTGTTCCCGGTCCAGTGATGATCATCGCGTCCAAGCTACAGAGAAGTATGGGGTGAGGGGGGGTGTGGGAGGCTGGAAGCGCAGTGGTGGGTGCGGTTGTGGGAGGGGGGTTTCAGGAGACGCATCATGAACCGCTTTTGTTTTACAGGAAAACAAAAAAGACATCATGGGACGCTTGCCATGCTGGGGTGGGCTCCCAGAATGGCACCAGGACTTGGGAGTCAGCCGACGGGGATTGGGCACCCCGTCGGCAAAAAATTAAAAACAAAGCGGGACCGTTTGCCACGCTGGGGTGGGCTCCTAGCGTGGCACAAGGACTTTGGGGAGGGCGTGTTTAGCGATGGGGGATTGGGCACCCCGTCAGCAACAAGATGGATTGCCACGCTGGGGTGGGCTCCCAGCGTGGCATCAACTACTGGGGGAACCGAGGGCGTGCAGCTGAGCCGGCGGGATTGGGCACCCGTCGGCTATCACGCTGTGTGCTGAGAGGCGCGCTGCGCCTGTGGCTGGGGAGCTGGCGTGAGCAGCTTCTTATCGCTGCTCACTCAAGCGTAGCTCCCCTTTCAACTGTATGCCACTGCATTTTGGAGCGTGTCATAGACAGCTCCAAAATGCATTGGCTTACAGGCGCCGCGCCTGCCAGCACAGTGCCTGAATTGAAGGAAGAGGTGACACACCTCTGAAATCTCCGATGAAGGCACTATGTTTCTTGCACATGCGTGCAAGCAAACATAAAAATGACATGACATCACACTATTTTTCAGTGTGGAATGATATCCCATCACTTACAATTGTCAAAATAGAGAAACTTCATTTTACATTGGACATCTGAGGTCAATATTTTCATAGATAGAATATAATAAAGTTAGACATTTTCACATTTATTTCTTTTTTTAATAAGTCTCTAGGATGTATTACTGTATGGGTGGCATCCCTCACATTCCCCAGCCAGCAGGAGGTCAATTATGGGATTAAATGCATGTCAATTTGTGCCATATACCAAACCCATTTTTGCCATTTAAGGCCAAACTGGGTTGATTTATCATGTAAGGCTGCTGTGAGTTTCTCCAATTGATATATGTTCATTACTCTAGATCTCCAATCTTCCACTTTAGGAATTATCTTAGACAGCCATTTTCTTGTTATAGCTTTTTTTGCTGCTAATATATAAATGGGCAACAGGGTGCGTTCCCTTCTCGACCTCCTTGCTGGCATCATTGACAGAGGTACCATTTCTGCTGATAAGCCTACATTTTCCCCTCTACATTCCTGCAATTCAACCTGCATGGAACACCAATAGGACCTCAAGAAAGGACAATTCCATAGAATATGCCCTAGGCCAACTAATACACAGTTACAGTCTCTCTAGCAGTTCCCAAAACTTATTGGCAAGTACTTAGTCAATACTGCAGGTGACCGAAAATTTCTGCTTCGGCACTTCCATGCAAATTCTCTCCAGGTCTGTGAGAGAGTAATTTTGACTGCTGGAAGAGCATATTTCTCCCATTCTTCTGCTTTCATTTGTATCTCTAGATCTGAGTTCCATTTATTAAGAATGGAAATTGTGTTATCTACTAGTGTTTCTCTTAAGCTTTTGTATACCTGACCAATTATATGAGATATTTGGTTTCCTTGGTGACTTGCCTGCAGCAGATCCATGAAGGGAGGGTTTTGGTTGGGAAGTTTCATTCTATCTGGCATATGTCCATGAATATATGTTCTTAATTGAAGATATCTAAAGTGGTCCTGATGTGGGAGCCTGTGGGCCTCTCTCATTTCTTCAAATTAAACCATTCCTTCATTATTTAGAACTTGGTAATTATAGTGAATACCTGTCTGTCTCCACTTAGTAAACATGGGATCAGACACCAGTGGTTTAAAATTCTCATCTCTGAAAATCAATCTCAAATACTAGAATGTCTCTGAGAATTTTAAATTTGTCTTGAAAGAGGTCCAACTTGTAATAAGTTCTCATGTAAACTTGGTCAGGTGCCTCTGTGGAATGGAATATTTCTTGGTAGAAAATAATGCTTTAGGAATATCATGCAAGTCATTTATTTTTAGTTCAATATCTTTCTGTGAGGCCTGGTATGTCAGGTTTGCCATTGTACCACTAGTTTGAGAAAAGCCACCTTAGCATACCAGATCAGGTTTGGTAGATTTGCTCCTCCCTTTGCCAAAGGTAAATTTAAACTTGAGATTCAGATTCTTGGGTGCTTTCCTACCCACATAAAGCTTGAAATAGTCTTATTCCAGCTATTAAAATAAAACTGGGGTGGCCAGATTGAGACATTCTGAAATAAGTACAATAGAAGGGGCAGAATATTAATTCTTATAATTTCTATTCTCCAAAAAAGGGAAAGTCTCATTCCATTCCAAACCCCTAACTCCTCCTGTATTTGCAAAGTAAGGGGCTCATGATTGACAAGATCAATATTGCTAAGGTTTTGTTGAATTGTTATTCCTAAATATTTTATTTTGGTTTTCCACCAATTCAGTGCAATATTGGCTCTTAATTTTGGAAAAGGCACAAAATTGTAGGAAAGCACTCCTGTTTGGGCACATTAAGTTTAAATCCTGCATTGTGCTGAAAGGCATCTGGGATCTCCCATAATTTAGGAATCGAGGTCTCGGGTGTAAGGGTCAAAATTAATACATTGTCTGCAAACTACACCACTTTATACTGCTTTTGTCCCCAATGGGATCCCCTCAATTTCCAGCTCTCTTCTAATTGCTAGGGCAAATGATTCTATGAGCTTCTATGTTCTATGAGGTTCTAAAGAGCAAAAAGCAAGCGGGACAAGGGGCAACCCTGCCTCTTGCTTCTCTGCATAGTAATGGGGGGAGGTTAAAGCACTGTTCACTGTAATGTATGCTTTTGGTGCTGAAAATATATTTTTAAGCAATTTCTTAAGAGAGTCTAGAAAATCAAAAGCTATTAAAGTTTTCCATAGAAATTCTCAGGACACTCTATTAAATGCCTTCTCAGTATTTAAATTTAAGAGTGCTGCTGGTATTTTGCTTGCTTGTGTATATTCTAAAAGGAGCATGGTTCGGTGAATATTATATGTGGTATTTCTAGATTTTATAAAGCCTGATTGATCCGGGTGAATGATTTTAGGCAACACTTGTGCTAACCGATGAGCCCATATTCCCATAAAGAGTTTATAGTCAGTGTTTAATATTGATATTGGTCAATAGGAAGCAGGATTAGTTTGATCTTTACCCTGTTTTGGTGTTGCTGCTATTGTCGCATATGACCATTGGGGGGGTGGAGACCCTCCTTCTACAACTTCCCCAAACACCTTTACCAGGGTAGACAGTAAAAGAACTGAGAATTTGCTATACCATTTAGCCGTGAATCCATCTGGGCCAGGACACTTGTTAAGTTTGACATTTTTAACTTGGAATAAAATCTCTGGAATTGTTATCGGAGCCTCTAGAATCAATTTTTGACTCTGATAATTTTGGAAGGTTTCATTGACTTAGAAATTGCTGACACCTTCCTTCCTCTGTATCTGGTTCTTTTGTATATAGGGACTGGTAATATTGTTCCAGAATTAGCTGTATACCTTTCTCTGTGTGTATCATTTTCTGTGTTGTAGGGCCATGCAGTTTCAATATTGTGGCTGACCTTTTCCTTGCCCTTAATCTACATACTAGATTATGCATCCCAAGTGAGCCCCCCATCATAGTTATTTTGTTTAAGGTAAAGCAAGGTGTGTTGTACCCTATAGTCTATGATATTTTGGATTTCTTTTCTTGTTCCCCTAATTTTTTGTGCAAGTTCCCAGTCTCCCTCTCTATATAATTGTTGATATGCCCAAAGGCTGTCCATCAGCTGATGGTATCAAGCCTCATTCTGTCTTTATTTTCCAGAGGCGTATGCAAATACTTCACCTCACAGTACCACCTTTAGTGTGTCCCAGATTATTGTTTTTGACATTTTTGTGGTCTCATTTTCCCTTAACAACTGTGAGATTCTTACCTGTATTAATTTTATTAATTGAGGGTCCCTCAATAAAGACTCATTTAAATGTCATAAAGTCTGTTTTTTTTGTTTTCTTAGATTTATTTTTAGCATCACGGAGTGATGGTCCAAGAGTAGTCTGGGGCCATATGATACATCTTACACATACTGAAAATCTTCACAAGATATAAAGAAATAATCTAGTCATGCATACGACTTTAAACGAGGGAAATAATAGGTATATGCTTTTTGTGTTGGGTGTAGTTTTTTCTAGTCATCCACTAATCCCAGTTGGTCAAATGAACCTCTGAAAAGCATAACGTGTTAGTAGTTCTATGTGAACAGGGGTTAGTGGTATCCATTTGTACATTCCAGGCCATGTTTAAGTCCCGCTCAAGTATGGCTCTCCCTTTCAGCAATTCAAGTCATTTATTAACAAAGGCCCAAGTCACAGTAACCATGGACTGCATTGGGAGGTAAACATTTACCAGGGTTATATCCTTAGCATATAGTTTACCTTGGAGAATTACATATCGACTCTGGGGGTCCATATGTGTGGCTTTAATTTCTAGTGGCATTGTTTGCAGAATAAGTATCACTGCACGGCTCCTTCTTTTTTCTGAAGGATGGGATGAAGCATATACTGTATATCTATCTCCCCATTTAAGTCGGGGGTTAGACCATCGTGAGACAGGTTAGTTTTACCCTACTGATGATGTGTTGTTGCAATAGTAATCCTGCTCAGTACGAGAGGAACCGCAGGTTCAGACATTTGGTGTATGTGCTTGGCTGAGGAGCCAATGGTGCGAAGCTACCATCTGTGGGATTATGACTGAACGCCTCTAAGTCAGAATCCCGCCTAAACGTAACGATAAAACCATGCTGATGGTCCAGTGAGGTACAGGTAGCAGTCAGAGAAAAGAAGGCGGCCTACAAAAAATATAAAACAAGAAGAGGGGATAGGGATAAGGAAATGTACCAGCATGCATCTAGAAAAGTCACCCGTATGGTGAGGGGAGCAAAGTCCAGTAAAGAGCAGCGGCTGGCACAGGGGATACATGGAGGGGAAAAGGGGTTCTTCCGGTACATTGGGGAGTGGAGAAAAACTAAGGGCCATCTCAGCAGATTGAGATCAGAAGGAGGGTGGGTGGAAGAGGCGAGGGAACAGGCAGAGGTATTTAACAAGTACTTTGCCTCTGTGTTCACTAGGGAGGGGGATGGGATATCTACAAAGCAAGGCATGAAGGGGATAGAAGCGGCAGGGAGTGGGATCAGGGGAGCAACAGAAATGGAGCGAGAGGGAGGGAAAGGTACCCCAGGGGTGTCACATCTGGACAAGGATAAAAAGACCAGTAAGGGGAAGGGGACGGATGATGCTATCTCCACCAAAAGGGTGTGGTTAGCCCTCAAGGCCCTAAAGAAAAACAAATCTCAGGGCCGGATGGCATTCATCCGAGAGTAGTATGGGAATTGGCGGACATACTGGCTGCACCCCTGGTGGAGCTTTTCAGCAGGTCACTTGAGACAGGGAGGGTACCTAGGGATTGGCAAGAGGCACATGTGGTACCAATCCATAAAGGGGGTTGAGGGAAGTACCAGGTAACTATAGACCCATCAGTTTGACCTCGGTGGTGGGAAAATTAATGGAGAGTATACTAAAGGAACGATTGGGGGTGTATTTGGAGGAGGTGGGAGGTCTGGATAGTCGGCAACATGGGTTTGTGCCAGGTAGATCATGTCAAACCAACCTTGTGGAGTTCTATGAATGGGTAACATCAGAACTGGACAGGGGTAAGTGTGTGGATGTATTATTCTTGGACTTCAGAAAGGCGTTTGACTCTGTCCCCCACAATGGTCTGGTGGAGAAACTGATGGGGTTAGGAGTAGGCCCTTTGATGGTCAGATGGATTGAAAACTAGCTAGCTGGATGCACTCAGAGAGTAGTGGTCTGTGGGGAGCTCTCGAACCCTAGAGAGGTTGGTAGTGGGGTACCACAGGGCTCGGTCCTTGGTCCGATCCTGTTTAATGCATACATATCGGACATCAGGGAGGGTATAGGGTGTGAAATGAGTCTCTTTTATGGATGACTCCAAGATGGGAGCAGTAGTTGAGGGAGAAGAGGGAGAGGTGGCCCTGCAAGGGACCTGACACCCTGGAAAGCTGGGCTCACACATGGAAATTAAATTTCAATATCACCAAGTGCAAGGTGTTGCATCTTGGTCGGGAAACCCTAAACACAGGTACACCCTGGGAGGGAGGTGCTGGAGGCCTCAATAGGGGAAAAGACCTAGGGGTCATGGTAGATACATGTATGAATAACTCTGAGCAGTGCAGGAGAGCAGCTAGCAAGGCAAACAGGATGTTGGGATGCATCGTAAGGGGATCACCTCTAGGAGCAAGGAAGTGATTCTGCTGTACAATGGACTGGTTAGACCACACCTTGAGTACTGTGTACAGTACTGGAGACCACATTTGAAGAGGGACATACAGCTCCTGGAGAGGGTACAGAGGAGGGCAACAAAGATGATACGAGGGCTAGGGATTTGACTTATGAGGACAGACTTGAGGAGCTCTGCCTGTTTTCATTGGAGGAGAGGAGAGACAGGGGACATGATTGAGGTCTTCAAGTACCTCAAGGGAATAAATAGGAGTAAACATGGAGGGATCTTTAGACTAAAGCAGGGAGGTATCACCAGAGGGCATGGTTTGAAGTTGGAAGGTGGAAGGGTGAGGGGGAAAGAGGAGGAGGTTTTTCACCGAGAGGGTGGTGGACCCTTGAATGCACTGCCTGGTGAGCTGGTTCAGAGATCCACAGTGGAGGGCTCAAGAGAGGTGGGACAGACACAGAAAGTGGATGTATCAGATGATGGCCTGTCCCGGGGGAGTGGGGATGGATGATAGGGGTTTCTAGAGAACAAGGGATGGGAGGGTCTCGGCACCCAACTAAGGATCTAGGTTCGAGCAGACTCGATAGACCGTAAGGCCTAATCTGCTGGCAAATAGTATGTTAGTATGTTCATTGTCCAATAGATGCATTTCTTATACATACTATATGTCTGCTAGGTTTTTCTGTAGGTATTGCATAAACTTCATTCTTTTATTGGATTGTTCAAGCCGTTCATATTTTGTGAAAATATCTTTATAGGTGTTAATGACATAATTTTCATCTAAAACAAGGGGTGCCACCCACACCATCCTGATCCATGCTCATGGACTGGATCCCACCCCGAACATCCGGCAGGACCCAAAACAGCAGACCTGGAGAAGAACCCAGTCCCTGGACCATAAACCATGCACTTTGTCTAGAGAAGCAGACCCTTTTCTGTCCATCAATAAAGTTTTCTCTTTGTTCTTTTGTTTGTGTGTGTGTCTTTTTTATTAACAAAACCCCATAAACTATGCCCTCTTCCAACTTCTCAAGGGGAAATAACTGTATATAACTATAGTAACTATATGATACTTTGGCTTCCAATTCCGAGGTAAAAAAACTCTCTTTACCTCCTGTTCCCTAGTGAGGAATAAAATAACCCCACCTGGGGCAGAGGGTCCAACCCACCAATGGTGAGGGTCAGGTCCTCTGGGGGATTAATACATCCCAACTTACAATAAGTAAACCAAAAATTACAATTAGTAACTTAGAGAAGTAAAGTAGTGAGACCATGTCTTTCCCCAGCACTGAGAGAAAGAGCTCCCCAGTGTGTTTTTTTTAATATCTTGTAAAACATACTCCTTCTAGTTAGGTAAGGGTCTAATAGGTCCATCCGATCTCTGTCATTCAGACAATATAACTACTAAGAAACAGGGGACCCAAACCATATTTATTCAGGTGATATAGTGTTTGGTTCTTAGAGCCTTTTGATCCTTATTTACCCCTACCCAGGGTAAATTAACCCTTTTGTTCCTTCCTCCTCCAAATTTATATCTACTTATTTAGTAGGAATCCCACTGATCATATGCTTATCTATCATCTTTGAAATTTGTAAATCCCTGTTCCCCTCCTCATCCATCTTAGCCCAAGTAGCTTACAGTTTTATAGAAGGGCCCATCTCTTATAACCCAAATTATACTTTATTCATCCCTCCAGACCCCCCCCCAACAGTAGTCAGGTTATATTCGGAATGTTATATGTTATTCTTTTACTCTGAGAAAATCCAGGGCAGCCAATCCTAAGAGCCCTGTAACCCTAATTAGATATCCCTTCCCACATCTCCCCCCCCAACCCTTAAATCCCATTGCAGGTACAGAACCTGTTCAGTCCCTTTCGTACAACACCCAAACTCTTTTTCAAACCTTCCTGGACACCTAAAAAGGTGTCAATCTTTAAATAAATGTTTGTGATATCCGTTAGCCTGGTTGTATTGATTTAGCTGTCCCAGTTGTTTTCTGGACAAGCTAATCAGGGAAAATGGGGAAAGAGACGGTGAGGAAAGGTACCCATAGGATGGGGCCAAAGTAGGATCCAGAGTGCCCCCGCAAGTGCACACCGCTGCACCCCCAGCCTGGGCTGAGAACCCTGCCATTGGGAGAAGCCTGGGGATGAGGAAAACCTCATCCCATCTCAGTGACCCTGAGTCAGAGGAGCAAGCTGTGGACTCCAGCCTCCAAATAATCCCCCCTCAGGGTGCCCCCCAACCCCAGTCCCCGACATCAGTAACTTAACTTGCCCTTCGTGGGCTTACATTCTGCTCTGGGTGTTTTAAAGTCCTCATGGTGCAAGAAAGTATGCATGAAACTGCTGCAGTTGCTCCAAGATTTCCTGCAGAGATGCTTCAGGTTCAGTGTCTTTTTGGTTCTGCGACATCTGATCTCTTCCACCCCTGGGAACGTTGGCTTCAAGTTCTTTCATGCCACGTTGTCGAACCAAGTAAAGACCTCTTGCTTGCAGGTCCTTTGTAGATTCCGCTGCTATGGTGTAGGTCTTCTGGCCCTCCAGGAATTGTACCACCAGTTTTGCTGGGTATGGGGCTTTGAATTTCAAGTTATTAGAGCTCAGGTAGGAAATAAGAGGATATAGTCCCTTCTTTGCTTTTGTGTCAGTGCTGCATAATCATCATCCACAAATATTCTTTTCCCTTTATATGCTAAAGTTTTTTGACCCAAGCCTTCTGCAGAAGCTCATCCTTTGTTGCAAAATTTAGAAAGCGCACTACAATGGAGCGTGAGCGTGCATCTGCAGCTGTCGGCTTTGGGCCTAGCACCCTGTGAGCATGCTCAATGTCCAGGGGAAATTCAAGGCCCAAATCAGGAGAGATCACAGCCAGACATTGAGAAAAGCCACCATGTTGTGTCCCTCTTCATTCTCAGGTACACCACAGAACCTTACATTTTTCCCTCCTGCTTCTATTTTCAGCATCCTCCTGTCATATTAAAATTTTTAATAGGGAGGTCGCCAGTTCAGCCATCAAGGTGTGTAGAAATTCTATTTGTGCATTATTGAAGGTTATCTGGTAATCTGCTTCATCTACCCTGCTCTGGAGGGCTCCCAGATTTGACCGGAGCCCCTGGATTAAGTCTTGCATCTCGGCCCGAAAGTCAGCTATAGCCTGCAAGATTGCCTCCATTTTGTCTGGCTGCTGAATGGCTTACTGCTGCTCTTTTTCTTTTTTTTTTTTTTTTGACTGGCCCAATTATGTTGTGTATCTTCTGACTACATTTTCTCAGGCTCCTTGCACTGAATTTCTGTGTCGCTTTGCTCTAAGTCAGGGATGCCTGCGAGACATAGAAATCTGTTGCTGAGAGTCAGCGCCAATGTTTACTGCTCCTTTTATCCGTCAGGGACCTCGGAATAATTTCTCTCTCAGGTTAATTTCGGTCCTTCCCAGCTTTTGTCAGGTATTGCTTGTCAATTAATTGAGGTGTTGTGCTGCTTTTAGGTATATTTTCCTGAATTTGAAGGGGAGAGCTCTTACCCCACGCTGCTTACCCAATTATGGCACCTCCGGAAGTCTATGATTGATAAATCTTGATTGATTAAAATCTGATTGATGATTAATTGATTGTCTGCAATTTGGTAACTGGGAAAGGTACACTGAGCCAAGGCTCATTTCCAGGTGCAACCTGAGGGAAAAGGTACTGAGAAGAAAAGGTGCATATAAAAGATAAGATACAGTCAACATAAATAATGCGAGTTACAGACATATTTGAATTACCACAGTTACTGAGATATAATAAACTGCCTATGTCAAAGGGAATTAAAGAGTCAAGCAGGAATTTACATAATTAAGCAAAATTAAGACTAAAGTAAATACATAGAGAGATGAGTAATGCTGGGAGTTCAGTCAAACAATTATCAGGAACAAACGAAACACAGGAGAATGGAAGGGAAGATAGGAAACTTCTAGGGGAGTTGGAACAGTCATTGATGGAGTGGAAGAGTTACATTTTCCATGTTCTTCATTCCTAAGTGACTAACAGTTTCATGGTTAGAAAACCTACTCCAAGCCCTGAAAGCCCTCTCACTAATATAAGCAATGCCATCTAACAGTTTCTCTCATACAGTACATGCTGGCTAACAACATAAAATTGTAGTGAGAAAGAAAAAAACGTTCAGTACTGGCAATCAAATCCAGTCTTTATCCCAATTACTGTCTTGATGATCTACCCATATGCTATTATTCCACAAGATGGAACCAAAGGTTTCTTGACAGAAATATATACTAACAACATAAATTGTAGCCAGAAAGAAAACAAAATGTTCATCACTGGGAACTGAACCCCACCAGGCACCAACCCAACTACTGGCCAGGTTGCTCTGTAACTGTGCTATCATTCCACAGGTGGGACTGAAGGTTTCTAGACAGTGATGCATGCTAACAGCAAATTGTAGTTAGAAAGAAAAATGCTCAGGACTGGGAATGCAAATGCAGGCACCCTCTGAACTACTGTCCCAGTGCTCTGCCACTGTACTACAGTATCATTCCACATGGTGAAACTAGAGGTTTCTAGGCAAAGATGCATGCTAGCAATGTAAATTGCAGTGAGAAACAAAAATGTTCCAGGCTGGGAAATGAATCCAGGCCCCTTCCCCACTGTTTCACGTCAATACATCGCAAACATTTCTTCCCAATCAGCTGATCGCAAACAACTTCAGCGCAACAAACAATTCAATGCATGACATTATATCGCATCAGATTGACATTACAAAGATTGGAGTCCTTACATAGGGAGAGGGATGGGGAGCTGGGCACTACCTCTCGGCATACATTAACCCAGAGTGCCTATCGCTGACGATTTAGTTCAGTTGTGCATTTTTTTTTATCAGAAAGAAACATGCTTCTACCTTGTATAGTATGCTGAAACTATTTATTGGTGGTAGAAGTTATTTTACACAAAGAATATATTTACTGAGATGGACTCGACCAGTTCCAAACAAACTTGCGAGAGATGAGTTTCATGGGTAAAGTTTGGGAGGAATTGCTTTGCTGATTTACGTTGCTTTTGTAGTAGGGAGATTTACTCAGGGAGGTGTGTCCTTTGACTTAGTTGTAACTTCACAGGAATCCTGATTCCATACTACCAGAGTTATAGGTTAACCTGTTAGGCTGATGATGCACTTGTGACATTGGAACTTTTAAACAACCTGATTCTACCATTCTAATTGCATTCAGTGTGTTCCACTGACTGTTAACACAGCTCTCGAGTTTCTCCCACTAATCGAACAATATTTAGATCATGAAGTCATATGTATCTATCCGTGGCTTACAAACTCCAGCTGCACAACAGAACAGCGAATTAATATATGCTGAACTGTCATGCGCTGTAGACTCTATGCACTACAATGTATTGAGCTTTAATTACCGCACGGCAATTGACTGCAACAAAAAGATTTGCGCTGAAAAGACATGGAACCCCTCCCCACTAATGTACTTGTGCTCAGCCCTCTGCTATTATACTACATTGTAAAGTAGAAGGTTTCTAGACTGGAGATGAATGCTATAACAAAGCATATCCTGAACTGCTAATCCCCAACCCCACACACAGCTGGCTGTAGTATAGTTTAATAATGTGCTCTGCCAACTTAAAGTAGTGCTTCCCACTAATTTGCATTCAAATCTATATAGGCCTTAGCCAGCACTAATTAAGTTGACTGCCACATACTGTAGAACTAATAGTACAGTGTTCTGTAAGTCTACTAGTTACAGTAACTTTGCTGAAACCTATGATTTCATCAGCAATCACATCTAACAATTTCTTTTATACCAAAATTGTAGTGAGAAAGAAAACATGCCACACAGGAGATCGAATCTAGGCTTATGTAGGTAGGTGTGAAACACTACACCAAAACCTATGAGCCCTATCAATGACATCATCATTGACACCATGCAGCTGCCAAAATATTAAGTCTCTTCAATTGACACAACTGATCTCAGTCCATACTCATCACAATCATAGATCCATTAATCATTCATCACTAAACTGGGTTCTTACTTCTCACTCTCACCAGATCACAGATGCTGGTACTGTCCCTGATACCCTTAGGGACCACTATTGCATGTGGAAAATTCATCACCCTAAAGTCCCCCCTAAAATTATCTAGATCCATTCCTTCCACTCTCTGGACTTGTCTTTGCTGGATACTGAATTTGCTAGCTACTGACTGGTCTTCCATCTCTACTGCCAACAATGTCAACTTGGCCCTCAATTACTTTCACTCCTAATTCATATCAATATGGGATCAGCATGCCCCTCTCAGGAAAACCAGGGTCTGTGGTACCATCTCCCCTGGAAGTCAGCTGAGTTACTGGCCTGCCTCCGTGCATGTGATCTGGCCTGAAAGACACCCAAGTCATCTGGCTCCCTAGCTGACATTAGCAGGTACTGAGCCCTCTGGAATGCCTGCACCAGAGCCACCAGGCTTGACAAGGCTGAATATTTTTCCTCCACCTTCAAAAATGACCTTCGCCACCCCTCCAAGTTCTGGAAAGTTATCAATGCCCACTTCTCTCCCCCTTCCCAGACCTCTTCCCCAGTCCTCAAAGTGGGTGATGCCCTCATTTCTGACCCTCTTTCAGTTGCCTCTGAGTTCAACTTCTTCTTCACCTCTTGTGCCTCCTCCCTTATCACCTCTCTAGCCAGTACCCCCTTTTTTCACCCGCTTCCCAACCCTCCTTTATACTCCTTCTCTCCTATCAATCATGATGCTTCTCTTAAAACTGTACTGGCCCCAGGTGGCCCAGTTTCACTGAGGGCTGAGGCATCTTGCCTTACTTCCTACCACATTGGCAGCATGCACATGCCTTCACATACATGAGTAGGCATGTTGCATCCCAGCAATGGAGAAAGAAGGGAGAAAATGGAGGAAAACTCCTGGGTGGGTGGATGATCACCTGACTCTCTACAGGCCATACACCACTGGCCAAGCACGACCATAGTCCTCAGCTTGAAGCCAAAGGTGCAGGTAAGCCCCACAGGAGCCGGGTAACAGAGCTGATGAGATCAGTCAAAAAAGGTGTTACCAGGGAGAGTAGGGGGCTAAAACACAATATTAAAACAAAATCAACTGGCCCTAAACCCTCTCAAAGGTTAGAGCCCTGAATGGCGTGACCCTAAACTCCTACACTTCTCTTCCTCCACCATTGCAGTCCCACTCTCCTCCCTTCTCAATCTCTCATTCTCCCTTGTGTCTGTCCCTAACTCCTGGAAGCCTGCTACCATTATACCCCTTCCCAAAGGATGTGACTCCTCCAGCCCCATCAACTTCTGCTCTATCTCCCTGCTCTCTACCTTAGTTAAACTCCAGGAACACATAGCACTGTCTCAACTCTCCCCCTTTCTTGATTTCTCCTCTTTTTTCACCCCCTTCCAGTCTGGCTTCATTAAATGTCACTCCACCTCCTCCTCCTCCTCTCCCCTCCCTCCTCTGGCCTATTTACTCAATTCTCTCTCGGACATGAATAGGGTTTCCTCACCTCCACCATCCTTGTCGACTTTGCCAAAGCCTTTGACACTGTTTCACACCCCCTCCTCCTTGACAAGCTCAAGACAGTGGGGCTCTGTGATTCCATAACTAAACGATTTTGCTCCTACTCTGTAGGTAGATTTTAATCAGTTAGAACTGGTGATTCCATACCCCCCCCTTCCTATCAGTACTGGTGTTCCCCAAGGTTCTGTCCTTGCCACCTACTCTTCTCAATATTCTTAAATGGCCTCCCCTCTGCCTGCTCAGCTGCATCTATCCACATATATGCATATGTCAGATGACACTGTTCTGTTTACCTTTTGCTCCTCCCCTTCCAAGCTGATGGACAGGCTTCAACAAGATTTGAACAATGTCCAGCACTGGTTCTGGTCCAATCAGCTATCATTAAATGCTCAGAAAAGGTTTCTATGACGGTTATCACTAAACAAAGGCTCTCCACGCTCACCTCCCTCCCTTCCTTCTACACATTTGATACAGTCACAATTGATGATGTTCCCTCCTTCAGGTAACTCAGGGTCAGACTTGACTGGTGGCTCTATCATGCTGGTTCAACATCCTTTATACCAACCGTCATCTCAGCGACAGGAATCATGTCGACCATAAGTTGCAGTCATCATGATTCCTTTAAGTCTCCCAGTCCTTTTTTTTTATCGGGGGGACTTCACCCCCCCAAACCCCCCATTCAGGGGGCTCTGCCCCCCACCCTCCCAAACTTAAAGATTCTTAACTCCAGTTGGAGTTACTTCAGGAAGGGGATGCAAGACCAGGAGACAATGTTTCCCTGTCTTGGGCACACCAACACAGTGACCTGTCAGCAAAGTGCTGATTTTGCCAACAGGATTGTAGTTTGCTGTGTTGGTGCCACCGTAAAGAGGGCATACCCTTGACTGGCATCTTGACTTTTCAGTGCATGTGAATGCCATCCATAAAAAAATTCCATTAAAAACTCTGCGCAGTATACAGGAACAAAACTGTATCCCTCTTCTTGCTTGCTGAGCTATCATCCTGAATATGATTCTCCCCATTTTTGATTATGATGACATTGTCTACAATCCTGCAACAAAGACCACCCTAGCCAGAATGCTCAGTTTGCTTTTGACTGTCTTTTTTGCACTCATTGCTATTCCTTATACTCCTCCCTCTCCTCCCTTCCCCTCCCTTGATGCTCATTGCCTTGCTCACTGTGCCTCCTTCATGTCCAAATTATGGCTGGACTTCCTCTTCTCCTACAGTACCTTACTTTTCTCCTCTCCCCCTGCCACTCACTTTCAACATCCTTTATAACTCTAGCTTTCATTTCTTTGTGATCCCTTCTAGGAAATCCCTAGCTGGCCAGGCTGTCTTCTCCTTCTGCTTTCCTTTACTTTAGACATCTCTCCTCCTACCCATTCACTCCTCATCTTCCAGAAGATCTCTCTCTTCTCTTCTTCATGATGTCACCACTCCCTCCTGTATTTGACCCTGATTCCTTCCATGCCCACCCTTCTATTACCCCTACCCCACTCCTCCTTCCTATTTCCACCTCTCAGTTTACCCACTCTTCCTCCCTTCTTTTCCTTCTCTCTCTCCCCAATTCTATTCTTTCCTCCTTTTCCCCTTAATTTGTGAGTATTACCCCTCCTTTGCCACATTTTCCACCCTACAGCAAAATTACCCCTTCCTGCATCCACACCTTGAATTAGTCTCCCCTGGAACCCACTGGGCAGGCTCTCTGTCCCATCCTTGTATACTTTGCCTATTGTTGATGCTTGAATTTCTAGTACTGTATAATTCATTGTATTATGTACTGTATAATTCATTGTATTATGTACTATATAATTCACTGTATTATGTACTATATAATTTATTGCTATCATTGTATATTGCTATTTATTTCTGTTGTAGTTTTCACTGCTCTTCCTCCTCACCCCAGATACATATGGAAATGGCTATTTCAGCTCAGTATGTTCTTTTCTGGTGAAACTTTTGAAATAAATAAATAATGCAGCTGAGTCACTCAAACTGAATGTAACCTTAAACTTGACTAAAGGCAGAAAATGATATGTATGACTACGAAAGATGCTTGTAAACTAAAGCTAACGGCACGTAAAAAGGAAGTGCAGTGTTATTTTTCCACACACGTTGTAAATATTGTTGGGATAAATATTTTTGGGGGTAGGTGGAAGGGCATCCATGTGCTTATTTTGAGCTGCTCTAGCAACAGTCTTTGGAAAAAGTACGCTACGAATGTTTTGAAGAGTGCCCAAGATGTCTCAGTCTACTACAGTAATCTTGAACAGAAGGGCCAACTGTTAGTCTTTTCAGAATGTGCAGGATATCATTCAGCTTGCCTACTAAGTCAATCTCAGGAAACAGGTTTGGGACAATCACTGCTTCACTCTGTTATGCCTGCAGTTGGACAGCATTCATATTTCTAAAAGAGCTTACTCCAATATTGATATTTTTTCTGCTGTTAAAAGTGGAATTTAAGATCTTTATCTAGTTTGCAATAAGTCAAATGCAAGCCATGCCAAAACATGTCAACATCCTCATGTTGAAACGTGAAGTATATTAGTGAGAAGCTATACTTCTTCTCCCATACATAGTTCAGCAACATGGACAGAAGACTGTGCTTCCTGCTTTGGGGTAAGTTCAACACTCGGCTATTCAGTTTATGTATTTAACATTATATAATTCGACAATAAGACCACTTTTTAAAACTATTCTTATTCTGTGGCAGAACTTGAGAGGCATCAATTAGAAACCTTTGTACTTAAATCTGTAATAAGGATTTAGTCTAATATTAGTGCTCAGGAAAGCTAGGGCACAAAGAGTATGTAAACATTTTGGAGGAAAGCACTGCCAGAACAGGTGGAAACCAAGCAGTATTGAAACTGTAAATCTACAGTGCATGGTCAATTCTGTCAACATGTTGTATAATTCTAGTGCGTGGATTATCTGATCCTTTTGCAATGAAAATTGAAAAATGTGATGTCTAAAAACAGTTGTTGACACAGAAGTTGTTAAGCAGTAGCTGGCTTCATGTAAGAGAGGGATGACATTTGTAAAGTTAAGTCTTGAAGAATGTTTGGTATAAAAACATGAACATTTTCCTAGTTTTCATTTCAATTATGATGACAGATTAATAGGAAATGAAAGCTGGACATAGAATTTTCTGAGTTTTTGAATTTTTTTAATCTCCTGAAGGAGAGAGCTCATGTGAACTGGATTATTAAAGTGATTTTGTGAACTTTGGGGCATGTAGCCAGGATTACAAATGTTCCTGGAGCAACGGTCAATGATGTGTGGTTTAAAATATGTAAAACACTCAATAACATGTATTTTTTTCCCCACGGTTTTATTACTCCGTGTTGGCCACGCCCCTTAATTTTTTTCCTGAGTATGCTGTTGTGTGTGATGTCATTGAAGGGAAACAAACATGGTGGGCCACACACCCAATTCGTCCGAGTGCTCCTTATAGGGATGACCCTTATTACACTGATGCGAGTAGCGGGTCTCGTGAATCAGAAGACAGCGAGGAAGACAATGCTTGGCCTCCTCTTACAGAAGCATACATCAGCTGGGAAACACAGAATGGTAATGCTCTCTGCATTCCGTTATTTCCTGCTTTTACTTGTGCAGTTAAATGTTGTTTGGTTGCTGATGCATGCTTCTGTACACCTTCTTCCACTTTATCTTGAGTTTTTCTGTTTTTTCAACCACAACGGTCATTATCCTGCAGGGGCTGAAAGTAATTTGGAAGCTGCACCCCCCTCAAAGCAACCAAGCAACTCTCCCTACGATGGTAGTTCTGTACTTTGGATGTCAATGCTATTTTTCTGTGCTGATCACTGCCTATTTTGGGGAATGTAAAAATACATTCACGACTTGCATTAGACCCCTGAGAAAACTGATTTACAACCTACGTAATGTCGCACTGCTAGAAAACAGTACAATTGTTCTTGTACTTGCTTTCATTGTAACCTAGGCTCTGTGATGTCCATGCTTGCTATATTCATTATTGTTGGGGTGCCTCTTGGTCCCAGAACACAACCGCAGATGTCACAGCACAGCTTTATTGAAGTTTCACCGACTGAGGAACTGTGTTCCCCGTGCATTCTTTTTGAGATGAGGATGAGTATTGCACATTCCCTGGTTCAGTGTCACCCCTTATGTGTTCCCCTGGAAACACTCCTAAATTGATTTTACCTTTACCGTTCCTGTTCTCATTCAATGACCTACACCACCGCACCCCCTCACGGTCTGAATTTTGCCTTCAAAGTAGGTGTTCCACTATGGCACGAGACCGATCTTCACATTGGATTCTTGATGTGTGATGTCGAGTAAGTGATACTTCCTCAATGTTATATGTGGTTCTCATGCTGCGATGGTACTCGGAGAGGGGGGTTTAGTGTCGTGACTCAATGCATTTTTTTGGTAAACAGGTCCTCTGTCACAAACCATAGTGTTGCTTCCTATATGTACTAGAAATGCCATGATCATTGTTTTCCAGTTGTTTCCCTAAGGTGCCACAAGAAGATAGGCTGCATGGATTCCTGGTGGAGGGTCATGTCAGATGCAGCCACGCAGTAATTGCTTTTTTGGGGTTGTTGTGGGTTGTGATGATGGATCATAAAGGATGAGGGGGGATGTTGCATCCCTCTATTTCCATGTTGTCCTTGATGCTGTTCCCCACACAGAGTTGTGGAGGGGGCTTGACAGCCTTGAGGTGGGTCATCACCTGTAAAACTGTGTTTGTGAAGTATTATAGGAACATGAAGCTGATGTTACAGGACAGAATTCTAGGGGAATTGTGTTACCATTGTTGTGCCTCCATAATGTGCCCTTGTGCCAGTACTGTTGGGGGTCTTCAATAGTGACACCACTGAACTGATACATGTGAAACTTTTGGTCCCGGAAATTCATACCCAGATATTCAAGAGAGTGTACTGTCTGAAGGGAAGGGTGTAAAATCAATGAGGAGTGACTTGTGATGGGTGTAGGCCTGGCCAATGATGTGAAAGTTGCTGTTTAGGGTAGGGTGGTGTATGATTCTTCACCAGTTTTGAGGAAGTCCTATAGACAGCCTCGGAACTGGGTTGTGGGGGTTTGTCTGATGGCTACTGTTGAGGACATGGATTTAGGGGTTATCATCTCAGATGACCCATGGATAGTGAGACAATGTGAGAAGGCTGCAGGGAGGGCCACTGGTAGTTTCAGTTTTGTGTTCACGGGTGTTGCAAGGGTGACGGCAAGTGTGTGCCGTTAGGTGATGCGCTACTGCACTAAATGGCAGTGCACTTCTGAGCAATTATTAATGACGTGTCTTCTGAAAGAAACATGCAGGAGACAGTAGGTCCATGTGGGTGTGGTGGGGTGTGACAAGGATACTGCATGTGTTGTATCTAAGCGTGTCTACCAACACCTTGTGTGACCTGAAGACAGGGGTTCCCTTGCCTATATTCATTATAATGAAATCAGCTCTGTTTTGGTACTTGCCCTTCCCTGAAATGTATTTGCCCCAGACAAGGGGCAATGTGTTTTTCACACCCCTGCCTCAATATGTGCATAGTACATGAGGGACGTGAAGAGGTGAGTGCTGGATACCATTGTGTGTCCTGCATGAGTGAAGTAAGGGCCAGTGTTGGGGTGAGAGGAGAGGTGGAAGTTTTACAATAGATGAGTGGTCCCTGTGTAAGGGTGTGAGAGTAGAGGTGTCCTTGGTACAGGAAAATGTGATGAGGTTTGGCTTCACACTGTGGTGGTTCCTTTGAATCTGTGCCCTATGAAGTAATGGGTGACAACACAGTGGAGGGAGTCAGACAAGCAGGGATATATGTAGGGGGACCATGGATGTGTGGCAGACCAGCAGAGGAAACTGACAAAGTAACATCTGCAGCAGTTGTTGTATGCATTCAATATTGCTAGACTAACTTGTCTCAGTGGGCCCTGTCTTCCATCCAGTATAGTGTACTATATATAATTTTATGGTCACTAGTGGCATGAAGCACTCCACGCAGTGCAAGAAAGCAGCAGCAAAGGCAAACAAGATGCTGGAATGCATAGATAGGATGATCAGTAGTAGAAGAGAGGAGGTTATACTGTCCTTGTACAAGTCAATGGTAAGACCACATCTAGAGTATGGAGTTCAGTACTGGTGCCCAAACCTCAAAAAGGACATTAACCCACTGGAGAACGTCCAGAGGAGGGCTACAAAGATGAGAGCAGGTCAGCAGGGCAAACCATACGAGGAAATGTTGAGGGCACTGAACATGTACTCCCTGGAAGACAGGAGAAAGAGGGGACATGATTGGGACCTTCAAGTACTTGAAAGGGATTAATAAGGTTGATAAGAAGAGTCTCTTTAAGCTGAGTGGCAACCATAACATGAGGGGCACAGTCTTAAGTTGGAGGGTGTGAGGTTTAGGAGGGAGGTCAGGAAGCACTTCTTCACAGAGAGGATGGTGGACACTTGAAGCAGAGCACTCAAACCCATGAAAGAACAAGGGCATCAGTCTCAGGATAAAATTAAATATATTTATTTTATCCGGAGACTGGTGCCCTTGTTCTTTCATGGGTTTGAGTGCTCTGCTTTGAGTGTGTATGTTTTGAGTCTTTTTAAAACATAGAAGCACCTTTTCCATGTGCCCTCTCTGTATTGGTTCTGTAGGTGGTGGACACTTGCAATGCACTGCCAGAAGAGGTCATCTAGTTGAATACAGCGGGCAGCTTTAAGAGAGCCTCAGATAGGCATGGGGGAAAGTAAGGATGATGGGTATGGAGGAGCGGGAGGAGGGAGGCAGGGACATTAGCTCATGCTGTGGACCCTGAAATATGAGCAGACTTGATAGACCAAATGGCCTTCTTCTGCCGGTTTCTTCATATGTTCATACGTATGTTCTCTGTATATAGTCTGTGGTACAACATCGGTTGCACACAGATGCAATCACCATATTGCCTGCCTGCCATGTACTTGCATAGTCACATGAAGGACAACATGAGCTTGCCTCTATATAATTGCTGTGCCCATACCAACTGTCTTTGTAACCTGGTAGGCTTTTTCTTTACTTCTCATCTGCATGTTGATAGCAGTCAAACATTTCTGTGTACAGTGTGTTCCTGCCCTGTTCACACAGACAGACACACTGTGTGCAAGAACAAACTCTATTTATGATTTCTGGGACAACTACATCACACTTTGTTTATTAATAGTCTGGCTCTCTAACTGTATGCTCTTGATGGTGGCTTGAGTCAAATATTTCTTTGGCAAAAGTGCTCTTGCCCCACTGTACAGACAGTACCACATTGAACAACATAAAACCTTACTGGCCATTTCTTGAACTGTAACACTTTTCTTTCTCCCCTGAATGTAATCTTTCCTCTGCATGTTTCAATAATTCATACAGTTTTTGTGATGTATTCTTTCTCTCCTGTGTTCACACACAGCAGGTCTGGTACCTTAAATGTGCAGTATTTCATGTTTATGTCACCTTCACATTTCTCCTTCTCATGCGATTCTCTCAGTCTCTCTTTTTCTTTAGCATGGTCACACATGTGAAGCGTTTATTTGGCCAGCCTGCTCTTGCCCAGTGTACAGACAAAGGCACTAGTGGACCAAGAAAATACTGTGTTTCTGATGCTGTTTCCATATAATTTGTATTGTGACCATAATACTTGGAAACTCTCTTTCCACTCTGGATGGTGGGATAACACAATCATGTATTTAGCCACATTTCTCTTGCCCTGTGAACTAACTCTGTCTGTCTGTCTGTCTGTCTGTCTGTCTGTCTGTCTCTCTCTCTCTCTCCCTCCCTCTCCCTCTCACTCGCTCGCTCTCTGGGTGGAAGAATAAAGTATGTTTGCGCCTTCTGTGACATTGTATTTGGCCCACCTACAATCTGTATGTTTGTCCTCTGGCAATTGGCTGCATGAAAGCATTTATTTGGACATTATGATATTGGCATATACAGACAAACATAGCAACAGTGGTGCAAACCATAAAGTGTGCTACTGAATTGTTGCACGGTAACATGCCTGTTTGGACCCACATACACACTCACTGTCTGTATTCTCTTCATGGTGGCTCCAGAGTAACACTTCATTAGACAGATTGCTCCTTTCCTGTGCACGCACAGTGCCACCACTGGGCCATAAATTGACTGTGTTTATCATCTCTGTGAACATGACATTAATCCTTGCACAACTGTAGTCTGTCTATTTCACGTCAGCACTGTGTCACAAGTTGAGCATTTTGTTGTCCACCCTGCTTTTGGACTGTGTCTACACACAGACCAACTTTGGACAAAGAAATCCTACATTTTTGAATTTATATATGCATGATAAATTTGTTTTGAGGCCAGTGCTGTCACAGTGTCAGTCCTTCCCCTCTGGATGATGGCCTACTGCAATTATTTATGTAGCAACATTGCTGTTGTCCTGTGAATGCACAAAGACACCCCCCCCACACACACACTCGCACCAGACGCGCACACTCACACACTCAATGTCACTCACACAGTCACAGTCAATCACACACTCACACCCACACACTTTCTTTTTCACAGCCACGGTGCGTGGGAGACAATATTTTCTTTGTCATTATGGTGACTACATCATCTTACTTTCTGGACCATTCCTCTATCCTGATCTGTCTTTCTCCTCTGGCTGTTGGTGGAAGTCATACATCAGTTGTCCTGCCCGCTATTGTCCCATGTCCATGGTCAGCCTCACTTGTGCTCCCAAATTATTGTATTACTGATGGTATGTTACATACTAACATACTGAGAAGCCAGCAGATTAGGCCCTATGGTCTGTCGAGTCTGCTCAATGGTCAGTGCCTTCCCAGGGCACCATTAGTAGTCAACCTCCCTCCCTCTCTACAAAGTCCTCCAGTTCCTAGCTCTGCAATGGGATGCACCTTCCCCCTATACCTATTCCAGCCCTTCTTGAACCCCTCCACAGTGGTAGCCTCCACCAGCTCCCTGGGCAGTGCATTCCAGGGCTCCACCATCTTCTCAGTGAAGTAGTGCCTCCTTGATTCTCCCCTCAGCCTCCCCCCATCCAGCTTCATTCAGTGTCCCACAGTGGCCCCCACCTCCCTCAGTTGAAAGACCCTCTCAAGGCTTACCCTATTCATTCCCTTGAGATACTTGAAGACCTCTATCATATCCCCCATGTTCCTTCTCTCCCTCCAGTGAGTACAGGTTGAGCTCCCACAGTCTCTCCTCATAGGGCCTTTCCCCTAGCACCAGTACCATCCTAGCTGCTGTCCTCTGCATGCTCTCCAGTAATGCAGTGTCCCTCTTCAAGTAGGGATGCCAAAACTGCATTCAGTATTCAAGGTGTGGTCTAACCAGGTAGTCATGTCACAAATCCTTGAGGTTATCCCCCGGCTATGCACCACTGCATTTTGTTTGCTTGTGCCTGAGCCATTCTACACGGCTCTGGGTTATTCATTTTGGCATCCACCACCACGCTGAGATCTTTCTACCCCCTACAAACCTGCAGTGCCTCCCCCAAGGTGTATACATGAGTAGTATTTTTGGCTCCCAGCTGCAGAACCCTGCATTTCCCAGCATTAAACTGTAGTTTCCAGACTCGTGACATCTCCACAGAGTCTCCAGGTCCTCCTGGAGATCAAGCTTTCTCTCCTCCCCATCAACTACCACCCACAGCTCCGAGTCATCCACAAAGAGGCTCATCCCACTCCTGATACC